>JAUPFV010000002.1:63059131-63213362 GCA_036936605.1 Limnanthes douglasii subsp. nivea | reverse complement strand
ATATTACTTAATAACCCTCAATAGAATAATCAAGTGGTTCGTTAATACGTTACAAGTTGTTACAAAGAATAATTTAGTTGTATTTACCATATTATCTTTACTAATCATACAACTATATAATGTAGACAATTGACATTAAAATTTACAAAAACTTTCAATAACAAATCACTATAAATTGCTCATCGTGAAGTCTTTCTCTCTTCAACTAGACCATCTTGTCTCATCTATTTTGTAGATTTGAAAACCATACCGTTTTCTATCAACATCCAATGAGTATTGTTAGTATAACACATGTGAAATTGAAGCAACGATGTGATTGTGAAAACAACATTTTGAAAGAAACATACATGAATTCTCGAGAAAAAACTATGATAAGATTTCTCGATATTCAATTTCACCATCAAATTTTCACATTGAACATTTTACGAAAATGTTGTGTCACTTCATGAGCTAGGAGAGATATAAATCAATCCGTTATTTTTTATAAAGTAAAATTATTTTGGTCCAATAAGTTTTTGAAGCAAAAGAGAACATCTCTTATTAAGGATTTTTTACATTATTTTGTATGAAAAGTTACCCAAATTAATTGGGTGCATGTCCTTAAAGGAAGACTAACGTGTCATCTTAGACATCAAATGTTGAAAATCGATCACGAAGCACAAATATCACAAATCAAACTTAAACACAATTTCAATATAATATTATTGCATTAGATATTCCGACCTCATCAAATACTTTGTCAATGTCGTTATAAAATAAGTAAATAATAAAACCATTAAAATCAAAATAATCGTTCCGCTTTTTTTATACTAAAAAAACAAATTGGTGTTATTCTTAGTAACAATTATTCTTCCCATGTTTATCTTGGAAGATAGAAGTAGTTCTTTACAAACAAGAGAGTGATTCAAATAATTATTTGGGTTTTTATTCATTTATACAATACTAAATGATAGACTATCTAATCTTTTACCAGATCCCATCTTTGCTGAACAAAGTGGATTTGTAAAGGATCGATGTATTTGAGAAAATATCTTACTCACTAAAACAATTTCCTTCAACTTAAACAAAACAAAAGTCAAGGATGAAACTTCATGTTTAAAGTAGACTTATCTAATGCATTTAATAGAGTATATATTTTCTTCATTAAGCAAATCTTAATTGCTTTTGGTTTCAACTGCAGGTTCATCAGCTTAATTATTTAATCTATCAATATCACCATAGTTTAAGATACAAAATTCATTTACTAAGATACAAAATTATATTAAGATCACCATAGTTTGGTGGAAGGCTCACACTAACCCAATCAATTCTGATTGACATCCCAAATTATCATCTTCAACACACTCTTCTTCTAGGATCTATCATCAAGAGAATCGAATGAATCCGTAGCTGATATATGTGACGATCTTCAAACAATCGTCGAGCTATCTCCTGGGGTAACTGGAGCAAGGTTTGTCTTCCCTACAAAGAAGGAAGACTAAACATTAGACGAATTGAAGATATTAAACTCACCTACTCATGTAAGCTTTTGAAATTTTTTAGAATAAATTCTAGCTTATGGTCTAAAGTTATGCATAACATGTAATGTTTTGCAGCTCATCCAATGCATGTGCGATTATCACCAAAATATCTCAAATTTAGAAGAAGATTTATAAAATTCAAAACACTATCGAAACATTTATTTTTTTGGACAGTTGGTCAAGATAAACTATAATCTCTTAACTATGATCTTAAATAACAAAGCTCCATGGTTTTTTTTATCCCTATTCTACAATGCTGCAGGAACCTTCTTACTCAAAATATGACCAACACACATATTAACCGAGAACAAAACTCTGTTGCAGACTGGATGACTCGATGTACTAACAAATGCAAATACAAAATTGATCTTTCGACAGATCAAATACCTAATCATCTCAAAGTCATTATCTTGCTTGATAGCCTCTAGACCAACTATATGAGAGAATTTTTCAATCCCTAATTCCTCTACTCCTCGAATTGTTAAAATATAATAATGTTCAGGTATCGAATGAAAAGATGGAAATTCACTAGAAAATTTGTTGTTTTCCAAAACTCTTAGGGTCACATCTCTTTACATCTTCTTATAAAAATAGGAAACTCGTTTACATCTCGAGATATTTGCTAAGCTGAAGATTCCCAATTCGAAGTCCATTTTTACAGATTGAAGTTCAACATCCGGTGTTCACAATGAACAACTAAATTTCTCAACCTCTTAAAAGGTTTATCTCCCCAATTTAGTTGACCTTGTTCAACTACTCTCTCCGACAACGACAATCGATTCTTCTGCCTTGGGGACCAATTTTTCATTTTGATGTTTCTAAATTCTGCGCATCTTCTTATCACTTATTACACTAAAAGTTTTGGGCTTCCTTTAGTTAATAAATTGTTATTTGTCTTTTTAAGATTCATACACATTTGTATTTATATATTACTATTCTCATATGTCAACTAAAATAAACTAGTTTATCGTAGTATGATATTATGTCAAAATAAATTAACCTAATTATACAATTTTCCGTCCACGTAGCCATGAAGAACGGTTGGTAAGATAATATAATTTCACCTAATTATACAGGTTTCCGTTTAGTTGGCCATGCAGAACAATTCACGTAATAAATTTATTCGGATAATATGAAATCCATCTGTTCTGTTGCGTTGGTCATATTTTATCGTTCGCCACCTTTCTTCTACGGAAAGGCACCTGATATGAACATTTCGAAATTTGGTTAACGTGATGATATATGATCGGATAACTTACTAAACTCAACTTAAATTTACCAAATTATCCCTTTGCCCCTTCCACATTGCGTCAATCACATGCAAAACTCTTTAACCACTCAACTTTTATTGAGTTTAATTTAGAAAAAGTTAACAAACACCATTACTCAAAATATATGAAATAGTTAAAAGTAATTGTATTTTATTATTTAAATAAACTTTTTGAGAGATATACTGGACATACGTATTTGTGACATTTTTAGATATTGTAATTTGTTGAGTTAGAAAAACAATAACAAAACACAATTGTTTGCAATAAAAAAAATGCCGTTTAAAAAAATATTTTAGACGTCTCTTGATTATAGGGAAAAAAACTAGTAACAAAAGTGTCCATTTAAGAAGATAAAAGACTTCAAATGATAGAAGAAGTTAAAACCTAAAAATAAAGAAAATGAAAGAAAATGAAAACAAGGGGCTCATTCTTTGATTTATATCCTCCTACAGACAATTATTATATTAGTTTTTCGGTTACTTTACTTTATCTATCTTGCAATTGGTTGTCCTTGTGTTTGACCACTATATATATATATAAAGAGAGTGTGTAGTATTGTCACCTGCTAGGGTTTGTGTTTTTGCTGATTTTTAGTTAGGAAGAAATGAGGATTCGCAAGAATGCAAATCCTGCATCCCTGCGATTCTCCTCATTCGAACAGCAAGTGTGTCAGCTGAACCAGTCACGGTGGGATGTGATATCTCTATCTCCCTCCAAACAACTAGCTCCAGGAAATGGAAAGGCTGCTGAAGAGAGGTAACTAGAAACTTATACCCAATTTAATTCTTGTTTGTACTGTCGTTTTAGGGTTTACCACAGTTATGAAAAAACATTAATCTGAATGTAGGTTGGAATCCATGAAGAAACCCGATTCAATAATGGTGGAAACAGAAGTCGAGGGGAAGGTAGAAGCGGATTTCGGGTCAAAACAAGATACGAAGAAGTTGAAGATAACTGAAGTCCAAGATGATAGCCGGGGGAAGGCAAGATGTGGTGGTGAGGCTTCAGTGACACTGTCCGCTGACAAATCCATGACACGGTCCGGCTCCAGTTCGAGGTATGGATATCTCTATTATTCTGGGTTTGGACCTGGGTGGGGAAAACCTAGAGGGGATAAATCTACCAGGAACTACAGGGTAGATGGTGGCGGTGCTGGTTATGAAGACAACACTAATGAAGGTAATAGTGGAGTCAAGAGTAAGAGACCAACTATATATGAGATTGATAAGGAGGAAGATTTTGGCTTTTTGGATTTATTTGGGGATAATGAGAAAGATAATGGTTGTGGGAAGCGGAAGAAGAAGAAGATGAAATCATTGAAGTCCCTAATGTGAAGAACAGGTTTGCAAATTTAGGGCTTCATTTGTATTTTGGATATTGACCCATAGACGAAGGACCTATAGGATGTTGAACTAGGACAATTAGTGAATATTTGTCGAAAACTGTGTTTGTTTTCTAGAGATATTTTTTAAAACTTTATTTCATGTCTCTTATGTTATTTTATTGGACTTAATTTGCTTCTTTATATTTATATATATATAACAATTTGCTACATTTTTATCAAAGAGTTGTTTTCTATTTTTCTGGTTACATCTGTTTTATGAATTTTACAAAAAAAATTAAAACAAAATTATAATATTATTGTATACTACTTAAAAGTAGTTAATTTACTGATTAATTTAGTTGCTTACGTTTAAATTACCACACATAATGTCACTTATGTTGATATTTTTAATGTAGTTTTATAACTTAGTTCGAACATAAGAACCTTTTAATCGATTGTTTAAATCTGTATATAAAGTTAGAGTAGTTAGAGTTAAACAAAGGTAGAAGAAATAGGTTCAAAAAATCAAAATATTTTTTATTATTTTCAATGTAACATATAATACATGTTTTTATACTGAATTGTAAGTTGTTGGGGTGTAATAATTTACCTATTAAGTAAGAGATTCTAGCAAATTCTAGCTGGGTCTTTAATAGTATTGTCTCGTAAGAAAAATAATCAAGATTGAGAGAGGGGTTTGGTGAGGAGATCACCAACTCGGGCATGTGTCGGGACATAACAAATGTCCAGAGAGGATTGGACCACCTGATCCCGAATGAAGTGAATATCAAGCTCGATATGTTTGCTCCGGGCGTGAAACAAAGGATTTGATACCAAAGAATTTGCTACAAGGTTATTACACCAGATAAACAGAGCTCAATGAAGAGCAAGACCGATTTCATCCAAGATAGACCGGACCACTCATTGTTTCTTAGTAGACTACGAGACAAGTGAGCCACCGAGAAATACACAATAGCCTTCCACTGAGCGACGGTCATCTACATAACCAACCCAATCCTTATCAGTCAATCGAGTGAGCTGATTATCATCATTGGGTTTAATATGAAGACCTAACGACATTATCCCAGGTAAGTACCTCAAAATTCGCATTATGATTTTTAAATGTGTATTTGTAGAAGATTTTTGAAATTAGTTCATTTTATTGAAAGCAAAAACGATGTCTGATCTAGTGTGGAGTAGGTATTGTAACGAGCCTAACACACTTCTGTAACGTGTAGGGCAGTGAAGACTTTCACCATCAAGCTCGGAGACAGCAAGACTGACTCGCATTGGAGTGGAGCAAGAGTTAGCACGGGATTCCCTTCCTTAACAAGTATGACCCAGAGTCATCCTCGTATACCTCAATGCCCAAAACGAGTTCAAGGCAACCCATATCTTTGAGTACAAACTCAGACCGAAGTCTTTCTATAAAACTTTGAGACTCCTCCATAAAACACCTGTCCTTTTATATCACCATTTCAAAAAACGTTATTTATATCAAGTTGTCTTATGGTCCCGTCGCTAGAAAGAGCCAATGCAAGTACAAGTATAATTCTAGAAGCCTTGATAACAGAGTTAAAGGTTGATGCAATGTCTATGCCAGGCTGCTGACAAAATCCTTTAGCCACAAGTCTAGCGTGTAACTTTAAATAGATCTATTAGGATTATACTTCCATTTATAAACCCATTTGTATCCCACCAAGGTCATACCATCTGCGTACGGGACCACAAACCATGTATGATTTTCCATTAAGGTATCATACTCAGTCTTCATGGCTTAAGGCGACTGAGGAATAATAACAGGCTCAAAGAATTTAACATGTTCAATAGTAGTAGTAATAGGCACAGTAGTAAGACCAGTGTAAATAACTTTAGGGTTTGAAAATACCATATTTTGCTTTTATAAACATATAATGGGTATTGAGATTAGTTGGTTGGTTACGCAGATTATCAAAGGGGAGTTCAATCACTAATATAGGTGCATTTGATGATTGCATAACAGGTTGTGGAGACAACAAGGCTGTGTTTCTGACAAGGGACATTGTTGGACTACCCGGGTCTTGTTGTGAAGAGCCAAGGCTAGCAGGTATATTTGTATTGTATGATTGTTGGTTTGGTAGGTTTGAAGTGTTATTTGTAGGAATAATCACCATAGAACTAGGCAAGGTTGTACGAAGAGTCTGCTGTAGAGTAGAAGTCCCATCTGAACTCTTGACATTAGGAAATCTAGATAACCATAGAGACACAGACTTAGAGACATGACTCTTTGAACCCAGAAAACCTGAGGAGCAAGGAAATTCATCTTCATTGAAGATGATATTTCTAGACACATAGACTCTCCCAGTAGAACTTAAGCACTTGTACCCATTACGCACAGAACTAAAACCCCAAAAGATACATTTAGTAGAGTGATATTGAAATATTTTGGTCTGATAAGGCCCGAGACAAAGAAAACAAGAGCACCCAAATACCCTTAGAGAGCCATAATCAGGTTGAGAGTTAAAACATTTCTCAAAATGAATCTTATCTTGGAGAACAGAGGTAGGAAGTCCAATGATTAGATAGACTGCTGTGTGAAAGACATGAGGCTAATAGCTGACAGGAAGGTTTGATTGAGCTACGAGAGCCAGACTAGTCTAAGTGACATGTGTGTGCTTCTTCTCTGCTCTCCTATTCTAAGCAGAAGAGTAAGGATAGAATGTCCTGAGTTGGTTCCCAGACTCCTTTGCCAAGGAGAGAAAGGTCTTGAACTCACCACCCCCATCTAACTGAAAACACTTATTCTATATGTCAAATTGGTTTTCCACTAGAATTGTAAATTCTTTGAAAGCTTTTAGAGCCTCACCTTTATGACTTAGAGGGCGCAACCATGTAAATCTAGAAAAATCATCCATAAATAGAATGTAAAACCTGAATCGATGCTTAGAAACAACAGGAGCAGGCCCCCACAAGTCACAATGAACTAAGTCTACAACATTTTTGGACTCATAAAGAGAACTAGAATAAGGGAGAGAACGTGAATTGCCTAACTGGCATTCATCACAAAAAACTTTTTCGTTAGCAGAACCAATATAATGATTACAATGCTTCATAACAAGAGAAAGAATCCTTGTGAAAGGATGTCCTAACTTCCTATGCCATCCTTCCTTTAGAGACTTAGAAGAATTAGCTAAAACAGAAATATTTGACACACTAGGATAATCCCTTAGAACACAAGCCTTAGAATTTCAAGAGTCAGATGAGTTTTCCAACTTATAGAGCCCATTCTCAACCTTCCCTAAAAGAAGAGTCCTCCATGTGATCCTTTCCTTTACAAAACAGTTAGATGTATGAAAATCAGGAAATATATTGTTATATGAGGTTAATTGAGAAACAAATAAAAGGTTTTTACTTATTTAAGCAACATGTAAAATGTTATTTAGCTAGAGCTAGGTTGTCTGATATATGTTTCATCTTAGCAAGATAATCCTCCATTGATTGATTACCCTTCATGTATCTATGAAATTCTCCCTTAAAAAATGTCACTCTAGACTTTGTTTGGGAGCTAGTCAGCCTAACTATAGCATCCCACAGCCATTTGAAGGTCTCTTCCTCTCATTACTTGGGATGAAACCTCAAGAAAATAGTACTATAGAGCCATCCCAACAATAACTGGTCCTTTGCTGTCCAGTTATCATACTCAACATTTTCAATTATTGAGCCATCAGAACTGCTCAATAGCTTTGGAGGACAAAGTTTATCACTATTGATAAAATCTCCCAACTTATTATCCCTTATTATGGGTAACACTATAGGTTTCCATAATAAGAAGTTGTGTCTGTCAAGTCTTAGACTATTAAAGGTACTTATCTGATTCATCTACGTACTTTTGTTGGTCAGCAGGTTATCCAATAGAGATGAAGCCTCATCAGCTGAGCCAAAGTCTAAAGATGGAGAGCCTGCATTGGAGGAACTGATCTGATACCAAGTTAGAGAAAGATAGAAGACATAGATTCAAAAAATCAGAATACTTTTCATTATTTTCAATGTAAATTATGATACATGCTTTTATACTGAATTGTAAGTTATTGGGGGTGTAACAACTTATTGTTACATTTTATTATTTATTAAGTAATATATTCTAACAAATTTTAGTTGGGCCTTTAACAATATTGACCCAGACATTTGGAGTTATACTCAGACCTTCATCGGCTAATAACTGGTCCAAAATGCGACCCAAGACTAAAACAAGACCCCACATATAAATGAGCTTAGACTAAGCTCACTGTTAGGATCATATTTTCTAAGAACATTGCAATGTAGTTAGATTTATGGGTTCGAGATATTTTTTATTCGTGATGTTTTAAAGCTTTATGGGTTGCATTTTAGTTGTTGATATTTCAATTTCGTGTTCAATTTTGAATGATTGGTTCATGGGGTACAAGGTATTGACTAAAATTCAATTTATAATTTATTGTTACATGGATTTATTTTCTCCATATTTTATTCATTATTTGTTTAGGTTCTAGTTGTTATTGTGTTGTTCTCTTCATCTAATTTTATTTTTCATAGACTCGTCGAGATGTTGTTTGATAGTAATGAATTTGTTCATTGTATTACTTTTTGGTTAGGTATTTTTCACAGGTTTTGGTCTAACATTCTTACGTAATTTGTAAGCTTTTATGTTATATTATTGAGATTTTATGTCCTAAAATTTTTATTTTCGAAAGCATTTATGTTTCAGATCTTCCTTTTGAGGTTGTCATGAGGTAATTTTATAAATCTTAACAATTAAGGAAGACTAAGTGTTACCTGTTTATTTAACACAATATGATCTTTACATAATAAGTTATCTTGGAAATTCATGAAATGTCAAAGCCTATATTTCAATTCATGAGAATAGATATGGAAAAATGAAACCAAGTGTCCTATATAGGTGTATTTAAACACACCAAAATCATAATCAATCATATTTATATGATCTGTGATATTTTTGTTTGGAGGTTGGGTTCATTTTCTGGCATTCTTGTTTAATATGCGAGAAATCAAAATGTGATGTAGATAAAAGTGAAAGTATATTAATTATATTACTTGTGTTCTCCGTGGTGTTATCCCTTAACATATGTTGATAGAATTATCGACGGTACGAAACAAACCTTTACCGTTGCTTTTGCATCTTTTTTTAAGATTGTAGATCCTTTTGTAACCAAAAAAACCACACGTTAGTGCTTGTGTTGAATATCATTTATTCTCTTTAGTTTTGAGATCATGTATGAAGACTATCAAATAGGGAATAATTGCATTAAATCTCATTCAAAATCTTAGGCTTTGATGAATGAATTCTTGAATAATAACGAACTTTTTGTTGTGGTTAAGTTTGAAAAATGATTGTAGGGAGATTAATAATGTTGGTTAATTTCATTAAGTCTCATTCTAAATCTTAGGTTTTGAGGAATGAATTCTTAAATAATAATGAACTTTGTGTAGTGACTAAGTTTGAACAATAATTGTAGGGAGATTAATAACCTTGATGATTGGTTGGGTAAATAGGGACACAGGGTCAAATCAAATGTAGTAATGTTCGACTCTAGTTATTTTGAGTTATAAGACATTTCTACAACTCGATTCAGGGTTTGACACTGTTAGAAATAATCAAAGACTTTCAGAGGATGTTTAAAATTCATTACTGTACGTGGAATTTATATATTTGGATTCATTTTTTGTATTTTTTATTTTTTTGACAGTCTATATCAATTTGGGCATGATAGATTTTGAGGCTCAATTTTCTTGTTTTTGGTTTTTGTATTATTTTTATTTAGTGTGTGACTTTTGAAGATTATGTTCAAAACTAGGGTGTGATGTAATGCCGAAAATATATTGAATTGGAAGCTTTTTGCTTATTGTCCACGGATTGTGGTTGCCCAAGAATTTTGAAAGTGAAGTTTATAAGTTCTGGATTGTAGGATGTTTCACATATTTCAGAAAGGGTTTAACGAATTTTTTATTGACCAGTAATTTTTTTTTATTGACCAATAAAAACATTAAATGTAATATAAATTAATTTGTTCATTTTTTTATTTTTATTAATTCACCTACTTTGATGATATAAGGTGGATTGTTTTGTCCACATAAACTTTATTATACTAAAAGCCTAATTTTTATCCAACTCACTTATTTATATCATTTAGATATTTATATTTCAATATTAATATTATTTATTAGTTTAATTTTGATTTAAATGTTTTGATGTTATAATTCTATCTTTGTTTTATTTGCTATTTTTTGTTAATATTCGTACACAAATTAGTTCCTAACTGACAAAGCTAATAAAATAATTAGGATTATATGACCTGTGAATATATCATAAACTTTTTTTATAGTAAAGTAATTAAAACAAAATACTTTGTATACAATAATCATATTTAAAAGGTAACTGCTCATTATATAATGGAAATTAAAGACTCGTATTAAGGATAAAATTATTATTTTTGCACCAACCCCTAACTATCTATCCTTTCATTTTCCTTCGTCAGTAAATAGCTCAAAAAATTTAGCCTTAAAATGATATCTATAAACCATAAGGTTTAAATTTGCAAAATCTAAATAAGACCTCTAAAATTTTATAAAAACTAATATTTAAAGTTTTGCACTAAATTTTAAAACTAGTGGTATATTTCAAGAATCGGGATTACAATTTATTTTTATGCTTAGATTATAATTTTAGTTATAAGATAAATTTTAAATATAAATGTTAAAGAGTGTAAAATTTGAAGTATGTATTGAAATATTTGGAAGTATTTCTCACATATATTACAATTAATATTTATAAATATATTGAAAATATTTATTTTATTATTCATTGTATAAATGAAAAGTATAACTATTGTGTTATTAGTTAAGGTGTATTTTTTAAAATGAATTATCTATAAATATTCCATCAAGTTTCACAATATCATCTAATTAATATTTAAAATTGATGAACTATCAAAAGCGTGTAGAAAAGTGTGTTTCTCGTAGCTTTGATGTAGGCAGAGGTAATAAGTGTAGGTTTCAACGGATTCATAATGTTCACTAATTCAGACTTGTAGAAGCTTGCTTTGGCAGTCATATTGTCTGCAAATACACGAGTAAACAATTGTAGACACCAAAGAACTCCCATAATATAACGATAACATAAGTAGCTTAATCAATGACACTAACAGAAGGATTACTGCGGTGGTATTCGATAACGCGATTTGTTTGTAAACATACATAGTGAATTGTATAAAAACATTAAAACAACGAGTAGCATGTCAAACACGAGTTCTTTGGACAACTAAAATATTTGTGAATTATGTGTAAAAATCAAATAGTAAGTTGTGTTAAAACACAAACAGAACGAGATGTTCTATTCAATAAATTACGAGGATGTAATTAGTTCGAATATCTATAAGATGAGGATGCAAGTTGCTCGAGTTTATATATTGTGAAAATGAGAATTGCACCTAAATTTCACATGCATGTTGACAGAAACTAGAAAAATAAGACTACATGAACTAAACCAAGAAACAACTGAATAAACTACATCCAATAGACAAGACAACATACAGAAACTAATACATAATAAATGCTACTCGAAAACCTAATATTCACCACAATAAACCCAGTACCCAATATATGATACACGATCGTAACTACATAATTTCAGTATAACTAAGCAACATCGATCATAATGAAATTTCCATATGCACTTTTAACTCAGTAAAAACACATAAATTAGCTTTTCTCATTAACTTGGTACCTGTATGAGCGACCTTTGGTCTATACTCAATGGTCTCAGGTGTAAGGCTTCATCGTTAGTGATTTCACGCTATCGACGTCGGTGGCCGACCATATTTCGATTTAATAGTGTCAGAAAAATGAGTGCAATAAGTTTTGGTAGAGTGGGTATATAGACGATTGCCGAGCGAAAGAAGATATGTTGTTATTTTTCGTTAAAGGGATCTCAAAAGAGAAAACAACGTGTTTGAAGCAAAAAAACAGGTATATATACTAAAAATATTTTTGTCTATTTTTTATAGTGAGTTATCCAACAAAACTATCCTATTTTCGAATAATATTTAGTAATAACAAAATTAAATAGATATTTACTAGTATTTTTCTCTAAAATAATTAGGATTATATTCGCAAAACAAATATCATAAAATTTTATAATCATCTTTTAAATAAAACATCTGATTATATAATGAAGATTGAAAACTCATATTAAGGTAGCAATTATTATTTTCTTACCAACTCCAAATTATCATCGTTTGGTTTTCCTTTATAAGTAAACAGTTTTAAAAAATATTTATAGACCATTAGGTTTGAATTTCAAAATCTAAAACTTATTTATTTGTTTAGTATACCTCTAAAATCTTATAAAAAATTATTATTTAAAGTTGGGAACAAAATTTATAACTGGTGTTATTCTCCAGAATTGGGATTATAGTTTATTTTTATGTTTAGATTTAATTTTAGTTTTAAGATCGAAAATTTAGGATTTTAAATGGAAAAGGTAGAGAGAAAAATTTGAAATATAAATTAAAACCTTTTACGTATTTATGAGATATATTACCATTAATGTTTTTTAAATATATATTAGAAATGTTTATTTTATTATATATTATGTAGTTAAATGAAAATTATAATTAATTGTGTTAATAATCAAGGTGTGTTTTAAAAAAAAATGAATTATCCATAGATTTTCACCCAAGTTTCTCAATGCCACCGAATTAATATCTAAAATTGGTAAAATTCCAATAGGTATTTTGACGAAGGAGAAGAAAAACCACAAGTAACACTATTCTCCTTCTTTGAACTAAACATTGACTTTGTTACTTTTTATTTTTATTTTATTTAAAAAAAATTGTATCTTCCAAATCGGAACTCGGAAAAAAAAACGAAAGTACCGTCAGCTTTGTTATTTTAAGATGAACAAACCTAAATTTATAGGGGAGTCCTTTTTAAGAATAAAGACGATAGAGGTGGAGTTCTAAAATGGCTCCAGACGACTAAACGGGAAGAATTCGAAGATCCAATTGCAGATATCGTAACTCGATATATTCTAAGAATTCTATGAAACGTTTTTCAAACCCGGGTAACCAAAATGGTGACTACTACAAAACTGATCTTTGAAATGATTAACCAGGACGTTGGCAACACCGAATAAGTGGTCATTAAATAACTACAAGCTTTTGAAATTTAGACAATTTTTTTACATAATATACGAGTTTAAATGTTGTTATGGAAGAAGTAAGATTTCTTATCCCCAAGTTTGAGCCAGTTGTTTTTGGATTTTTGCTGAAGAAATGATTTTTAAGCTCTACTAAGGAAAATAAATTTATAGGAAGGCTCCATTTCTTTAACGATGACAGAGTCATGATAACAAAAACATTTCCGCTAAAATCATTTTGGTGAATACAAATAACTAAATAATACCAGCTCTTAAGACCCAAAACAATATTAACCAAAGACAAGAGGGTTGAGGAAGTAGGATTAACCTATGAAATTTATCAATGCAAATATGAATGAGAGTTAGAGGATCTAGAAAGGAGATGGTTTTGACATAAATAATAGATATAGTTCATATGATGAAGAGAAACGGTTCACTGAGAAACGATGGAAATAGGACGGGAAACTCTAATCTATAAGTCAAAGAGGGATTTGAGGAAGATGGATATATGGATGAAATATTGGAGAAGGTGGAGAAAAAAGAAATTTTGGGAATTTTTAATGAAATAAAATGAGGTGGATATTGGCTACGAGGAGGGGTATAATAGGAATATATAAAGGATGCGACCATATTGCCAATCTCATCCCATAAATCTTTTCTTTTTAAAAACCCTAAAAAACATGTGGATGTTGTTTATATTGGTTAGTTAAGGCTAAACCATCAATGGGCTTAAAGATACTCGGATGGTCCAATAACTGGGTTTGAGGGAAATAATCACCAACATACCTAATTTATCTAAATTGGGACAAACAGAGCTCTTGATACAAAAATTAGGATTGGTATTTTTTGGCGAATCAATAAAACTCGTGTGTAGCAACACCAGAGTCAAGGGCACAATCATATCCAAAGGTTCAGGAAAATGTAGAAACTTCGAGGGAATTTGAGAAAAAAAAACAAGTCCTGCCACTGGAATCGACATCGGTGCCCCTCTCCTCACTCTACTCAAAGCCAGATGTAATAAACGTTTAAGGAAGACCATACATAGCCAGAACACTAGCGGTTAAACCCAAACTATCGACAAAGGATATACTGAGCGTTTAAATGGCAAAGACGATGATGAGAACTAGGTAGGAACCCTTGGAACAACGCTCATTGAATCAATACTAGGTTCCCCACTTGACTGTAGACCCTGACTGATTATAGACCCAACTAGAAGACCTTAGATAATAGTCGTCGTGTCCTAATAAAAAGTTAAAGATAGAAAGAGAGAAGAGAAGGATTTAGAATTTTGAATATCTGATTCTCCAATTCAATTGTAGCCAATGGTATAGCTTTAATAGTTACATTATGAATCTAATTGGTTAGGAAACTTTACCAGCTATTGTAGGTTGTTACAAAAGTTGTTACACTCATTAATTTATTCAGTAGGTATTTTAATAAGTGTGACAAGTCCAAAGCAACATCACAACATGTGATGTAGTCCATAAGTTTGCTGGACTCGATATGGGCCTGTCCTTATAGAAAATCCGACCCGAATGAAGACCCGAAACACTAATGCCCTTGAACCCACTTCGACACAGTAGAGGGTTGTCTGAAGAAATCCTAAATCGTCTTTTCTCTTCACTATCTCTTGAAACTTCATCAGTCATATATTCTTCACCCCCCCCCCCCACAAACAAAGGGGCGAATCAATAAGCCCAATTTTGTCTCGGAGGAAAAAGAAACGATGGTGAGTGAGGGGTTTTGTGAGACAGTGAGTGAGTTGATCGTCAGAGGTAACAAATCGAACTCGGAGAGAGCCCTAGAGAACCTGGTCACGGATGAAGTGGATATCGAGTTTGATATGCTTCGTCCTCGGGTGGAAAACGGGGTTACATGCTAGGGAAATCGCTCATAAGTTGTCACACCAGATGACTGAAGGAGGTGTGACTGGGAATTGAATTTTAGTGAGGATAGAACGCAACCATATTAGTTCTGCTGACAAATTCGCAAAGGCCCTATATTTAGACTCAGTTGAAGAACGAGCGACTATATTCTTCTTCTTAGAGGACCACGAAATCAGAGAGTCTCCAAGGTAAACACAATACGCACCGACACTTCTTCTACCATCTGGGAAGACGCCCAATCGGCATCAGAGAAACCATGGAATTTAAGGTTACAACTCGGTTTGATATGAAGTCTAACCCAGCTAGACCCAGATAAGTAACGCAACACTCATTTTAAGCTTTGCAAATGTAGAGTAGTAGGTGCCTACTGATATTGAATCAGCTTATTGACAGCAAAGGAGACCCAAATTGTGAACTGTGTAAAACATTCCCTTGAAAAGGAAAATCTACCTCATTGAAAACCACATTTCGAGATATATAGATTTTTCCCATAGAACTGAGACAAACATAGCCTTTGCGAGACTGATTAAACCCCAAAAAGACACACTTTGTAGTATGAAATTGAAATTTATGGGTCTGATATGACCTAAGACATGGAAAACAAGCATATCCAAAGGTTTTCAGAACTAGGTAGTTTGGCACTTTATGAAATAACAGCTCATATGGTGATTTGTTAGACAAAATTGGTGTAGGTAGTGTATATATGAGATAGACAGTAGCTTCAAACGCTTGTACCCAAAACTTGTAGGGCCGACTGGCTTCTACTAAGAGAGTCAGTCATGTCTCTACAAGATGTCGGTATTTACACTCAGCTCTACCATTCTGAGCAGACGTATGAGGTCAGGACTTCCTCAAAATAAAGCCCTGTTCTTGAGCCATAGTAGACAAGGGTAAGTATTCCCCTCCACCATCAAACTGAAAAACCTTTATAGATTTGTCAAATTGTTTCTCAACCAGGCATTTGAAAACAATGAACACACCAACAACATGACTTTTATGCTTGATAGGGTAGAACCAAGTAAATCTAGTGTGATCATCTAGGAAAATAACATAATATTTGTGACCTTGAGTGGAGAAAATAGGAGAAGGACCCCATACATCTGTATGTATGAGGTCTAGCACACTTTTAGCATAAGAATGAGACACTGGATAAGGTAGAATATGTGATTTACCAAACTGACAGGCTTCACATAAACTACACTCATCTCTTAAAACAGAAGAAATATTACAAATCTTAAGAACAATATTTAGAACATTCAGTGATGGATGGACAAGCTTCCTATGCCATCCATCCTTTAGGGAATTAGAAAGACCAACAGACAAAACCGTAGAGGGATACATTAGTGACTTGAGAACTAGGCTTTGCAAAGGTATAATGAACCTCCAATGCTTGTGACTTATGAATGCTCTCCATCTTGTACAACCCACTCTGAGTAGTCCCTTTGAGAAGCACCATCCCTGACACCTTGTCCTTCACAAGAAAAACCATCATTAAATTCAAAAAATACCCCTGTTATGACTAGTAAGTTGTGAGACGAACAACAAATTCTTATTTATTTTAGGTACATGTAGAATATCTTTTGGAAAAATAGGTGCTTTAATGAGAGATTGCAAACTAGAATTCCTAATATGCTGGATTGGCAACCTGTGACCACTACCAACCATGATACCTTTGTTACCTGCATACTAAGTTTTCTAAGTCAGCACGCTTGAATTCTAAGTGACATGGTGACTAGCACCAGTGTCAGAATACCAAGCAGAGTTTCTAGTTGAGTCTTGAGTTGTTTGATAGGCTGCATGATTTCCATCGTCTTTAGGTTGTTCTGATGAGGTAGATCCCATAATAGATGCATCATCTATATAACAACAGACTGGAACTGTATGTCCATACCTATTGCATATCTGGCAAGTAGGTTTATTTTGGGAGAAACGCCCCCCTCTCTCTCTAAAGAAATTGTTCCTTCCTCTTCCATTGTTAGAATAATTACTTCTTCCTCTGTTATTTATGTAAGCACCTCTGTACTGTCCATAAGAAGTTCTCTGATTGTTGTTGTTACTTTGTAATTTATACTCTGTCTTTTGAGTGAAATTAACAGAAGCTAGATTTAGGTTAGCGATATTGTTTTGTAGGCTCAAAAGCTAATCTAGTATGGTCTCAAATGTGAGTAGACTAGTCTGGAGATCTAGCCAACCAACTGACTCTTTATCTGCTAGACTAACAACAATAGGGGTGTACTCAGAGTCCAAACCAGCAAGGCCTTGATTCACAAGATCATCAACAAACACACCACAACCAGCCAACACATAATTATCAGCTATACCCTTCATTTTACTTAGATAATCAGTCATACTAGACGTATCTTTACGTGTCCTCTGAAACTCAGACTTGTAGTAAGTGATTTTGGCTCTTGTTTGTGAGCCAGAAAGCTTGCTAGCAGCATCCCATAACTTCTTTGAAGTACCTTGTTGCATCAGTTGAGTAGCCATTTCAGAAGTCATAGCAGAATACAGCCATCCAAGGAGAACCTGATCCTTAGCGATCCAGTCTTCATAATCAGTATTTTTAACCATGTTTCCTTCAGAATCATTAGTAAACTTCGGAGGACAGGGCTTGTCCCCTGTGATGAAGCCTCCTAGTTTATTTCCTTTGACAATAGATAGTACTGTTGTTCTCTATATTAAAATATTGTTTTGTGTCAAGTCTGATCTGGTTATTGTTTTTGCTGATTGTTTGCAAGTGTACATTTTTGGTTGCACTGGAGAAGCAGCCATAAAGAACTAAGCCTAACGACTCTTTGCTTAGTGTAGGTGAATCAGAATTTTCCATTGAAGATCTTGAAGGCTCTGATACCAAGTTAAAGATAAAAAGAGAGAAGAGAAGGATATAGAGTTTTTAATATATGATTCTCTAATTCAATTGTAGCTAATGGTACAACTTTTATAGTTACATTAGGAATCTAATTGGTTAGGTAGTTTTGCCAGCTATTGTAGGTTGTTACAAAAGTATTTACACTCACTAATTTATTCAGTAGGTATTTTAATAAGTGTGACAAGTCCAAAGCAACATCACAACGTGTGATGTAGTCCATATGTTTGTTGGACTCGACATGGGCCGGTCTTTATAGAAAATTCGACCTGATTGAAGACCCGAAACACTAATGATCTTGAACCCACTTCGACACAGTAGAGGGTTGTATGAAGAAACCATAAATCATCTTCTCTCTTAACTATCTTTTGTACAGACTAAATCTAGCACCCACGAATGACTTGATTGAAGTTTCAAGCAATTCAATGTTGTCTTGAAACTTCATCACTCACATATTCTTCACAGAAAAGAACCTAACCGCCTCCAGAACGAGATTTCCACTATTATCGAGTAGAGAGAGGGTAATGGATCGAATGAGACTTTGGCGAAGCCTGCAAAAAACGAAAGATATTCTTGAGAATACTAACAAAATGGTGGTTAGCTGAAATAACATGGGAGGGGAGGATACGGTTCATGATATCATAAAATATCTTACCCATCCTAGATTTTATGTGGAGATGCGCTTCAGCTAACCTTGACTTGACTCCAGCTTCATGAGCAAGTCTAATCGATAGCGGAATAGTCGAGGCTTATGAAGTAGAAAAAGAAAGGTAAGCCGCAACCACCAAGGCTTGAGCTTGATGATATATAGTAGATGCGATGGTAGGTTTTAAATGAGTGAAGAATGTAAATAGTATGGTTGGAGCAAAGTCAACAATAGGTGGAATAAAGAATATAGCAAAGGAGTAGCGAACAACTTGTCCAACGAGAAGTACCCATATATACTAATGGGTTTACGTGGCCTGAAGAAGACGGGAGAGGCCAAAGATATAGCGAGAGAGATTTCGAAGCGCGGGAAGCCAAGTAAGTTAGGAATATTATGAAAGTAACAACAATTTTATAGTAAGTAGTAATTCTGAAATTATTTAAGAAACTATGAATCAATATTGAGAGATTTGGTAATATCTAAATATCAAATAAAGTTCTAATATAGCTATATATTTTTTTATTAATCTTAACTTTGTTTTTTAGCTGGTTTATACTCTTTAATAGGTATGTTTGTTTTAATGTCATACATTTCAAAACAAAAAATCCGTCATTTAAAGAACCATATTTGATGCTTTGAAATTTTTGTGTTTAATAGTTTTTAGGTTATATTTGTTTTTGTTTGAAAATAGTTTTTATGGTTTCCTTTTCTATCAAACAGTCTATATATTCCCGGCTTCAGTTTAACTTCACTTTGGTTTCAGTTATGTGAGGATGTTCCTAGTTTGGTGGTACATTGCAGAGAATTCTAAGGGAATACTCTTCTTAAAACCTTTCATTCGCCTCAACATATTTAAACCAAAGCTTATAATTTTATATATTTCACATCTGACTTTTCTAGTTATCTGAGCAAGCGTACCATTTAACATTTTTTTCCTCATTCACACCGGATTTGTACTTTTTTCTTCTTAATTATTTTATGACTCTAAAAGTTAAATTTATGTATGAAGGCATAACATTTTTGTATAGTACCACCTCTTTCATGTCGTACTTCGAAAAGAAAGGTTTTTTTATCTGTTGTTAATCGTAAAATGATTAATTAAGAATATATGATTTCTTATAAAATATCTGGCTAACTTAATCTGACTTCTTTTAATAGTTACCATGAGATTTAATTATTCCTGCTATTACTAGAGATTTAAAAAATAGTTGATGTGAATAACTTTACTTATTATGAAAAGTGATGGCGGCGATATAAGAAATAGAACAGACGGTTAAAACACAAAGAGAAGAAGACGATACAAAGAATAAATAAAACCTAACCCTAGGTTAGAGTATAAGAGATTTAGGGAAAAACTCAAATTTTATACCAAAGAATCTGACGGGAAAAATAGGGTTGGAGAGTCTGTTATAGAAGTGCTCGAAACCCTACACCAAAATTAAAGATTGTTCCTCACAAAATAAAATAAAGTCGGTCCCAATTTCAAAGTGATTAGAGATGGTTAAGTATTTTAATTAAATGTAATAAAAAAATATATAGAAAATTAACGAAAAAGCAAAAAGAAGGCCTATATGATGGATTTTTAGGCCTAAACTTCAGCACGAGAGTTTTTCCTCGTCATGATTTTGAACACCTTTGGGCTTCTTGATGCGTTAAATTTGAATGGTCGCAGCGCCTAATTCGGATAACCGAATCCCAAATAAAGCTCGTTTTAGGTTGTCTAAAAGACCAACCGTCCAAACAAGCTTTTATGTTTTTGACAATAATTGATAATAACCGATTTCAACCCAAGGGCATATAAATTAATTTGTTGGATAATGTTCTCTTTCTTTTTTATAGGGATTAATTTGTAAAAATGTATCGGATTCTTAATCTTTTGAAAAACTAACATCTCATCAATATCCAACAAACATTATTCTGTTTTAACACTAGAATAACCTTTATTTAATAACAAAAGAAGATCATACGTGATATAGTAGTGGTACAATGAAGATATAGGAATGTTGGTTTGAGTTTGAAATAAGAAGAAATTGCTATGTGTACGTAGAACTATGTGGCCTGAAAGAAGGTTTCCAGGTAGGATATGGGGAGAGAATAATATTGTAAATGTTGATAAACCTAATATTAGTCTGCTAGTTTGACAAGGGACTGGTGGACCATGATAAATTATTTTTGAGCCCACACTAAAATACCAAGAAATTTTATTTAATAACCCTCGACAGAATGATCAAGTGGTTAGTTAATATTTGCATATGGTTGCAAAGAATAATTTACTTGTAACTATATACTATCTTTACAAGTCATACAGTTATTTTATGTAGCAAATTTTACATTTAAATTTACAAATAAATTCAATACCAAAATCGCTGTAAATTTTCTCATTGTGAAGTCTTCATTTCTTCAACTTTATATTAGAGCCAAATGGCCAACGTCATATCTTCATCACTCAACAATGATTCTGCTAGCCTGAGCTGCATATGAGTATTAAATTCATTTTTCACAACTAAGCAACAACAACATTTTGAAACATGACTGAATAAATGTTTTACTATGGAAAACGATGATTATCCCAATCATCAAGGGAATTCGTATGTTTGGTCAAATTTCAGGTGAAATATTTTGCCCTTACGCTTGTTTTTAATTTTTTTATTACTATTACTAATGTGATTTCTCAAGATATTCTGTTATATACTATGAGTATACCCATACAATATTTAGTCTAGTAATGAATGATGGTATGAGTTTCGTGGATTTACAAACCTCATTACTAAATTTTGATAGTAGACCAGCATAACTGACTAGTCTGTAAACTACAACGAAAAGTTTGAATTTAACCTTTACGAATGTTAATCATAACAAGAATGATCTTAAATCATCAAGAAATTATTAAAATACAAGAGGATAATCTAGTTACTCTAGAGGCTAATAATGTGGCTATAGAGGCATGTAGCAGACTAATATAGGAGAATGAGTAACAACACTTACGAATGAGGATGTGGAAGATCATATTCTCCCAATATACTTATTTTTTATATACGTGGGAAGTTTCAAAATACAACTATCACCTGTTACTGCATAAATGATTCAAATGTTACTGGGATCTAGTGCCTATCTAATGAATTGAGATTAAAACAATCACGTAGTCTGGTATTCAAATTTTGAACCTACTTATCATTTCACAAATAATCCAGGTTGTATGCCAAAGTTTTGACTATGGATGTATAGTGTCTGTCCTAGTTGGTAATGGCTGATCACTCAATATTTTAATGTATTACAAACAATGTCATTTTAATCTTTTGAATATACGTTTATAATATTATTATTATCGGAATTCAATCACAAGACTTGCAAAGGTTTATGAGAAAGGAAAACTCATTATTTTCGGTTAAATATATGAGAAACCTCTATTTATGTCTTAGAGGTGAAGTTGTGAGAGATGAAACTTGCATACACATTACTCGAAATAAATATGTTGATGATTTACTTATAACTGCTCGAATCAGTATTTTCAAGCCATATGATATAACAATGGTTGTTGGACACTCCTTGTTTATCCATGATGGTAATTTGCTTCCAAATCGTACATAGTAAATAATTTTACTATGGCCACTGCCATATCTGGTTTACACTAGACCAGACATAGCGTTTGCATAAACAAACTTTTTTAATTTATAAAAGATCAGACTGATGTATATTTAAAAAGTATAAAACATATTTTGTTATACTTAACTGGCATTCATCTTAAACATTCACCACAACTAACTCCCATTGGATATTCTAATGTGGACAAGACAAGCTTAATGAATGACTGTAAATCTGTTGGTGGAACTGTGTGTTTCCTGGTGATTCTGTGATTTCTTGGTCATCTAAAAACAAATAAATTGTTTCTCGATCCACATTGAGTCAGAGTAAAGAGTTTTTGTGAACCTATCTTTGATCTCCTCTGGTTTTAATCAGTTCTCTGTGAACTTAGAATATCTCTACCTCAATCTATTGTGGTGTGGAAAAATTAATTGGGAGAAACTTTTCCTTCCTTTACTCCGTTTTATCAGGAACGAACAAATTAAATTGAGATTGATGTTAATTTATTTCTGACTAGGTTGTCCATTTAGATCTTGCTATATATCCCTTCTAATGACCAAACGTTCGATTTCGTTCACCAAATCTCTCTCTCTCTCTCTCTCAAGGATTTTCATTATTATGATCTGTTTGAGAGGGAATGCTTTTATAAGAATGAGCTAGGAATGTGGGTTTGAGTTTGAAAGAAAAAAGAACATGCTTTGGTAAGAACTGGATGGCATGAGAGAAGGTTTCCAAGTAAAGTATATGAGGGAGACAATAACACTATATAAGTTGTTAAATCTAAAGTATTTCTATTAATTAGACAATAGACTGATTGATCGAGTCGACGTCCTTTTGAATTTAAAAAACTTGGCCTCTTATATAAGACACTTAAACATTTGACTCTTCTGATTGAGCCCACATTCAAATGCAAACACAATATATTAGTTAATAACCCTCAACAGAATAATAAAATTATTCGTTAATATGTTACAAGTTGTTTCAAAGAATAATGTAGTTGTATTTATTTATTATCTTTACTAATCATACAACTATGTAATGTACACAATTGTACATTAAAATTTACAAAAACTTTCAATAATCAATCGCTGTAAATTTACTCATTGTGAAGTCTTTCTTTCTTCCACTAGTTGCATAACAAATATGATATATATATACATACTTTTGACTTCACGCATTTTTAAGGCGATACCTTTTTTTGCAAACAAGAACTTCAATTTCCTAAAAATAACTTTATAGGTCATAAAACCAAAAAAGAAAAAAATTTAGGTAATCTTGTCTCACCTATTTTGTAGATTTGAAACCCATACCAATTTCTATAAACATCCAATGAGTACTGTCAATTATAACACATCATGAAATTAAAGGAATGAAGTGATTGTGAAAACAAAATTTTGAAAGAAATATTCATAAATTCTTAAGAAAAACTATGATAAGATTTCTTGATATTCACTTTCACCATCAAATTTTCACCTTTAACATTTTACGGAAATGTTGTGTCACTTCATAAGCTAGGACGAGACATAAATCAATCATTTATTTTTTTATAAAGGCAACTTATTTTGGTCTAATAATGTTTTGAAATGAAAGAGAAGATATCTTATTAAAGATTTTTTACATTATTTTGTATGAGAAGTTACACAAATCAATTGGGTGCGTATCCTTCAAAGAATACTAACCTGTCCTCTTATACATCAATGTTGAAAATTGATCACCAAAATATAAAGATCACACATCAAACTTAAACACAATTTCAACATAATATTATTAGATTTCATATCCCAATCAGACCAAAACCTTTGTCAATGTTCTTATAAAGTAAATAAATAATAAAAGCATCAAAATCAAAATAAAATTTCCATACTTTTTTTATTCAACTAAAAAAATAAACAAATTGGTGTTATTCTTAGTAAAAATTGTTCTTCCTATGTTTACCTTGGAAAACAGAAGTAGAACTTTACAAACAATAGAGTGATTCAAATAATTATTTGAGTTTTTAATCAATTCTATAATACTAAATGATAGACTATCTAATCATTTACCAAATCTCATCATTGTTGAGCAAAGTGGATTTGTGAAGGGTCGACGTATTCAAGAAAATATCCTACTGACTAAACAATTTGCCTTCAACTTAAAAAAAAGTCAAGGAGGATTAATAATTAAAGTAGACTACAAGATCTTTAATAGAGTATGTGTTTCCTTTATTAAGCATATCTTAACTGCTTATGTTTTCAACTGCAGGTTCATTATCTTAATCATTTAATCTATCAACAATGTAGATTTTCAATCATTTTTAATGGTGAAGTTAAAGGATTCTTCAAAGCTTTGAATGGTATTAGACAAGAGGATCTCCTCGCCCTTAATCTATTCATTTTAGCTCAGGAATTTCTAATGAGAGGGCTTAAAAAATTATATCAAGATCACTATAGTTTAAGATACAAAATTCATAATAATTATATTATCCCTTTTTTATCATTTGCTGATGACACAATCATTTTTACTAATGGATCAAAATCCAGTATTTGTCTTATTAACAGATTCCTAGCCAACTTTTAAGATCAGACTAGACAACTTATAAATAAGTAAAAATATATCTTCACTCTACCTAACTCTTCTCCAGCTAGTGGAGCAAACTACATCCAACTAATTATGGGTTACAAGCAAAGCAGTTTTCCTATGATATATGTAGGATTTATTATCCATAATAGAACTACTGCTATTTATTATGAAGTTCTAATAACAAAATTAAGGAATAAATTTCAAAAATGGGATCATATTTTACACTCTTTCGGTGGAAGGCTCACACTAATCCAATCAATTCTGCTTGCCATCCCACATGACCATCTTCAACAAACTCTTCTTCTACGATCTATCATCAAAATAATCGAATGAATCTGTAGAAGATATATGTAAGGATCTTCAGACAATCATCGAGCTATCTCCTGCGCTAACTCGAGGAAGCTTTGTCTTCCCTAAAAAGAAGAAGGATTAAACATTAAAAGAATTAAAGATATTCAACTTACCTAGTTTTGGAAACTTTGGAAACAATTCAGAGAAAAGTATAGCTTATGGTCGAAAGTTATGCATAATATTTATTGTTCTTCAGCTCATCCTATGCAAGTGAAATTATCATTCAAAATATCTGAAATTTGGAAGAAGATTCATGATTTTCGAAACAGTAACAAATCTTTCATTTTCTAATCAATTTGGCAAGATAAACTATGAGTTTTTGCTTGATAGTTGATGTCATTCTAAACCCCTAATTGATTTTACCAACACTACTGATACCTCATGGTATATTTAAACTAAAGTCAACTTCTATTAGATAAAGAACAAATGAAATCAAGACATAATTTTAGCTTCATTTACCTCACTCGACATCAACAAAATACCTAGACTACCAATCAAGACTCACATCTCAGACAAGATCAAATAAAGAACTAGTAAATATTAGGACTTCTATTTCAAAGAAACATTGAATGCTTTAAAGCTAAAAAAGGAATTGCATCTCTCTTATACTCTAGCATCTTAAACGAAGTTACCCATGTCAAATGTTCCTTCTTTTTATGAGAACTTCTCCATAATTGGGTATTCATGATGTAATTTGCTTCCAGATCGTACATAGTAAATAATTTCATTACGATCGCTCCAATATCTGGTTAACACTAGGCCAAACATAGTGTTTGCAATAAACAATTTTTTTAATTTATAAAATCTCATACCGATGTACATTTCAAAAGTGTTAAACAAATTCCGCAATACTTATTTCGTATTCATCTTCAAAATTAAACCACAACTAACTCCTATTGGTTTTTCTAATATGGACAAGACAAGTTTAATGAATGACTGTAAATCTGTTGGTGGAACTGTGTGTTCACGGGTGATTCTATGATTTCTTGGTCATCTAAAAAACAATAAGTGGTTTCTTGATACAACACTAAGTCGGAGTAAAGATCTGTTGTGAACCTATCTTTGAGCTTCTCTGGTTTCAAACAGTTCTCCGTGAACTCAAAACACCTCTAGCTCAATATCTGGTGGTGTGGTGAAATTACATGAGAGAAACTTCTCTTGCCGTTAATCCATTTTTCCACGCACGAACAAAACACACTTAGATTGATATGAATTTATATCTTACCAGGTTCTCCAGTGAGATCTTGGGATACTATATATCCCTTTCAATGACTAAACTTTCGATTTCATTCACCAAATCTCTCTCTCTCTCTCATCCTGTTGGTTTTCTTGAGAGACAAACTTGTGCTTTTCTCTATTATGATCCGTGTGAAGAGGAATGCTAGATTAGTGTTATAAGAATGAGCTAAGAATGTGGGTTTGAGTTTGAAAGAAAAAGAACATGCTTTGGGAAGAAGTGTATGGCCTGAGAAAAGTTTTACACGCAGAGGATATGGAGGAGATAGTAACACTATATATGTTGTTAAATTTAAAGCTTTTCTATTAGTTAGACAATATACTAATGGATCGAGCCGACGCCCTTTTGGACTTAAAGAAAATTGACCTCTTATATAGTCACTTAAACATTGGACTCTTGTGATTGAGCCCACATTGAATTACAAACACAATATATTAGTTAATAATCCTCAATAGAATAATCAAGTGGTTCGTTAATACGTTACAAGTTGTTATAAAGAATAATTTAGTTGTATTTATATATTATCTTTACTAATCATACATCTATATAATGTAGACAATTGACATTAAAATTTACAAAAACTTTCAATAAAAAATCATTGTAAATTGCTCATTATGAAGTCTTTCTCTCTTCAACTAGGCCGTCTTGTCTCATCTATTTTTTATATTTGAAAACAATACCGTTTTCTATCAACATCCAATGAGTACTATTAGTTATAACGTATTGTGAAATTGAAGCAACGATGTGATTGTGAACACAAGATTTTGAAAGAAACGTACATGAATTCTCGAGAAAAACTATGATAAAATTTCTCGATATCCAATTTCACCATCAAATTTTCACCTTGAACATTTTACGAAAATGTCGTGTCACTTCATGAGCTAGGGCAAGATATAAATCAATCCGTTATTTGTTTTACAAAGGAAAATCATATTTGGTCCAATAACGTTTTGAAGAAAAAGAGAACATCTCTTATTAAGGATTTTTTACATTATTTTGTATGAAACGTTACACAAATTAATTGGGTGCATGTCCTCAAAGGAAGACTAACGTGTCATCTTAGACATCAAATGTTGAAAATCTATCACCAAACACAAAGATCACAAATCAAACTTAAACACAATTTCAACATAATATTCTTGCATTAGATATTCCGATCTGATCAAAACCTTTATCAATGTCGTTATAAAATAAGTAAATAATAAAAACCATTAAAATCAAAATAATATTTCCGTACTTTTTTTTATACTAAAAAAACAATTTTGTATTATTCTTAGTAACAATTATTCTTCCATGTTTATCTTGGAAGATAGAAGTAGTGCTTTACAAACAAGAGAGTGATTCAAATACGTATTTGAGTTTTTATTCATTTATACAATACTAAATGATAGACTATCTAATATTTTACCAAATCTCATCTTTGCTGGACAAACTGGATTCGTAAAAGATCGATGTATTCGAGAAAATATCCTACTCACTAAACAAATTTCCTTCAACTTAAACAAAAATGGTCAAGGATGAAACGTAATCATTAAATTAGAATGATCTAAGGCTTTTAATATAGTGTATGTTTTCTTCATTAAGCAAATCTTAATTGCTTTTGGTTTCAACTGCAGGTTCATCAGCTTAATCATTTAATCTATCGACAATGTTAGATTTTCAATCATTTTTTATGGTGAAGCTAAATGATTCTTCAAAGATTATAATGGTTTTAGACAAGGGGGTCCTATTCCCCCTAGTCTATCCATTTTAGCTCAGGAATTTCTAGTGAGATGGCTTAAAAAATTATATCAAGAACACCATAGTTTAAGATACAAAATTCATAATAATGATATTATCCCTTGTTTATCATTTACTAAGAATGAGATCATACCTTACTCTCTTTTGGTGAAAGACTCACACTAACCCAATCAATTCCGCTTGACATCCCAAATTATCATCTTCAACACACTGTTCCTCTAGGATTTATCATCAAAGGAATCGAATGAATCTGTAGCAGATATATGTGACGATCTTCAAGCAATCATCGAGCTATCTCCTGGGGTAACTCGAGCAAGATTTATCTTCCTTACAAATAAGGAGGACTAAACATTAGACGAATTGAAGATATTAAACTCGCCTACTCCTGTAAACTTTTGAAAAAAGTTAGAATAAATTCTAGCTTATGGTCTAAAGTTATGCATAACATTTAATGTTTTTCAGCTCATCCTATGCAGGTGAGATTATCATCAAAATATATCAAATTTGGAAGAATATTTATGAAATTCAAAACACTATCGAATCATTCATTTTTTTGTCAGTTGGTTAAGATAGACTATGAGTTTTTGCTCGACCGTTAGTGCCATTCTAAACCCTAATTGATATTACCAACATTATTGATACGTTATGGTATATTCAAACTAAAGTCAACTCATATTGGATAAGCAATGAATGAAATTTAGACAGAATTTTGGCTTCATTTACCTCACTCCACATCAGAAAAATATTAGACTATCAACTAAGCCTCACATCCAAGACAAGATCAAATATAAACTAGTAAATATGGGGACTTCTATTTCAATGATACATGGAATACTTTAAAGATAAAAGGAACTACATCTCTCTTTTACCCACATCAAGCATGTGATACTACAATTAGAAATGGAAAATCTTCTTAAAACTAAGTTCTGGAGAAATGATTCTAACAAGGCATATGAATTTCAATGTTTCCTACACTTATATGAGACAATATAAGTGAAAGTTATACATTGGTAACCTCCAATTGATCTTAGTCTAAAGGTTAACACAAATGCTTCATGTTTACAATCCGGTGAACCTTAAGAAGTCTTCTCATTCGATACTACAAAGGAGAGATAAAGGAAGCTATTGGAAGAACTTATGGAAAGTTAAGTTATATCGTTGCAAAGACTCATGCATTACTTGATGGTCTAATCCTATGCAACAAACTAAAAATCTCTGTTCCAGAGATTGAAACCGATTGCTTAATTCTCTTAACTATGATCTTAACTAACAAAGCTCCATGGTTTTTTATCCCTATTCCACAAGGCTGCAAGAACCTTCGTACTCAAAATATGACCAACACACATATTAACAGAGAACAAAACTCTGCTGCAGACTCGATGACTTGATGTACTAACAAATGCAGCTGAAGATATTTGCTGAGCTGAAGATTCCCAATTCGAAGTCCATTTTTACAGATTGAAGTTCAACATCCGGTGTTCATAATGAACAACTAAATTTCTCAACCTCTTAAAAGGCTTATCTCCCCAATTTAGTTGACCTTGTTCAACTAATCTCTCCCACAACTACAATCGATCATTCTGCCTTGGATCCCAATTTTTCATTTTCAAATTTTTGAATTCGGCGCATCTTCTTGTCACTTCAATTTTTAAATGTTACCCTAAAAGCTTTAGGCTTCATTTAGTTAATAATGCTTTTCTTGACACAGGTCAAGAAACTTGACATCAATAATGCTTTTCTTAATGGGGTTCTACAAGAAACTGTGTATATGACACAGCCCCAGGGTTTTGTTGATTCTACTCATCCTACACATATTTGCAAGCTATATAAAGCCATCTATGGGTTGAAACAAGCCCCTCGAGCTTGGTATTCTAGACTGAGGGACACCCTACTCAGTTGGGGATTCTGTAACTCTAAGGCAGACTCTTCACTTTTCTATCTAGTCTCTAAGACAACTATACTTCTAATCCTTGTGTATGTGGATGATATTCTAGTAACAGGCAATCACACAACATGCTTAACACAGTTCATACACAATATTAATGCTGTTTTTGCACTTAAGGACATGGGGCCACTCCATCTATTCCTTGGAATAGAAGTTCATCGTGACCAGAGTGGGTTTTATCTAACTCAGCATAAGTACATTGAAGAATTACTTTGTGCACAGGGTCTGTCCATGTCCAAGCCTTGCCCCTCTCCCATAGTGGCTGGTACCCAGCACTCCTCCTCTGATGGCTCTCCGTTAATTTATCCTACACAGTACAGAAGTCTGTTAGGCGCTTTGCAGTATCTGACTCATACTAGACCAGATATAGCCTTTTCAGTCAACAGTCTAAGTCAGCACCAGCAAAACCCTACGTCTCTACATTGGCAAAGTCTTAAAAGAATTGTACGGTACTTATCTGGCACACGGTGGTTGGGTCTTCACATCAAGCCCTGCTATCAGCTGCAACTTCATGGCTATTCTGATGCTGATTGGGCTTCGTCCCCCGATGACCGTCGCAGTGTGGGGGCGTACTGTGTCTTCCTTGGCGAAACCCTTATTTCTTGGTTATCCAAGAAACAGAATGTTGTCACCCGTTCGTCCACTGAATCGGAGTATCGTGCATTAGCCAATCTCTCTGCTCAGCTCATCTGGTTGAAGTCGCTACTCACTGAACTTTAGATTCCTCTCATACCGCCTTCGGTTATGTGGTGCGATAACTTGGGAGCCAGCTCCTTAGCCTCCAACTCTGTATTTCATGCTCGCACCAAACATATAGAGTTAGATGTCCACTTTCTACGAGATCAAGTACTACAAGGGCCAGTTCAGATTCGATACGTACCTTCACTAGATCAGATTGCTGATTTTCTCACCAAAGCTCTAACTTTGTCTCGATTCTTGTATCTTCGTCACAAACTTGGGCTTTCGGAGTCGCCGCTGCGTTTGAAGGGGGATGTCAGAAGTCGTGTCGGTCAAAAGACCACCATGCACGCCGGCGAGAGAAGGAGTGAGGAGCTTGTCGAAGACAACACTAGTCTTAGCTCCTCACTTAACTCAAAACCCTAAACGACAGTATGTGGCTGCGTTTAATAATGAACCGGGTTTGATCAGTTTGACATGGGTTACTAGTTGGGTCAAGTTATATACAAGAATGGGTCACACAAAGCACTGAAGCCTAATCTGTGTATCAAGCCTTTCAAGGATAGTTTTATTAATGTTACCAAACAAGCTGTAACAGTGTGTAACAACCTCACATGGGAATATTCCCAAGGTTGTTACACCCTCACTCTACTATATATGTCTACATGTACTATGTACAAGATTTCTAAGAATTGAGCAATACAAAATATACAAATCTCTCTCTCTTTTCTTCTCAAATCTAACTCACGCATATTAACAGAGAACAAAACTCTGCTGCAGACTGGATGACTCGATGTACTAACAAATGCAAATACAAAATTGATCTTTCGACAGATCAAATACCTAATCATCTCAAAGTCATTATCTTGCTTGATAGCCTCTAGACCAATTATATGAGAGAATTTTTCAATCCCTAATTCTTCTACTCCTCGAATTTTTAAAATAAAATAATGTTCAGGTATCGAATGAAAAGATGGAAATTCACTAGAAAATTTGTGGTTTTCTAGAACTCTTAGGGTCACGTCTCTTTACATCTTCTTATAAAAATAGGAAACTCGTTTACATCTCAAGATATTTACTAAGCTGAAAATTCCCAATTCGAAGTCGATTTTTACAGATTGAAGTTCAACATTCGGTGTTCACAATGAACAACTAAATTTCTCAACCTTTTAAAAGGCTTATTTCCCCAATTTAGTTGACCTTGTTCAACTACTCTCTCCGATAACGACAATCGATTCTTCTATCTTGGGGACCAATTTTTCATTTTGACGTTTCTAAATTCGGCGCATCTTTTTATCACTTAAACCTCAAATGTTACGCTAAAAGTTTTGGGCTTCCTTTAGTTAATAAATTGTTATTTGTGTTTTTAAGATTCATACATTTGTATTTATATTTTACTATTTTCATATGTCAACTAAAATAAAATAATTCAACCTAATTATACAATTCTCCGTTCATATAGCAATGAAGAACGGTTGGTAAGATAAAATAATTTCACCTAATTATATAGCTTTCCGTTTAGTTGGCCATGGAGAACAATTCACGTAATTAATTTATTTGATAATATGGCATCCATCTGTTCTGTTGCGCGCCACCTTTCTTCTACGGAAAGGCACCTGATATGAACTTTTTGAAATTTGGTTAACGTGCTCGGAGTCGGATAACTTATTAAGCTCAACTTAAATTTACCAAATTATCCCTTTACACCTTCTACATTTGCGTCAATCACATGCAAAACTCTTTAACCACTCAACTTTTATTGAGTTTAATTTAAAAAAAGTTAACAAACACCATTACTAAAATATATGAAATAGTTAAAGTAATTGTATTTTATTATTTAAAAAAACTTTGTGAGAGATACACTGGACATATTTTAGATATTGTAATTTGTTGAGTTAGAAAAACAATAACAAAACACAATCGTTTGCAATAAAAAAAAAATGTCGTTTAAAAAATATATTTTAGATGTCTCTTGATCATACGGAAAAAACTAGTAACAAAAGTGTCCATGTATAAACGTGAAAGACTTCAAATGATAGAAATAGTTAAAACCTAAAAATAAAGAAAATGAAAGAAAATGAAAACAAGGGGCTCATTCTTTGATTTATATCCTCCTACAGACAATTATTATATTAGTTTTTCGGTTACTTTACTTTATCTATCTTGCAATTGGTTGTCCTTGTCCTTGACCACTATATATATAAAGAGAGTGTGTAGTATCGTCACCTGCTAGGGTTTGTGTTTTTGCTGATTTTTAGTTAGGAAGAAATGAGGATTCGCAAGAATGCAAATCCTGCATCCCTGCGATTCTCCTCATTCGAACAGCAAGTGTGTCAGCTGAACCAGTCACGGTGGGATGTGATATCTCTATCTCCCTCCAAACAACTAGCTCCAGGAAATGGAAAGGCTGCTGAAGAGAGGTAACTAGAAACTTATACCCAATTTAATTCTTGTTTGTACTGTCGTTTTAGGGTTTACCACAGTTATGAAAAAACATTAATCTGAATGTAGGTTGGAATCTGTTAGAATAATCTAAACATGTTTAAACATTCTAGCCGTTGTTTGAGTTTGTCAACGTGTATAAACGTTGAAACTGGTCTTAGTGTTTACGTATTATTAGAAACTGAAAAATAGGTAGTGCAGTAGTGGTAGGAGTTTGTTTGGAGTGGTTCCTTGTTTGTAGTAACCACCTGTTTATTTCCTTTTATATTCTGTATTTGTTTACGCATGAAAATATATAAGTTTTCCATTACTCAGGTGTGTGTTTATCATATCTGAATTATACTTGGTATCAGAGCATCAAGAAGCTGTTTCAATCGCAACACCTAGACCATACCTACTTCGAGATGGAGACAAACAAAGGCAAAGAGAGCTCGATCGGACTGAGCTACCCACTGTTAACAAAAACGAACTATACAGCCTGGGCCCTCAAAATGCAAGTGTTCATGCAAGCGCACGGCGTGTGGGAGGCTGTTGAACCTAAAGATCCTAAGGCAGCAGTGGTGGATAAGAAGGATAAAAGAGCTTTAGCAGTCATTTACCAGGGGGTCTCAGAGGACGTATTAATGTCCATCGCAGAAAAAAGGACATCTAAGGAGGCTTGGAACGCGATTAAGACGATGTCATTGGGGGCAGACAGGGTAAGACAAGCAAAGGCACAGACCCTGAAATGTGAGTTTGAAGCGCTGGTAATTAAGGACAGTGACCAGCTGGACGATTTCTATTTAAAGCTAAATAATCTGGTTACCAATATAAGGGCCTTGGGAGAAAAAGGTGGAGGAAACTTATGTCGTTAAAAAACTACTCAGGGCTGTCCCCTCCAAGTTTCTACAAATAGCATCTGCAATCGAGCAATTTGGTAACCTGGAGGAGATGTCGGTGGAAGAGGTTGTTGGTTCGCTCCGAGATCACGAAGAACGTTGAAAAGGAGTAACTGAATCAGGCCAAGGACAACTACTGTTGACAGAAGACGAGTGGAAGAAAAGAGAAGGCGACGATGGATAGTTGCTTTTGACTCAAGATGAGTGGTTGAAGAAGACCAACAGAGGGACTCGATGTGGTAGTGAAAACCGTGTGAGAGATGGATATCGTGGGGGACGGGACAAAAGCAAGGTGAGATGCTTCCGTTGCCAAACATACGGTCACTACGCTGCGGAGTGTCGCAGATCACGTGGGGAAAGAGAGGCACAAAAGGAGGCCAACCTCTCACAGATTCTGGAGGACGAACCAGCACTTTTGATAGCTGAGGTAGGAGACACAGAAGTCAAGTCGATGCTATTAAAGGAGGATGCTGTGATCCCAACGTTACGGAAAAATACTGATGAGCGAAGAGACTCACAGGTCTGGTATCTGGACAACGGGTAATCAAATCATATGACAGGGGCACGAGGAAAATTCATGGAACTAGATGAACGTATGGCAGGAAAGGTGAAATTCGGAGATGGGTCTACTGTGAACATTGAAGGAAAGGGGACGATCGCATTCAAATGCAAAAACGGGGAGGTAAGGATTCTCAAAGATGTTTACTTCATCCCAAACTTATGCAATAACATCATAAGTTTGGGTCAGTTGTCTGAGGCTGGGAATAAGGTGATACTTGAAGACGAACACTTGTGGGTCTACGAAAGCTGTGGCACACTGCTCATGAAGGTGAAGCGAACAGAAAACCGCCTTTACAAGATCAGCCTGGAGGAAAGTGGATCGTCGTGTTTGCTTACAAAACAGGTAAAAGATACATGGCTGTGGCACGCCAGATTGGGCCATGTGAATTTTCGAGCTTTAGAAATCATGTCAAGGGAGGAGATGGCATACGGACTTCCAAGGTTAGCACAACCACTAAAGAAGTGCGAAGGATGCTTAATGTCTAAACAAACCAGAAAACCGTTTCCATCACAAGCTAAGTTCGAATCAAAGAAGCCACTGGAGATAGTACATGCCGATTTTTGTGGACCAATTTCACCAACGACACCCGGAGGTAATCGCTATTTTTTATTATTTGTTGATGACTACAGCAGAAAAATGTGGGTTTTCATGATGAAAGAAAAGAGTGACGCGTTTGAGATGTTCAAGAGATTCAAAGCTCTGGTCGAGAAAGGACAGGAGGTCAGAATTACAACCTTGAGAACGGACCGAGGTGGAGAGTTTTGTTCGAAGGAATTCACTTTGTTTTGCGATGAGAACGGCATCCAGAGACACTACACTGCACCATACACCCCACAGCAAAATGGGGTGGTGGAACGTAGAAATCGAACGGTTGTTGCTATGACAAGAAGTCTCCTGAAGGAAGCAAAATTACCGGCATTCATGTGGGGAGAAGCGGTACGCCACTCAATCTATTTGTTAAATCGTTTGCCAACTCATATTTTAAATGCAAAAACTCCGTATGAAGCATGGGGAAACATGAAGCCAGACCTATCACAATTAAGGATTTTTGGATGCATAGCGTATATGAAGATTCCAGCCACTCGTGTGAAAAAACTAGACGATCGAAGCAAGGTAGCTGTGTACCTCGGTAAGGAGCCAGGAACAAAGGGGGTTCGACTGTATGATCCAGAAACTGGAAACGTCCAAGTAAGCAGGGACGTAGTATACCAGGAGGACAGGTTCTGGGTCTGGGAGCATAAAGAAGACAAAGAAGCACATTTCCCTGGTCAGTATATCGAAATAGGCAGTTCGATGGCACTCGAAGACGGTGCAGAAGCTGAACATGAACCTGTGACACCTTCACAGACGACACGTGAGCAAACGACAACTGCATCTGGTGAAACAACAGCAGGGTCGACATCCGTAACAGGCGAATCAACAACAAGATCTATTGGAGCATCTTCTACAGAGAGCAGCGAACCAAGACGATATAAGTCGTTGGCAGAAATATACAACGAAACTGATATTGTGGATTTGATTGACGAGTTCATGCTGCTGAAAGTAGAAGGTCCAACCTCTTTTAGAGAAGCAACAGAAGAGAAGGAATGGCAGGACGCGATGAGATTAGAATTCGACACAATTGAGAAGAACGACACTTGGACACTCACAGACTTACCACCTGGGCATAAACCGATTGGTTTGAAGTGGGTTTACAAAGTAAAGAAGGACCCAGAAGGAAATGTGGTCAGGCACAAGGCTCGCCTCGTGGCAAAGGGGTACGTTCAAAGGAAGCAGATTGATTACGATGAAGTATTCACACCGGTGGCTCGTCTTGACATTCTTCGGTTGTTGCTGGCCTTGTCAGTTAAGGAGGGATGGGAAATACACCATCTTGACGTCAAATCAGCGTTTCTAAATGGTGAACTTCTCGAGGAAGTTTATATGGTTCAACCGGAAGGGTTCATAAAGAAAGGTGAAGAACATAAGGTATATAAGCTGTCAAAGGCGTTGTATGGCTTGCGTCAAGCACCTAGAGCCTGGAACACGAAGTTGGATAAGTGTCTGAGAGAGTTGGGCTTCAAGAGGTGTCTACACGAACAAGCTGTGTATACGAGAACTGGAAACGGTAGTGTCCTTGTGGTTGGTGTGTACGTGGATGATCTGTTAGTAACAGGATCGAGCAGGCATGAGATCGAAGAATTCAAGCTACAGATGAACGATCAGTTCGAGATGAGTAACCTGGGTCTCTTGTCATTTTACCTGGACATAGAAGTAAATCAAGCGGGGTCGTTCATAACGATTAAACAGTCCGCATATGCAAAGAAGCTGGTGGTTAGGTCTGGGATGGCGAACTGCAACGCTTCGAAATATCCTATGGAACACAAGTTGCAGAGTGACAAGGACGAGGCAGGAAAGTTAGTAGATGCAACTGAATACAGGTGCATTGTTGGGAGTCTACGGTATTTAACTCACACCCGTCCGGACATCTCTTTTGCAGTTGGAGTAGTGAGTCGCTTCATGGACAGTCCCACAGAAAAACACCAACAAGCAATAAAGCACATCTTAAGGTATATAAGGGGGACGATTAACTATGGGTTGGTATATGCGAAAGAGTAAAAGGAAAGAGTCTTGTCTGGGTTTACTGATAGTGATTTAGTAGGTGATGTCGTGGATAGAAGAAGCACTGGTGGGATGTGTTTCTACTTAAACAAGAGTCTGGTGTCGTGGGCATCACAGAAGCAGAGAGTGGTCGCACTCTCATCGTGCGAGGCTGAATATATGGCAGCAACAACAGCAGCTTGCCAAAGTATATGGCTCCGAGGATTGATGGAAGAAATCACAGGTCAACGTCCCAGCCCAGTTGTTCTTCATGTGGATAACAAATCGGTCATTGAGTTAATGAAGAATCCTGTCCTTCATGGAAGAAGCAAGCACATTGATGTGCGTTTTCACTTCATTCGTGAATGTATAAAACAAGGTAAGTTGGTGATTGAACATGTAGTTACGCAACGACAACGGGCAGACATCTTGACTAAAGCTTTGGGAAGAGTGAGGTTTGAGGAAATGAGGAAACTAATTGGAGTTGAAGACATTGCTGCAATAAAGGCAAACACAGGACATGTTTAGATTAGGAGGGAATGTGTTAGAATAATCTAAACATGTTTAAACATTCTAGCCGTTGTTTGAGTTTGTCAACGTGTATAAACGTTGAAACTGGTCTTAGTGTTTACGTATTATTAGGAACTGAAAAATAGGTAGTGCAGTAGTGGTAGGAGTTTGTTTGGAGTGGTTCCTTGTTTGTAGTAACCACCTGTTTATTTCCCTTTATATTCTGTATTTGTTTACGCATGAAAATATATAAGTTTTCCATTACTCAGGTGTGTGTTTATCATATCTGAATTATAGAATCCACGAAGAAACCCGATTTCATAATGGTGGAAACCGATGTCGAGGGGAAGGTAGAAGCGGATTTCGGGTCAAAACAAGATACGAAGAAGTTGAAGATAAGTGAAGTCCAAAATGATAGCCGGGGGAAGGCAAGATGTGGTGGTGAGGCTTCAGTGACACTGTCCGCTGACAAATCCATGACACGGTCCGGCTCCAGTTCGAGGTATGGATATCTCTATTATTCTCGGTTTGGACCTGGGTGGGGAAAACCTAGAGGGGATAAATCTACCAGGAACTACAGGGTAGATGGTGGCGGTGCTGGTTATGAAGACAACACTAATGAAGGTAATAGTGGAGTCAAGAGTAAGAGACCAACTATATATGAGATTGATAAGGAGGAAGATTTTGGCTTTTTGGATTTATTTGGGAATAATGAGAAAGATAATGGTTGTGGGAAGCGGAAGAAGAAGATGAAATCATTGAAGTGCCTAATGTGAAGAACAGGTTTGCAAATTTAGGGCTTCATTTGTATTTTGGATATTGACCCATAGACGAAGGACCTATAGGATGTTGAACTAGGACAATTAGTGAATATTTGTCGAAAACTGTGTTTGTTTTCTAGAGATATTTTTTAAAACTTTATTTCATGTCTCTTATGTTATTTTATTGGACTTAAGAATGTATGTTTGTGGGAAATGTTTTAATTTTATTGCTTTTTCAATATTGACATAAAATTTGCTATATATATATATAATTAAACAATTGAATCGTAGAATACAATTTGCTACATTTTTATCAAAGAGTTGTTTTCTATTTCTCTGGTTACATTTTTGTTATAAAGTCTTCAAAAAAATTAAAACAAAATTATAATATTATCGTATACTTAAAGTAGTTAATTTACTAATTAATTTAGTTGTTATAGTTTAAATTACCACACATTTAGAAATACTATGTTTGATATTTCTAATGTAGTTTTATAACTTAGTTCCAACATAAGAAGTTTTTAATTGATTGTTTAAATCGGTATATAAAGTTAGAAAAGTTAGAGTTAAACAAACGTAGAAGTGACAAATTCAAAAAATCAAAATATTTTTTATTATTTTCAATCTATGATACATGCTTTTATGTTGAATTGTAAGTTTTATAACTTAGTTTGAACATAAGAAGCTTTTAATTGATTGTTTAAATTGGTATATAAAGTTAGAGAAATTAGAGTTAATCGAAGGTAGAAGTGACAAATTCAAAAAATCAAAATATTTTCTATTATTTTCAATGTAACTTATGATACATACTTTTATATCGAATTGTAAGTTGTTGGGGTGTAATAATTTATTGTTATATTTTGTTATCTATTAAGTAATAGATTCTAGCAAATTGTAGATGAATCTTTAACAATATTGATCCAAAAATTTGGACTTATATTCAAATTTTCGTGGGCTAACAATTCGTTCAAAATGCGACACGAGACTAAACCAAGACCCAAAATATAAATTAGTTTGGATCCAGCTCACTTTCCCGATTCTCTCAAACCCTAGTTCGATAGCCACCTCTTCCTTCTTTTCTAATCTTTCTCTGACTTCCCACTCCAACGAAGTGGAGGAACACCGATGCCAAATTTGTCTCGTAAGAACAAGAATCGAGATTGAGAGAGGGGTTTAGTGAGGAGATCACAAACTTGGCCATGTGTCGCGACATAACAAATGTCGAGAGACCCTTGGACCACCTAATCCAGAATGAAGTGAAGGTCAAGCTCGACATGTTTGCTCTGGGCGTGATACAAAGGATTTGATGACAAAGAACTTGCTCCAAGGTTATCACACTAGAGCGGATCTCAGATTTAGTAATAGATCGAGGGACCACTCCTTGTTTCTTAAAGACTACGAGATAAGTGAGTCACAGAGAAATACACAATAGCCTCATACTAAGCGACGGTCATCCACATAACCATACTAGTCCTTATCAGTCAATCGAGTGAGTTGATTAGCATCATTGGGTTTAATATGAAGACTTAACGACATTGTCCGAGATAAGTACCTCAAAATTTTTCTTACGATTTCTAAGTGTGTAGTGGTAGAACATTGTTGAAATTGTCTCATTTTATTGACAGCAAAAGCGATGTATGGTCTAGTGTGAAGTAGGTATTGTAACGAGCCTAACACACTTCTGTAACGTGTAGGGCTATGAAGACTTTCACCATCAAGCTTGGAGACTGCAGGACTGACTCGCATTGGAGTGGAGCAAGAGTTAGCACTGGATTCCCTTCTTTAACATGTAACTCATTAATGTATTTCTTTTGGCCAAGTATAACCGAGAGTCATCCCGGTATACCTCCATGCCCAAAAATATTTTGCGGCAACCCATATCCTTGAGTGGAAACTCATACTGAAGTCTTGCTATAAACTTAGTCAAGTAGACAGAGTTGTTACGAGTGACTATTATATCGTTCACATAAACCACCAGAATGATGGATACCACTTTAGTCATTAGGAAGAACATAAAGCAGCCTCTTCTTGAGTTACAAAAATCCTACAAGAGCAATATATCATTTATCTTGGAGTCCCAAGCTCTATGTGCTTCCTTTAAGCTATACAAGGCTTTATGCAGTTTACATACATGATTAGGAAGACCAACATCCACAAAACTTTGAGCCTGCTCCATAAAAACCGGTTCTTTTATCTTACCATTTAGAAAAACATTATTTATATCAAGTTGTCTTATAGTCCAGTCCCTGAAAACAACCAATGTAAGTACAAGTCTGATTCTACAAGCCTTGATAACAGGGCTAAAAGTTGATGTAAAGTATATGCCAGGCTGCTGACGAAATCCTTTAGCCACAAGTCTGGTTTTGCACATTTAAATAGATCTATTAGGATTATACTTCAATTTATAAACCCATTTGCAGCCCACCAAGCTCATGTCATCTTTGTACGGGACCACAGACCATGTTTTATTTTCCATTAAGGCATAATACTCAGTATTCATAGCTTGAGGCGATTGAGGAATAATAATAGGCTCAGAGAATTTAACATGTTCAATAGTAGTAGTAATAGGCACAGTAGTAAGACCAGTGTAAACTACTTTAGATTTGTAAATACCATATTTGGCCCTTATAAGCATAGAATGGGTATTGAGATTAGTTGGTTGAGTAGTGGGATTAACAAAGGGGAGTTCAATCACTAATCTAGGTGCATTGGATGATTGCATAACAGGTTGTGGAGACAACAAGGTTGTGTTTAAGACAAGGGACATTGTTTGACTACCAGGGTCTTGCTGTGAAGAGCCAGGGGTAGCAAGTATGTTTGTATTGTGTGATTGTTAGTTTGGTAGGTTTGAAGTGTTATTGTTAGGAATAATCACGAGTGAACTAGGCAAGGTTGTAGGAAGAGTCTGTTGTAGAGTAGAAGTCTCATCTGAAATCTTGACATTAGGAAATCTAGATACCCATAGAGACACAGAATTAGAGATATGACTCTTTGAACCCAGAAAACCTGAGAAGCAAGGAAATTCGTCTTCATTGAAGATGACATTTCTATACACATAGACTCTCATAGTAGAACTTAACCGCTTGTACCCTTTATGCATAGAACTATAACCCGAAAAGACACATTTGGTAGAGTGATATTGAAATTTATTGTTCTGATAAGGTATGAGAGAAAGAAAACAAGAGCTCCCAAATACCCTTAGAGAGCCATAATCAGGTTGACAGAAACAATTTCTCAAAATGAGACTTGTCCTAGAGAATAGAGGTAGGAAATCTATTGATTAGATAGACTGCTGTATGAAAGGCATAAGGCCAATAGCTGAAAGGAAGGTTCTAGAAGAGTCAGACCAGTCTCAGTGACATGTATGTGCTTTCTCTCTGCTCTCCCATTTTGAGCAGAAGAGTAAGGATAGGATGTCGTGAGTTGGATCTCAGACTCCTTTGCCAAGGGGAGAAACGTCTTGAACTCATCATCCCCATTTAACTGAAAACACTTATTCTTTCTTTGAATTGGTTTTCCACTAGAATCTTAAATTCTTTGAAAGCTTTTAGAGCCTCACATTTATGCCTTAGAAGGTACAACCATGTAAATCTAGAAAACTAATCCACAAATAGAATGTAAAATTTGAATCCATGCTTAGAAACAACAAGAGCAGGCCCCCCACAAGTCACAATGTACTAAGTCTAGAACATTTATGGACTGAGAAAGAGACCTAGAAAAATGCACAGAATGTGACTTTCCTAACTCGCATTCATCACATATAACTTTTTCATTAGCATAACCAATATAATGATTACAACGCTTCATAACAAGAGATAAAATCCTTGTGGAAGGATGACCTAACTTCATATGCCATCCTTCTTTTAGAGACTTAGAAAAATTAGCTAAAACAGAAACATTTGACACACTAGAATAATCCCTTTGAACACCAGCCTTAGAATTGCAAGAGTCAGATGATTCTTCCAACCTATAGAGCCCATTCTCAACCTTTCCTGAAAGAAGAGTCCTCCCTGTGATCTTGTCCTTCACAAAATAGTTAGATGTATGAAACTCAAAAAAGATATTGTTCTGTGAGCTTAATTGAGAAACAAAGAAAACGTTTTTAGTTATTTAAGGAATATGTAAGATGTTATTTAGCTGAATAAATTTATTGGTTTTAGTAGGGAGAGTAGTTTCACCTAAGTGTTTAATTCTGAGTTTACTACCACTACCTACAACCACTGACTTAGTATCTTAATACTCTGATTTTTAAGAAATCATCTTAGCTGAATTGGTGACATGATAGCTAGTAAAACTATCAACATACCAATCCTCATCTCCACCTCCAGACTCTTGAGAAACAGTTAATACATTATGATCTTTAGCAACCTTATTCTAATTAACTAGTAATTATCCTATAACACTAGGATCATCCCTGGAGTAGTAGTAGGCCCCTTCATTGCTAAATTTCCCACACATCTGACAAATAAGCTTATTATTGTTGTTGAACCTGCCTCATCTACCTCTGTAAGAGCTTTTCCCTCTATTGAAGGAGTAGTTTGATGAATATCTCACTTGAATTAAAGTTGTAGTTACTGCTACCAGAAAACCTACACTCTATCTTATTAGCTGAGGTAAAGTTAGCATTTGCCAAGAACAACTGCACCTTATTCAGTTGATGAAGTCTGTTTTCATAGGTTAACAACATGGCTTGATGGTTTAGCAAGTTTTATACATTCTTTTGTTAGGTGCACAACAATACGAGTGTATTGTCTGTCCAGACCAGCTAACACCTGAGACACCAGATCATCCAGTGACACATGAGAACCTGCTAGAGCTAGGTTGTCTGATATATGTTTTATCTTAGCAAGATAATCCTCCCTTGATAGATTACCCTACCTGGTTCTCTGAAATTCTGCCTTAAAAAATGTCACTCTAACCTTTATTTGGGAGCCACTCAGCCTAACTATAGCATCCCACAGCCCTTTGAAGGTCTCTTCCTCCATTACTTGGGATGCAACCTCAAACAAATAGTACTGTAGAGCCATCAGAACTGCTCAATAGATTTAAAGGACAAGGTTTATAACCATTGATAAAACCTCCCAGCTTATTATCCCTTATTATTTGTAGCGCCATAGTTTTCCATAATAAGAAGTTGTGCATGTCAAGTCTTAGACTATTAAAGGTACTTATCTTATTCATCTGCGTACTATTGTTGGTCAGCAGGTTATCCAATGGAGATGAAGCCTGATCAGCTGAGCTGAAGCTAAAAGATGGAGAGTCTGCTATTGAATGAACTGCTCTAATACCAATTTAGATAAAGGTAGAAGACATAGATTTAAAAAAGCAGAATACTTTTCATTATTTTCAATGTAACCTATGATACATGATATTATAAATGAATTGTAAGTTATTGGGGTGTAACAACTTATTGTTACATTTTATTATTTATTAAGTAACAAATTCTAACAAATTCTAGTTAGGCCTTTAACAATATTCACCCAGAAATTTGGAGTTATACTTAGACCTTCGTAGGTTAACAACTGGTCCAAAATGCGACCCGGGATTAAACCAAGACCCAACATACAAATGCGCTTAGACTCAGCTCAATTTCCTACTTCTCTCAAACCCTAGATCGATAGCCACCTCTTACTTCTCTTCTTCTCTTTCTCTTACTATTAGGATATATTTTTTAAGAACGTTGGATTATAGTTAGATTTGTGGGTTCGAGATTTTTTTATTTGTGATGTTTTAAAGTTTTATGGGTTGTATTTCAGTTGTTGACATTTCGATTTCCTGTTCAATTTTGAATGCTTGGTTTATAAAGTACAACGTATTGACTAAAATTCAATTTAGAATTTTTTGTTACATTTATTTATTTTCTCCATATTTTACGCATTATTTGTTTAGGTTGTAGTTGTAATTGTGTTATTCTCTTCATCAAATTTTATTTTTCATGGACTCGTCGAGATGTTGTTTGATAGTAATGAATTTGTTCATTGTATTACTTTTTGGTTAGGTATTTTTCACAGATTTTGGTCTAACATTCTACCGTAATTTGTAAGCTTTTATGTTATATTATTGAGATTTTATGTCCTCAAACTTTTTATTTTCGAAAGCCTTTATGTTTTAGATCTTCCTTTTAAGGTTCTCATGGGGTACGTTTATAAATCTTAACAATTAAGGAAGACTAAGTGTTACCTGTTTGTTTGACACAATATAATCTTTACATAATAAGTTATCTTGGAAATTCATGAAATGTCAAAACCTATATCTCAATTGATGAGAATCAAGTATCCTATCTAGGCGTATTTAAGCACACCAAAATCACAATTATTCATATTAGTATGATCTCTGATATTTTTGTTTGGAGGTCGGGTTCATTTTCTGGCATTCTTGTTTAATATGTGAGAAATGTAAATGTCACGTGGATAAAAGTAAAAGTATATTAATTATATTACTTGTGTTCTCCGTGGTGTTATCGCCTAACATATGTTGAGGAATTATCGACAGTACGAAAGAAACCATTAGCGTTGCTTTTTCATTTTTTTAGGTTTGTAGATCCTTTTGTAACCAGAAAGTCGCACGTTAATGTTAATGTTGAAGTTCATGTATTCTCTCTTTAGTTTTGATATCATATATGGAGACTATCAAATGGGGAATAATTGCATTAAATTTCATTCAAAATCTTGGGCTTTGAGGAATGAATTGTTGAATAATAACGAACATTGTGTTGTGGTTAAGTTTGAACAATGGTTGTAGAGAGATTAATAATGTTGATTAATTGCATTAAATCTCATTCAAAATATTGGGCTTTGATGAATGAATTCTTGAATAATAACGAACTTTGTGTTGTGGTTAAGTTTCAAAAATGATTAGAGGGAGATTAATAATGTTGGTTAATTTCATCAAGTCTCATTCAAAAGCTTGGGCTTTGAGGAATGAATTCTTGAATAATAACTAACATTGTGTAGTGGCTAAGTTTGAACAATGGTCGTAGGGAGATTAATAATGTTGATGATTGATTGGGTAAATAGGGACATAGGATGTAATAATGGTTATTTTGAGTTATAAGATATTTCTATGACTCGATTCAGAGTTTGGCACCACCAGAAATAGTTAAAGAATAAAGGATTTTATATTTTGCGTTTTCTGTGTGAGGATGTTTAAAATTTATTACTGTATATGGAATGTTATATATTTAGATTCATTTTTTGTATTTTTTACTTTTTTGACGGCCTATGTCAATTTGGGGATGATAGATTTTGAAACTCAATTTTCTTGTTTCTGGTTTTTCTATTATTTTTATTTAGTGTGTGGCTTTTTGAAAATTATGTTGAAAAACTAGTGATGTCGTAATGTCCAAAATGTATTGATTTGGAATCTTTTTGCATATGGTCCATGGATTGTGGTTGTCGAAGAATTTTGAAAGGCAGGTTTATAAGTTATGGATTGTTTTTGGATATTATCTTTTTTATCTAATGCTATGGCAGGTTGTTTCCCATATATGGCGGGTTGTTTCCCATATTTCAGAAAGTGTTCAACGAATCTTCTATTGACCATTAAAAATATTAAATGTAATATAAGTTAATTTGTCCATTTTTTTTATTTTAATTAATTCGCCTACTTTAATATAAGTGAATTGTTCTGCTCACATAAATTTTATTATACTAAAAGCATGTTTATCCAACTCACTTATTAATACTATTTTGATATTTATATTTCAATATTAATGTTATTTATGAGTTCAATTTTGATTTAAATGTTTTGCTGTAATATTTCTATCTTTGTTTTATTTGTTATTTTTTGTTAATATTGGTAGACAAATTAGTTCGTAACTAACAAAGCTAATAAAATAATTAGGATTATATGACGATAGAATATATCATAAACTTTTTTTTATAGTAAAGTAATTAAAACAAAATACTATGTCTAGAATAATCATATTTAAGAGGCAACTGCTGATTATATAATGGAAATTGAAGATTCGTATTAAGGATGAAATTATTATTTTCTCACCAACTCTTAACTATCCATCCTTTCATTTCTCCTTGATAAGTAAATAGTTTGAAAAAAATTAGCCTTAAATTATTATTTTTGGTTACATTTTTGTTATGAATTTTGCAAAAAAATTTATAACAAAATTTTAATATTATCTTATACTACTTAAAAATAGTTAATTTACTAATTAATTTAGTTGCTATAGTTTAAATTACCACGCATAATGTCACTTATGTTTGATATTTCTAATGTAGTTTTATAACTTAGTTCGAACATAAGAACCTTTTAATTGATTGTTTAAATCGGTATATAAAGTTAGAGTTAAACAAAGGTAGAAGAGAGGGATTAAAAAATAAAAATATTTTTTATTATTTTCAATGTAACATATAATACATGTTTTTATATTGAATTGTAAATTGTTGGGGTGTAATAATATATTGTTACATTTTGTTATCTATTAAGTAAGAGATTCTAGCAAATTCTAGTTGGGTCTTTAATAATATTGACCCAGTCATTTGGAGTTATATTCAGAACTTTGTGGGTTAACAAGTCGTTCAAAATGTGATCCGAGACTAAACCAGGACTCGACATATAAATGAGCTTAGACCCAGCTCACTTTTCCGATTCTCTCAAACAGTAGTTCAACAGCCACATATTCCTTCTCTTTCTCTGACTTCCCCCTCTAACGAAGTGGAGGAACATCGAGGCCAAGTTTGTTTCGTAAGAAAAGTAATCGAGATTGAGAGAGGGGTTTAGTGAGGAGATCACCAACTTGGTCATGTGTCGGGACATAACAATTGTCCACAGACCATTGGACCACCTGATCCCGAATGAAGTGAAGCTCAAGCTCGACATGCTTGCTCCGGGCGTGAAACAAAGGATTTTATGCCGAAGAACGTTTTCCAAGGTTATCACACCAGATAACCGGAGCTCGATGAAGAGCAAGACCGATTCATCCAAGACAGAACGAAGCTAAATCAATTCAGACGAAAGATTTACAAGAGAGCAGTACTAAGATTCAGTCTTGGATCGAGGGACCGCTCCTTGTTTCTTAGAAGACTACGAGACAAGTGAGTCACCAAGAAATACATAATATCCTTCCACTGAGCGACGGGAATCTATATGACCAAACCAGTCCTCAACAGTCAATCGAGTTAGCTGATTAGCATCATTGGGTTTAATATGAAGACCTAACGATATTATCCCAGATAAGTACCTTAGAATTTGCCTTACGATTTGTAAATGTGTAGTTATAGAAGATTGTTGAAATTGGTTCATATTATTGAAAGCAAAAGCGCTGTCTGGTCTAGTGTGGAGTAGGTATTGTAACAATCCGAACACACTTCTGTAACGTGTAGGGCAGTGAATACTTTCACCATCAAGCTCGGAGACAGCAAGACTGACTCGCATTAGAGTGGAGCAAGAGTTAGCACTGGATTCCCTTTCTTAATAAGTAAGTGATTAATGTATTTTCTTTGGGTCAAGTATAACCCAGAGTCATCCTGGTATACCTCCAAGCCCAAAACGAGTTGAAGGCAACCCATATCTTTGAGTCAAACTCACATTGAAGTCTTTTTATAAACCCTTGAGACTACTCCAAAAAAACATGTTCTTTTATATCACCATTTAAAAAAACGTTATTTATATCAAGTTGTCTTATGGTCCAATCCCTAGAAAGAGCCAATGCAAGTACAAGTATGATTCTGGAAGCCTTGATAACAAGGCTAAAGGTTGATGTAAAGTGTATGCCAGGCTGCTGACGAAATCCTTTAGCCACAAGTTTGGCTTTGCAACTTTAAATAGATTTATTAGGATTATACTTCAATTTATTAACCCATTTGTACCCCACCAAGGTCATGCCATCTGCGTACGGGACCATAGACCATGTATGATTTTCCATTAAGGCATCATACTCAATATTCATAGCTTAAGGCTACTAAAGGAATAATAATAGGCTCAGAGAATTTAACATTTTACATAGTAGTAGTAATAGGCACAGTAATAAGACCAGTGTAAACAAATTTAAGGTTTGAAAATACCATATTTAGCCCTTATAAGCATAGAATGGTTATTGAGATTAGTTGGTTGGGTACTCAGATTATCAAAGGGGAGTTCAATCACTAATATAGGTGCATTGGATGATTGCATAACAGGTTGTGGAGACAACAAGGCTATATTTCTGACAAGGGACATTGTTTGACTACCAGGGTCTTGTTGTGAAGAGTCAAGGCTAGCCGGTATGTTTGTATTGTGTGATTGTTGGTTTGGTAGGTTTGAAGTGTTATTTGAAGGAATAATCACCATAGAACTAGGCAAGGTCGTACGAAGAGTCTGATGTAGAGTAGAAGTCCCATCTGAACTTTTGACATTAGGAAATCTAGATAACTATAGAGACACAAACTTAGAGACATGACTCTTTAAACCCAGAAAACCTGAGTAGAAGGGAAATTTATCTTCATTGAAGATGATATTTCTAGATATATATACTCTCCTATTAGAACTTAAGCACTTGTACCCTTTATGCACAAAACTAGATTCCAAAAAGACACATTTAGTAGAGTGATATTGAATTTTTTTGGTCTGATAAGGCCCGAAACAAAGAAAACAAGAGCACCCAAATACCTTTAGAGAACATAGGTATGAAGTCTATTTATTAGATAGATTAATGTGTGAAAGGCATGAGGCCAATAGCTGAAAGGAAGGTTTGATTGATCTAGGAGAGCCATACCAGTCTAAGTAATAAGTGTGTGCTTCTTCTCTGCTCTCCCTTTATGAGCAGAAGAGTAAGGATAGGATGTCTTGAGTTGGATCCCAGACTCATTTGCCAAGGGGAGAAAGGTCTTCAACTCACCACCCCCATGTAAGTGAAAACACTTATTCTTTCTGTCAAATTCATTTTCCACTAGAATCATAAATCCTTTGAAAGCTTTTAGAGCGTCACCTTTATGGCTTAGACGATGAAACCATGTAAATCTAGAAAAATCATCTACAAATAGAATGTAAAACCTGAATCCATGCTTAGAAACAACAGAATCAGGCCTCCACAAGTTACAATGAAATAAGTCTAGAAAATTTATGGACTGAGAAATAGACCTAGAATAACAGAGAGAATGTGACTTGCCTAACTGGCATTCATCACAAAAAAAATTCATTAGGAGAACCAACAAAATGATTACAACTCTTCATAACAAGAGAAAGAATCCTTGTGGAAGGATGGCCTAACTTCCTATGTCATTCTACCTTTAAAGACGTAGAAGAATTAGCTAAAACAACAATATTTGACACACTAGGATAATCCCTTAGAATACCAGCCTTAGAATTGCAAGAGTCAGACGAGTCTTCCAACTTATAGAGCCCATTCTCAACCTTCCCTGAAAGAATAGTTCTTCCTATGATCTTGTCCTTCACAAAATAGTTAGATGTATGAAACTCAGGAAATATATTGTTATGTGAGGTTAATTGAGAAACAAATAAAAGGTTTTTACTTATTTAAGGAACATGTAAGATGTTATTTAGCTAGAGCCAGGTTGTCTGATATATGTTTCATATTAACAAGATAATCCTCCATTGATGGATTACCCTTCCTCATTTTATAAAATTCTCCCTTAAAAAATGTCACTGTAGACTTTGTTTGAGAGCCAGTCAGCCTAACTACAGCATTCCACGGCCCTTTGAAGGTCTCTTACTCCATTACTTGGGATGAAACCTCAGGCAAATAGTACTGTAAAGACATCTCAACAATAATTGGTCCTTTGTTGTCCAGTTATCATACTAAATATTTTCAATTATTGAGCCATCAGAACTGCTCAATAGCTTTGGAGGACACAGTTTATCAGTATTGATAAAATATTCAGCTTATTATCCCTTATTATGGGTAACGACATAGGTTTCCACAATATGAAGTTGTATTTGTCAAGTCTTAGACTATTAAATGTACTTATCTTATTCATCTACGTACTTTTGTTGGTCAGCAGGTTATCCAATGGAGATGAAGCCTGATCAGCTGAGCCGAAGCCTAAAGATGGAAAGTCTGCATTGAAGGAACTGCTCTGATACCAAGTTAGAGAAAGATAGAAGACACGGATTCAAAAAATTATAATACTTTTCATTATTTTTAATGTAACTTATGATACATGTTTTTATACTGAATTGTAAGTTGTTGGGGTGTAACAACTTAACGTTAAATTTTATTATTTATTATGTAATATATTCTAACAAATTCTAGTTGGGCCTTTAACAATATTGACCAAGATATTTGGAGTTATACTCAGACCTTCGTGGGCTAATAATTGGTCTGACCCAAGACTAAAACAAGACCCCACATATAAATGAGCTTAGACTCACCTCACTGTTATAATCATATTTTTTAAGAACGTTGCAATGTAGTTAGATTTATGGGTTCGAGATATTTTTTATTCGTGATGTTTTAAAGATTTATGGGTTGCATTTTAGTTGTTGATATTTCAATTTTGAATGCTTGGTTCATAGAGTAAAAGGTATTGACTAAAATTCAATTTAGAATTTATTGTTACATGGATTTATTTTCTCCATATTTTATACATTATTTGTTTAGGTTCTAGTTGTAATTGTGTTGTTCTCTTCATCTAATTTTATTTTTCATGCACTCGTCGAGATGTTGTTTGATAATAATGAATTTGTTCATTGTATTACTTTTTGGTTAGGTATTTTTCACAGGTTTTGGTCTAACATTCTTACGTAATTTTTAAGCTTTTATGTTATATTATTGAGATTTTATGTCGCCAAACTTTTTATTTTCGAAATATTTTATGGGGACGAGTAAGTGTTACCTATTTATTTTTCGCCAAACTCATGGGGTAATTTTATAAATCTTAACAATTAAGGAGGAGTAAGTGTTACATGTTTATTTGACACAATATGATCTTTACATAATAAGTTATCTTGGAAATTCATGAAATGTGAAAGCATGTACTTCAATTCATGAGAATAGATGTTGAAAAAGAAACCAAGTGTCATATATAGGTGTATTTAAACACACCACAATCACAATTAATCATATTTATATGATTTTTGATATTTTTGTTTGGAGATTAGGTTCATTTTGAGGCATTCTTGTTTAATATGCGAGAAATCAAAATGTGTTGTTGATAAAAGTAAAAGTATATTAATTATATTACTTGTATTCTCTGTGGTGTTATCCCTTAACATATGTTGATAGAATTATCCACAATACGAAATAAACTATTAGCTTTTCTTTTGCATCTTTTTTTAGGATTGTAGATCCTTTTGTAACAAAAAAACTACACGTTAGTGTTTGTGTTGAAGTTCATTTATTCTCTTTAGTTTTGATATCATGTATGGAGACTATCAAATAAGAAATAATTGCATTAAATCTCATTCAAAATCTTGGGCTTTGATGAATGAATTCTTGAATAATAACGAACTTTGTGTTGTGGTTAAGTTTGAAAAATGATTATAGGGAGATTAATAATGTTGGTTAATTTCATCAAGTCTCATTCAAAATCTTAGGTTTTGAGGAATGAATTCTTAAATAATAACGAACTTTGTGTAGTGGCTAAGTTTGAACAATAATTGTAGGGAAATTAATAACGTTGATGATTGATTGGGTAAATAGGGACACAGGGTCAAATAAGACGTAGTAATGTTCGACTCTGGTTATTTTGAGTTATAAGACATTTCTACGACTCGATTTAGGGTTTGGCACCATTAAAAATAATTAAAGACTAAAGGATTTTATATTTTACGTTTTCTAGCAGAGGATGTTTAAAATTCATTAATGTTTGTGGAATTTATATATTTGGGTTCAGTTTTTGTATTTTTTAATTTTTTGACGACCTATATCAATATGGGCATGATAGATTTTGAGGCTCAATATTTTTGTTTCTGGTTTTTTTTATTTAGTGCGTGTGGCTTTTGAAGATTATGTTCAAAACTAGTGATGTAATGATGTAATGCCGAAAATGTATTGATTTGAATGTTTTTTGCATAAAGATTGTGGTTGTTGAAATTTTTTGAAAGTCAAGTTTATAAGTTGTGAATTGTTTTTTTTTATATTATTTCTCTTATCTAATTAGGATGTTTCACATATTTCAGAATGGGTTCAACGAATCTTTTGTTGACCAATAAAAACAGTAAATGTAATATAAATTAATTTGTACATTTTTTTTTATTTTTATTAATTCACCTATATAAGGTGGATTGTTCTGTCCACATAAACTTTATTATACTAAAAGCCTAATGTTTATCCAACTCACTTATTTTTTTTTTCCTCAAGAAAATAACTTTTTATTACTTTTTAAGAAATGTGTTACAAAATAGTTCATGAGCTGATAACTCATATCATTATACAATGAAGAATCTGAAATAAACAACCTAAGTAATACACCTAGGTCTACTAGACTCAACAATACTTCAACTTGTATTTCCTTATTCCTCCTTCAACTGCCTTCGTGTGACTGCATTCAACTGCCTTCTTGTGTCTGCATTCAGCTGCCTTCATGTCTGCATTCAGCTCCCTTCATGCCTTCATTCAGCTCCCTTCATGCGCCTGCATTCAGCTGTCTTCGTACTTCAGCATCCAGTTACTTTAATGTGTTTTCATTCAGCTACTTATCCTCTTTTCCAATGCCAAGTCTATGTTTATAACCTGAATCTGCAACCAAAATACTTAGTCAAGTCTATCGACTTGCTTGAACAAAGTTAGTGTTAACAAGAGAGATCAGATACTAAACATAGCGAAAATTTCCTAAACCTAATGCATCAGCCATTAGTATATTAGATAATTCATTGAAATCATGCTGTGTTAAATTCTAAAACTACTTTTAACTTTCAATGCATGTTTGGACAGCCAATCTGCTGCCAGATTTTGCTCCCTATAAATATGTTTGATAGACATTTGTGAGGTAATCAATTGTCTACAACACAGAATACATTGATCTAAATACCATGGTCTAAAGCCAGATGCAAGCATATTTAATAATGGTAGGCAATCAATTTCAATATCAACAAGTTTTAGATCCGATTCTTTACAATATGTTAAACCATTAAGTAATCCAGCAATTTCAGCACAAATAGGAGAACGTTTTCCTATAACATTTCCTTTTGCAGTTATAATCATTCCCAAATTATCTCTAACTATATAACCATAACCTGATTCACCATTACTTAAGGATGATCCATCACAATTAAGCTTTACTCGATTACAAACAGGCTTTTCCCACTTAACATATCTAAATGATTTGGCTATCTTTATATGATTATAACAGCCTAGTTCTCTAGCTGCTTGTAAGTCAGGATACCAATGCTTCCTAGTTAATTTACATGCAAAGTCCAAAGATGTTATCATTAAAAGTACCTGCCTAATAATCTGTCTATGTGTTATAGAAACATTATTATGTCTGTAGTTATTTCTAGCTTTCCAGATGTTCCAAATTATCATTGATGGTAGTACTGTTCTAATGTGAACTCTCTTTGAAGATGATAGTAACCAAACATTCACCATATGATTAACAGTCATATGTCTACCTATGTTAATATTAAACTTTTCAGAAAAATAACTCCATACCAACCAAGCTATTTCACAAGAGATAAAGACATGGTGTAAAGACTCAATACTGTCACAAAATGCACATTTACTAGCTAGATAAAAACCTTTAGTCTGAAGTATTGTATCAACACTTATCACATTATTCAATACTCTCCAAACACAAAAAGAACATTTTTTGGGTGAAAGATTGTTCCATACTCTATCTTTTATTGTAGATATAGGATGTTTTTGCCTTACTTTTAAAACTGTTTCCTTGAGATTAATTGATCCATCATCTGATAACTTCCAAACAGCAAAGTCTAAAACATTTTGGCATATTTCTGTTTTAATAACCATATTAACATACTGTATTGGTAAACTATCTTGAAGTTTTAATACATTCCAAGTATTATTAATAATGTACTCATTTACCTTGGTTTGTTCATAATGCATATAATTTGTATCAGTTAACAGAATCAAAGGCTTCATATCACTCCATTTATCTAGCCAAAAATCTATATTTCCTTGAACAATCTTCCATCTAATTTGTTTTTCAGCTTCTAATCTAACATTCAACATTCTTTTCCAAATCTTAGAATCAGTATTCCTAAGTCTAGCTTGTAAGGGATGTATATTATTACAGTATTTAGATTTTAATAGTTTTGACCATAAAGTTTCTTTGCTTCTAAATGAAAACCATAGTTTATAAGCAAAAGCAGTTTGAATATCTTCTAGTGATCTAAAGTTAAGGCCATTTTCTTTAAAAGGCTTACACAGACTTAACCAGTTTGTCCAAATCATGCTTCTGTTAGATTCATTACAACCCCAAAGGAATTTGTTTAATAACTTATAAAACCTATTAATGACTTTTAAAGGCAATTTAGTAGATTGTAGATAATATATAGGATAAGACATTAATACTGAGCTTATTAGTGTTATCTTGCCACCAAAAGATATATATTTGGAATTCCATTCATGAATCTTATCCTTAACTTTATCTATTAATCCTTCGTAATGTTCAGCAAAGTTATTAGAGTGTATAGGTATTCCTAAGTATGTAAAAGGCAGTTTCGAACACTTGAAACCTAAAAACTCTTTAAGGTTATCTAGTCTAATTCTGTTTATCTTTGAAGAAGCTAGAAAAGAGGACTTTTCCTTATTCAATTTCTGACCAGATAGATTTTGATATACATCTAAGAAATAAACTAGATTCCTAATACTAGATAAAGACCCATTTACAAATAATATAATATCATCAGCGTAAGCTAGACAACTAATGTTTAAGTTACTTTTCATACTATAGGGTTTAATTTTTTGCTGCTCTACTAGTGCTTTTATACCTCTAATGAAAAACTCTTCTGCAATAATAAATAGACAAGGTGATAGGGGATCACCCTGCCTAAGACCATTCTTAGATCCAAAGTATCCAGAGGTAATACCATTAGTTATAACAGAGAATGAAGAGTTTTCTATAGACTTCCTTATCAAACTAATAACTAAATCATTAAAACCAAAAGCAGACATTACTTCATATATGAACCTAAACTCAAGATTATCAAATGCTTTGGACATATCAAGACTCAAAATAATGTTATCACCTCTAACTTTCGTATTTAAATCTTTTACTAATTCTTGAACTATCAATATATTTTCTTGTATCATCTTATTCTCAACATATGCACCCTGTTCCTCAGAGATAATAAAAGGTAATAGCTTAGCAATTCTATTTTGTATCAGTTTAGATATTAATATATTAAATACAGAGCAAAGACTGATTGGTCTGAATTGAGACCATAGTTTAGGAGATGTTACTTTAGGTATTAAACAGATCAAAGTTGAGAACATTCCTTTAGGTATATCAGAACTTATAAAGTATTCTTTAACAGCTTTCATTAAGTCAAACTTAACTATAGACCAACAAGCAAGGTAAAACCTGGAGCTGAAACCATCAACTCCAGGAGCACTGTTTTTGTTCAGAGACTTAATTATATCATACAACTCTTCAAATTTTGGTTCTTTCAATATACTGTTATTATTATGTTCTGTTAAGATACTTGGTATAACACTTCTAACAGTACTCAAATCATGCATTAAAGATGGCTTATTCAGTAAATTTTTAAAGTGATCTACAGCAGAAAGCCCTATCAACTTTTCTTCTTCTATCCAAATATTATCAAAAATTCTATTGATTCTGTTTTTAACTTTTCTTTTCCTAACATAATTATGAAAAGTTGAGGAATTATTATCACCTTCTACTGTCCAGTTTGCATAACTTTTTTGACACCAATATATTTCTTCTTTTTCAAGCAAATTTAACAGAGTTGCATTCAGTTCTTTAAGTTTCAGTTGATTTTCATCAGAATTATCTTCTTCAATCATTATTTCAGCAAGTTTTATATCATCTTCAATCTTATTTATATTAACAAATATGTTTCCAAAGGTGTTCTTATTCCAATCTTTTAGATGCTTTTTTAATCTCTTAAGTTTAGACCAAAATATGTATATATTAGAAGAGTCATTCAAAGGTATAGACCAATTGTTTTCTACTGTTTTCATAAATTCATCATGCTTTAACCACATATTTTGAAATCTAAAGGATGTTTTCTGAAAGTTAGTTTGCTTAGAGATAGATATTAATAGAGGTGAATGGTCTGAACAGGTTCTGGCCAAATGCTCAACCCTAGTCAGATTAAAAATGTCTCTCCAAACTTCATTATACAAGCTTCTATCTAGCCTTTTCCACTTTCTTTTATTAGTCCATGTAAAATTTGATCCTATATAGCCAGGGTCTTCTAATTTACAATCAAGGATCATTTCATTAAACTCATCTAAACTTCTAGTATGCAAATTATTACAAGATTTTTGTTCATTAATATTAGATATAGAATTAAAATCACCTACAACTAGCCAAGGCAACATAGTAACAGATATAGTTCTAAGTTGATTCCATAGAGTAAGTCTATGACTAATATTACATTTAGCATATACCACAGCAAGCAAGACAATCTCCCTATATGCAGAATGACTAATTCTAACACTTAGAAGTTGTTCAAAGTTATCTATCGGTTCAACTACAAAACCATTCCTCCATAGGATCCATATTTTATTACTTGTATTAACTTGAATAGATTCAAAACCTAATTTGGTACAAATTTCTATGCTTCTATCTACTGCTACCATAGGTTCTTGCAGAGCTAAAACATTAATGAGATGCTTTTTAGTCAAATTTTTAATCCTTCTAATAGTTTTAATATTACCTATTCCTCTTGCATTCCAATTTAGCATTTTTAAAGTCATATTAATAGTTATTTTGAGGGTCCAATAGGTCCTTTAGGGTTATTAGTTTTAATATGAAGTTTGCTCCTAGAAGATCTTCTAAGCAAGTTATTTAAAGAAGGCTTAATTTTCCTATGCATAGGAGAAACAGGTAAACTTAAATTCCCATCCAACTTTTTCCTTTTATTAGGTGAAAGGCTTAATCTTTTACTATTAGTAACAGATTCACCTAACTCATCTAAATCCTCTTCTAATAATGCATTAAAAGAATTTTTAACCATAGATTCAACAACATTTTCAATATTCATATTTGTAACAACTACAGGAACATCTTGAAAGTCAGTCAAAATTACATTATTATCAACAGATACTACATGATTACATACTTGCCTAACTTCAACATTTTCAACAACACAACTAATGTCATCATTCAGAGCCATATTTAAATGTCTAGTTTGATTATCCATACTACCAGATGCAACATTTAATAAGCAAGATTCCTCAGCATTGATATTAGATGCAATACACAAAGATTTATCAGACATAACAACAGATGCATCATTCAAATTAGCAGTCATAGCATCAGATACATCATTCAAAGAAAATTGATTATCTTTATCAGCATTCAAAGATACATTTCCTTTTATAGATGTAGACTGATTGATTCTATCAAAAGTTCCAAATTGCAAAGATTCATCAGATTCAATGCAAGTAATATGATTATCTTTATCAAAAGTTCCAAATTGCAAAGATTTATCAGTCATAACAACAGATGCAGCATTCAAATTAGCAGTCATAACATCAGATACATCATTCAAAGAAATTTGATTATCTTTATCAGCATTCAAAGATACACTTTCTTTTATACATGTAGACTGATTGATTCTATCAAAAGTTCCAAATTGCAAAGATTTATCAGATTCAATGCATGTAATATGATTATCTTTATCAGATATTCCAAATTGCAAAGATATATCAGTCATAACAACAGATGCAACATTCAAATTATCAGTCCTAACATCAGATGCAACATTCAAACTATCAGTCATGACATCAGATATATCATTTAAAGGTTTATCAGATTTATCATATGCATTTTCTTTTATACATGTAGACTGACTCTTTATAACATGTAAAGACTCATCAATATATTCAGACACACATACAATATGATTAACATTATTAGAGTTTTCAACATATTCAAGATTTTTTGTAGTTTTATGAAAAGCATTTTTTGTAACATTATCAATATCACTATTGATTATAGCATTAGTAGATTTGTCATTCATGCTTTGTGTAGTTTCATTCATATCTGTTAATACACTGTTAATAGCCTCTTTATTATTTATAGGTTTAGGAATCCAAATGTTATTATTCTTTTTATCCTTTGCTTTTATAACAAGTTTTTTTAAATTCTGTTCTTTCTTAAATTCTAGGTCTTCAGATTTACATGCATTATCCTTATGTCCTAGATGTCTACATTTTCTACAATAACCAGGCATGTTTCTATAGACTACATCCTGCCAATACCCATCCTTATCACCAAAACTGACCCATATTTTCTGAGGAAGAACACTAGATACATCTAAGACCGTCCAGACTTCACATTTATTATAAGTAGCCCTATTCTTGCTTGGCAACCAAGAATCTAAAGGAACTCCTACTGCTTTAGCTAGGTTTTCAATAGTGTCTATATTATACATAAATTCAGGCAGTCTGGGGAAAGAGACCCAAACAGAAGTCAAAGGCGACTCCCGTTTAGGATTAAAATCAGGACACCACTTCAAAATCCTAAACATATATTGACCCATAGATCTAACATTCTGTTTCCAAAAACTTTTTACATCTTTCATATTCTCAAACTCAATAAATACATGCCTAAAATCCCATTTGTACATACTGTATTTACCAATCAATTTTAAAGAATCTAAATACGACCTAAACTCAGGTGCAGTAGGACATGCATAAGAAAATTTAGCTATTAATGTATAAGTAGATGAGGAGTTAAGGAAAAACTTATCTTTTTCGCAAAATCTTACATATGTGTATCCATCCTCTGCTCCTATTTCGACATTGTTGTGCTTGAAACCTCCAGTAGATCCAGCAAGGATTGGCAGTGACTCCTTTCCCACCTTCACCGCTTCTGCGTACGATCTTCGTTGATGAGCTGGTTGCTCAGAAATCTCCATTTTTTCTTTGCAAGAATCGCTAGTCAGAGACTCATTTCTTTCGAAAACGGGGTTTTCGAAGAAACGAGCCTCTGTTATTAGGTTATTTTGGTGTAGATTTTTGCAAGAATTTGTGTTTGGGGTGTTGTTTTGTAGATCTAAAAGCTCTCGTTCTTCAAGATGAAGAACGGATCTAGGTTTGGGTAATCGATTTTCTTCCGTGGCGACTAGATTTGGCTATATCTGAGAAGATAGCGGTAGAGAGAGAGGCTGTCGAGAGAAAGATTGTGAGGAGGCTAGAAGGGTTACTGAGTTTGTATGGTTGAGAATGGCTTCTCAATTTACCGGGCTTGGCCCATCGGAAATTCAAGATTACCCTTTAGGTTTCTTGGAGGCCTAAAGGGTTTTTTAAAAAAAAATAAAAAAATAAAAAAAAATAAATAAATAAAATAAATAAATAAAAAAAATCAAAAAAATAAAAAAATCAAAAATCAAAAATAAAAAAATAAAAAATCCAACTCACTTATTTATACCATTTAGATATTTATATTTTAATATTAATATTATTTATTAGTTGAATTTTGCTTTAAATGTTTTGATATTATATTTATATCCTTGTTTTATTTGTGATTTTTGTTAATATTGGTAGACAAATTAGTTCGTAACTAACAAAGCTAATAAAATAATTAGGATTATATAACATGTGAATATATCATAAACTTTTTTTATAATAAAGTAATTAAAACAAAATATTTTGTATAGAATAATCATATTTAAAAGGCAACTGCTGATTATGTAATGGAAATTGAAGACTCGTATTAAGGATGTAATTATTATTTTCTCACCAACCCCTAACTATCTATCCTTTCATTTTTCCTCCGTAAGTAAATAGTTCGAAAATTTTAGCCTTAAAATGATATTTATAAACCATAAGGTTTAAATTGCAAAATCTAAATAAAACCTCTAAAAATCCTATAAAAAGTAATATTTAAAGTTAAGCACTAAATTTTAAAACTAGTGGTACATTTCAAGAATCGTGATTATAATTTATTTTTATGTTTAGATTAAAATGTTAGTTATAAGATAAATTTTAAATATAAATGTTAATAGTGTAAAATTTGAAGTATGTATTGAAATATTTTTGAAATGTTTCTCACATAAATTACAATTAATATTTTATAAATATATTGAAAATATTTATTTTATTATTCATTATATAAATGAAAAGTATAATTATTGTGTTATTAATTAAGGTGTATTTTTTAAAATGAATTATCTATAAATATTTCGTCCAGTTTCTAAATATCATCTAATTAATATTTAAAATTGGTAAACTATCAAAAGCGTGTAGAAAAGTGTGTCTCTCGTAACTTTGATGTAGGCAGAGATAATAAAGGTATGTTTCAACAGATTCATCATGTTCACCAATCCGGACCTGTAGAAGCTTTCTTCGACAGTCATATTGGCTGCAAAAACATGAGTCAACCATTGTAGATATTAAAGAACTCCCATTATAACGATAACACAAGTAGCTTAATCAATTACACTAACAAAAGGGTTGCTGCGGTGGCATTCGATAACGCGATTTGTTTGTAAACATACATAGCGAATGGAACACCCATTAATATTTTTAAATATATATTTGAAATATTTATTTTATTATTTATTATGTATTTAAATGAAAAGTATTATTAATTGTGTTAATAATCAAGGTGTGTTTTTTTAAAATGAATTATCTATAGATTTTCACCAAAGTTTCTCAATGCCACCGAATTAATATCTAAAATTGGTAAAATGCCAATAGGTATTTTGACGAAGGAGAAGAAAAACTACAAGTAACACCCTTCTCCTTCTTTGAACAAAACCTTGATTTTGTTACTTTTTATTTTTATTTTATTTTAAAAAATTGTATCTTCCAAATCGGAGCTCGGAAAAAGAAAACGAAAGTACCGTCAGCTTTGTTATTTTAAGATGAACAAACCTAGATTTATAGGGGAGTCCTTTTTAAGAATAAAAACGATAGAGGTGGAGTTCTAAAAAGGCTCCAGAAGACTAAAAGGGAAGAATTCGAAGATCCCATTGCAGATATCGTTACTCGCAATATTCTAAGAATTCTATGAAACTTTGTTCAAACTCGGGTAACCATGATGGTGACTAGTACCAAACACATCTTTGAAATGATTAACCAGGATGTTGGCAACACCGAATGAGTGGTCATTAAATAACTACAAGCTTTTGAAATTTAGACAATTTTGTTACATAATATACGAGTTTTAATGTTGTTATGAAAGAAGTAAGAGTTCTTATCCCCAAGTTTGAGCCAGTTGTTTTTGGATTTTTGCTGAAGAAATGATTTTTAAGCTCTACTATGGAAAATAAATTTATAGGAAGGCTCCACTTCTTTAACGATGACAGATTCATGATAACATAAACATTTCCACTAAATCATTTTGGTGAATACAAATAACAAAAGAATACCAGTTCTTAAGACCCAAAACAATATTAACCAAAGACAAGGGGGTACAGAAAGTAGGATTAACCTATGATATTTATCAATGAAAATATAAATGAGAGTTAGAGGATCTAGAAAGGAGATGGTTTTGACATAAATAATAGATATAGTTCGTATGATGAAGAGAAAAGGGGAACTGAGAATCGATGGCAAGAAGACGGGAAACTCTAATCTATAAGTCGAAGATGGATTTGAGGAAGATGGATATATGGATGCAATATTGGAGAAGGTGGAGAAATAAGAAATTTTGGTAATTTTTAATGAAATAAAATAAGGTGGATATTGGCTACGAGGAGGGGTATAATAGGAATAAATAAAGGATGAGACCATATGGAAAATCTCATCCCATAACTTTTTTCTTTTAAAAAACCCTAAAAACGTGTGGATGTTTTTTACATGGGCTAGGTAAAGCTAAAACATCAATGGGCTTAGGGATACTCGGATGGTCCAACAAATGGGTTTGAGGTAAATAATCACCAACATACCTAATCTGTCTAAATTGAGACACAGAGCTCTTGATACAGAAATTTGGAATGGTATTTTTTAGCGAATCATTAGAACTCGTGTGTAGCAACATCGGAGTCAAGGGCACAATCATATCCAAAGGTTCATGAAAATATAGAAAATTCGAGGGAATTGGAGAAAAAAAACAAGTCCTGCCACTGGAATTGACATTGGTTCCCTTCTCCTCACTCTACTCAAATCCAGATGTAATAAACGTTTAAGGAAGACCATACATAGCCAGAACACTAGCGGTTAAACCCAAACTACCGACAAAAGGATACACTGAGCGTTTAAATGGCAAAGACGATGATGAGAACTGGGTAAGAACCCTTGGAACAACGCTCATTACATTGGTACTAGGATCCCCACTCGACTGTAGACCCTCACTCATTATAGACCCAACTAGAAGACCTTGGATAATAGTCGCCGTGTCCCGGTAAAAAGTTAAAGATAGAAAGAGAGAAGAGAAGGATTTAGAATTTTTAATAATTGATTCTCTAATTCAATTGTAGCCAATGGTATAACTTTTATAGTTACATTAGGAATCTAATTGGTTAGGCAGTTTTTCCAGCTATTGTAGGTTGTTACAAAAGTTGTTACACTCACTAATTTATTGAGTAGGTATTTTAATAAGAGTGACAAGTCCAAAGCAACATCACAACGTGTGATGTAGTCCATAGGTTTGCTGGACTCGACATGGGCCTGTCCTTATAGAAAATCCGACCCGATTGAAGACCCGAAACACTAATACCCTTGAACCCACTTTGATATAGTAGAGGGTTATCTGAAGAAACCCTAAATCATCTTCTCTCTTCACTATCTCTTGTACAGACTAAATCCAACAGCCATGAAAGACTTGATTGAAGTTTCAAACAATTCAATATTGCCTTGAAACTTCATTAGTCACATATTCTTCACATTCCTCCACAAACGAAGGGGCGAATCAATGAGCCCAAGTTTGTCTCGGAGGAAAGAGAAACGATGGTGAGTGAGGGGTTTTGTGAGTCAGTCAGCGAGTTGATCGTGAGAGGGAACAAATCGAACTTGGAGAGAGCCCTGGAGAACCTGGTCACGGATGAAGTGGATATCAAGTTTGATATGCTTCGTCCTCGCGTGGAAGACGGGGTTACAGGCTAGGGAAATCACTCTTAAGTTGTCACACCAGATGACTGAAGGAGGCGTGACTGGGAATTAAATATAAGTGAGGATAGAACGCAACCAAATCAGCTCTAGTAACAAATTCACGAAGGACCTATATTCAGACTCAGTTGAAGAACGAGCGACTACATTCTGATTCTTGGAGACCACGAAGTGAGAGAGTCTCCAAGGTAAACACAATACGCACCGACACTTCTTCTACCATCTTGGGAAGACGCCCAATTGGCATCAGAGAAACCGTGGAGTTGAAGGTTACAGCTCGGTTTGATATGAAGTCCAACCCAGCTAAACCCAGATAAGTAACGCAACACTCATTTTAAGCTTTGCAAATGAAGAGTAGTATGTGCTTGCTGATATTGACTTAACTTATTGACAGCAAAGGCAATATCTGGTTGGGTGTGTGTTAGATATTGTAAAGCGCCTAATAAGCTTATGTATGGTGTATGATAAACAAAAGGAGTCCCTGAGGTGCTTGAAAGATAGACACCAACAGCAATAGGAGTTGGACATGGCTTATCCTGGGAGAGCCCCTACAAAATCAGTAAGTTTTTTAATGTACTGATGCTGAGTGAGATAAATTTCTGTGGGGTCACGATGAACCTCTATTCCAAGGAATAGATGGAGTGTCCTTATGTCTTTGAGAGAGAACATATCTTTTAGCTTATGAAGAAAACCCTGCAAACACTCTGTTTGTGTGCTTCTTACAAGAATGTCATCAATATAGATCACAATTAGAATCACAGTGGCTTTAGATATGAAATAGAATAGGGAACAGTCAGCCCGAGAATTTTTGAAACCACATTTTAGTAATGTATCCTTCAACCTAGAGCACCAGGCTCTTGGAGCCTGTTTGAGACCATACAGGGCCTTGTGGAGCTTGCACACATGTGTAGGTTGTGCAGGATCCTGAAAACCCTTTGGTTGAGCCATATACACATCCTCAGTAAGAAAGCCATTTAGAAACGTATTGTTAATGTCCAGCTGTCTGACCTTCCATTCTTTAGACATAGCCAATGTAAGAACATGTCTGACTGTGGATGGTTTGATCACATGACTGAAAGTTTCTGAGAAGTCAATGCCAGGAGTTTGATGAAACCCCTTGGAAACAAGTCTGGCCTTGTACCTTTGAACTTAACCATCCATGTGATGTTTCACCTTGTAAACTCATTTACATCCTACAGCATTCTGATTAGGATTCCAAGGAACCAAAGTCCAAGTATTATTGGACTAAGAGCTTGATATTCAGCCTCCATAGCAGTGACCTAGTGTGGGTTAAGAACTGCCTTAGAATAAGTAGTAGGTTCCATGGTAGATAGGTCAGTAGTTGTTAAGGAGCGAACATAAGGGGCTTTAGGTATACGAGTCCCATCTTGAGATTTAGTTTGCATAGGATGAGTGTGAGAAACAGGAGGTAGCTTAGGAGAGGGATCAGGTCGAGAGAATGGCAGGCATATAGAGATTGTGGGATTAGGAGGACAGTCAAAGTTTAATGTAGTATTTGAGGCATGTTTGTGATAGGTAAATGACTAGGACTAAATGTGTTAGCATAGGGAGAAGGATTTGTCTGAGTGTGTGGTGAGTGAGGATTTGTGGGAGTGACAGAAACAACACAAGTGTCAACACTAGGATCAGATGAAATTAGAATATTACCTTGTGAGGGAGATTCGTGTAGAGAGCTGACTTCCTGAGAGACATCAAGATGGCTAGGAGGTGTAGAGAAGTTTTCGTTAGTCACAAGCCCTGTAGGTAAATTAGGAAGCCACGACTATAGGGAAAATTATTAGGAGACTCATATTGTGAATTGTGTAAGAAGTTCCCTGGAAAAGGAAAACCTGCCTCATCGAAAACCACATTTCGAGATATATAGATTTTTCCCATAGAACTGAGACATACATAGCCTTTGTGAGACTGACTAAACTCCAAAAAGTCAAAATTTGTAGTATGAAATTGAAATTTGTGGGTCTGATATGACCTAAGACATGGAAAACAAGCACAAACAAATGTTTTCAGAACTAGGTAGTTTGGCACTTTATGAAACGACAGCTCATATGGTGATTTGTTAGACATAATTGGTGTAGGTAGTCTGTTTATGAGATTTCAAACGCTTGTACCCAAAACTTGTAGGGCCGACTGGCTTCTGCTAAGAGAGTCAGTCATGTCTCTACAAGATGTCGGTGTTTACGCTCAGCTTTGCCATTCTGAGCAGACGTATGATGATAAGACTTCCTCAGAATAAAGCCCTGTTCTTGAGCCATAATAGACAAGGGTAAGTTTTCTCCTCCACCATTACACTGAACAACCTTTATAGATTTGTCTAATTGTTTCTCAACTAGGCATTTGAAAACTTTGAACACACCAACCACCTGACTTTTATGCTTGATAGGGTAGAACCAAGTAAATCTAGTGTGATCATCTAGGAAAATAACATAATATTTGTGACCCTGAGTGGAGAGAATAGGAGAAGGACCCCATACATATGTATGTATGAGGTCTAGCACACTGTTAGCATAAGAATGAGACACAAGATAAGGTAGAGCATGAGATTTACCAAACTTAAAAGCTTCACAAAAACTACACTCATCTCTTAAAACGGAAGAAAGATTACAAATCTTAAGAAAATTTTTAGCACATTCTGTGATGGATGGCCAACCTCCTATGCCATCCGTCCTTTAGGGAATTAGAAAGACCAACAGACAAAGCAGTAGAGGGAAATACATTAGTGACTTGAGAACTAGGCTTTGCAAAAGTAGAATTAACCTCCAGTGCTTGTGACTTAGGAATGCTCTCCATCTTGTACAGCCCACTCTCAGTAGTCCCTTTGAGAAGCACTGTCCCTGACACATTTTCCTTCAAAAGAGAAAAACCCTCATGAAATTCAAAAAATACCCTGTTATGACTAGTAAGTTGTAAGACAGACAACAAATTCTTATTTATTTTAGGTACATGTAGAATATCTTTTAGAGAAATAGGTGTTTTAGTGAGAGATTCCAAACTAGAATTCCAAATATGCTGGATTCACAACTTGTGACCACTACCAACCATGATACCTTTGGTATCTGCATACTCAGTTTTCTGAGTCAACACGCTTGAATTCCCAGTGACATAGTGACTAGCACCAGTGTCACCATACCAAGCAGATTCTCCAATTGAGTCTTGAGTTGTTAGATAGGCTGCATGATCTCCATTACCATTAGGTTACTCTAATGAGGTAGATCCCATAACAGATGGATCAACTCTATAATAACAGACTAGAGTTGTATGTCCATACCTATTGCATATCTGGCAAGTAGGTTTATTTTGGGAGAAACGTCCCCCTCTTCTTGTAAAGAAATTGTTCATTCCTCTTCCATTGTTAGAATAATTACTTATTACTCTATTATTTATGTAAGCACCTCTGTAATGTCCATAAGAAATTCTCTGATTGTTGTTGTTAATTTGTGATTTATACTCTGTCTTTTGAGTGAAATTAGCATAAGCTAGATTTAGGTTAGCGACATTGTTTTGTAGGCTCAAAAGCTAATCTAGCCTGCTCTCAAATGTGAGTAGACTAGTCTGGAGATCTAGCCAACCAATTGACTCTTTATCTTATAGACTAACAACAATAGGGGTGTACTCAGAGTCCAAACCAGCAAGGACTTGAGTCACAAGATCATCAACAGACACATCACAACCAGGAAACACAAGATTATCAGCTATACCCTTCATTTTACTTAGATAATCAGTAATACTAGAGGTACCTTTACGTGTCCTCTAAAACTCTGACTTGTAGTAAGTGATTCTGGCTCTTGTTTGTGAGCCAGAAAGCTTGCTAGCAGCATCCCATAACTCCTTTGAAGTACCTTCTTGCATCAGTTGAGTAACCATTTCAGAAGTCATAGTAGAATACAGCCATCCAAGGAGAAGCTGATCCTTAGCGATCCAGACTCCATAATAAGTATTTTCAACCATGTTTCCTTCAGAATCATTAGTAAACTTCGGAGGACAGGGCTTACCCCCTGTGATGAAGCCTCCTAGCTTTTTCCCTTTGACTATATGTAGTACCGTTGTTCTCCATAGTAAATAATTGTTTCTCTCAAGTATGATCTGGTTATTGTTGTTGCCGATTGTTTGCAGGTGTACATTTTTGGTTGCACTAGATAAGCAACCAGGAAGAACTGAGCCTAACGACTCATTTCTTAGTGTAGGTGAATCAGGATTTGCCATTGAAGACCTTTAAGGCTCTGATACCAAGTTAAAGTTAGAAAGAGAGAAGAGAAGGATTTAGAATTTTTAATATATGATTCTCTAATTCAATTGTAGCAAATGGTACAACTTTTATAGTTACATTAGGAATCTAATTGGTTGGGTAGTTTTGCTAGCTATTGTAGGTTGTTACAAAAGTTGTTACACTCAATAATTTATTCAGTAGGTATTTTAATAAGTGTGACAAGTCCAAAGCAACATCACAACGTGTGATGTAGTCCATATGTTTGTTGGACTCGACATGGGCCTGTCTTTATAGAAAATCCGACCCGATTGAAGACCCGAAACACTAATGCCCTTGAACCCAGTTTGACACAATAGACGGTTGTCTGAAGAAACCCTAAATCATATTCTCTCTTAACTATCTCTTGTACAGACTAAATCCAGCAGCCAGGAAAGACTTGATTGAAGTTTCAAGCAATTCAATGTTGCCTTGAAACTTCATCAGTCACATATTCTTCACATAAAAGACCATAACCACCTCAGAACGGGTTTTCCATTATTATCGAGTAGCGAGAGGCTAATGGATCGAATGAGACTTTGGCGGAGCCTGGAAAAGATGAAAGATATTCTCGAGAATACCAACGAAATGATGGTTAGCTGAAATAACATGGGAGGGGAGGATACGGTTTATGATATCATAAAATCTCGTACCCATCCTAGATTCTATGCGGAGATGCGCTTCAGCTAACCTTGACTTGAGTGCAGCTTCATGAGTAAGTCTAATTGATAGCGGAATAGTCGACTCTTGTGAAGTAGAAAAAAAGAGGTAAGCCGCAACCAACAAGGTTTGAGCTTGATGGTATATAGTAGATGCGATGGTAGGTTTTAAATGAGTGAAGAATGTAGACAGTAAAGTTGGAGCAAAGTCAACAATGGGTGGAATAAAGAAAATGACGAAGGAGTAGCCGACAACTTGTCCAACGAGAAGTACCCATAAATACTAATCGGTTTCCGTGTTCTAAAGAAGACGGGAGAGACCAAAGATATAGTGAGAGAGAGTTCGAAGCGCGGGAAGCCATGTAAGTTAAGAATATTATGAAAGTAACAATAATTTTGCAGTAACTAGTAATTGTAAAATTGTTTAAGAAACTATGAATAAATATGTTGAGATTTGGTAATATTTAAATTTCAAATAAATTTCAAATATAGCTATAGTTTTCTTTATTAACCTTAACTTTGTTTTTTGTTAACTGGTTTATACTCTTTAATACGTATGTTCGTTTTAATGTCATGGGTTAAGAACCATATTTGATGCTTTGAATTTTTTTGTGTTTAATAGTTTTTAGGTTATATTTGTTTTGGTTGGAAAATAGTTTTTATGGTTTCCTTTTCTATCAAACAATCTATATATTCTCGGCTTCAATTTGACTTCACTTTGGTTTCAGTTGTGCGAGGATCTTCCTAGTTTGGTGGTACATTGCGGAGAATTCCAAAGGAATAATCTTTTTAAAACCTTTCATTCGCCTCAAGATATTTAAACCAAATCTTATAATTATATATGTTTCACATCTGACTTTTCTAGTTATTGTTCTGATAAGGCGTGAGAGAAAGAAAACAAGAGCTCCCAAATACCCTTAGAGAGCTATAATCAGGTTGACATAAACAATTTCTCAAAATGACACTTGTCCAAGAGAATATAGGTAGGAAATCTATTGATTAGATAGACTGGTGAATGAAAGGCATAAGCCCAATAGCTGAAAAGAAGGTTCCAGAAGAGTCAGACCAGTCTCAGTGACATCTGTGTGCTTTCTCTCTGCTCTCCCATTTCGAGCAGAGGAGTAAGGATAGGATGTCGTGAGTTGGATCCCAGACTCCTTTGCCAAGGGGAGAAACGTCTTGAACTCACCATCCTCATTTAACTGAAAACACTTATTCTTTATATGAATTGGTTTTCCACTAGAATCTTAAATTATTTGGAAGCTTTTAGAGCCTCACATTTATGCCTTAGAAGGTACAACCATGCAAATCTAGAAAAATAATCCACGAATAGAATGTAAAATTTGAATACATGCTTAGAAACAACAGGAGTAAGGCCCCCACAAGTCACAATGTACTAAGTCTATAACATTCGTGGACTCATAAAGAGACCTAGAAAAATAGAGAGAATGTGACTTGCATAACTCGCATTAATCACATAAAAAAATTTCATTAGCATAACCAATATAATGATTAAAACGCTTCATAACAAGAGACAAAATACTTGTGGAAGGATGACCTAAATTCATATGACATCCTTCTTTTAGAGACTTAAAAGAATTAGCTAAAACATAAACATTTGACACACTAGAATAATCCCTTTGAACACCAGCCTTAGAATTGCAAGAGTCAGATGATTCTTCCAACACATAGAGCCTATTCTCAACCTTTCCTGAAAGAAGAGTCCTCCCTGTGATCTTGTCCTTCTCAAAATAGTTAGATGTATGAAACTCAAAAAAGATATTGTTATGTGAGCTTAATTGAGAAACAAAGAAAACGTTTTTAGTTATTTAAGGAACATGTAAGATGTTATTTAGCTGAATAAATTGATTGGTTTTAGTAGGGAAAGTAGTTTCACCTAAGTGTTTAATTCTGAGTTTACTACCACTACCTACAACCACTGACTTAGTATCTGAATACTCTGATTTCTAAGAAATCATCTTAGCTGAATTGGTGACATGGTAGCTAGTAAAACTGTCAACATACCAATCCTCATCTCCACCTCCAGACTCTTGAGAAACAGTTAATACATTCTGATCTTTAGCAACCTTGTTCTAATTAACTGGTAATTGTCCTATAACACTGGGATTATCCCTGGATTAGTAGTAGGCCCTTTCGTGGCTAAATTTCCCACACATCTCACAAATATGCTTATTATTGTTGTTGAACCTGCCTCATCTACCTCCGTAAGAGCTTCTCCCTCTATTGAAGGAGTAGTTTGATGAATACTTCACTTTATAAGCACATTTTCCTTGTCCTCTGTTATCATTTCTTGAATTAAAGTTGTAGTTACTGCTACCAGAAAACCTACACTCTATCTTGTTAGCTAAGGTAAAGTTAGAATTTGCCAAGAACAACTGCACCTTATTCAGTTGATGTAGTCTGTTTTCATAGGTCAACAACGTGGCTTGAAGGTTTACCAAATTTATACATTCTTTTGCTAGGTGTACAACAATATGAGTGTATTGTCTGTCCAGGCCAGCTAACACCTGAGACACCAGATCATCCAGTGACACAGGAGAACCTGCTAGAGCTAGGTTGTCTGATATATGTTTCATCTTAGCAAGATAATCCTCCCTTGATAGATTACCCTACCTGGTTCTCTGAAATTCTGCCTTAAAAAATGTCACTCTAACCTTTATTTGGGAGCCACTCAGCCTAACTATAGCATCCCACAGCCCTTTGAAGGTCTCTTCTTCCATTACTTGGGATGCAACCTCAAACAAATAGTATTGTAGAGCCATCAGAACTGCTCAATAGATTTGGAGGACAAGGTTTATAACCATTGATAAAACCTCCCAGCTTATTATCCCTTATTATTTGTAGCCCCATAGTTTTTCATAATAAGAAGTTGTGCATGTCAAGTATTAGACTATTAAAGGTACTTATCTGATTCATCTGCGTACTTTTGTTGGTCAGCAGGTTATCCAATGGAGATGAATCCTGATCAGCTGAGCTGAAGCTAAAAGATGGAGAGTCTACTATTGAATGAACTGCTCTAATACCAATTTAGATAAAGGTAGAAGACATAGATTTAAAAAAGCAGAATACTTTTCATTATTTTCAATGTAACCTATGATACATGATTTTATAAATGAATTGTAAGTTATTGGGGTGTAACAACTTATTGTTACATTTTATTATTTATTAAGTAACAAATTCTAACAAATTCTAGTTAGGCCTTTAACAATATTCACCCAGAAATTTGGAGTTATACTTAGACCTTCGTAGGTTAACAACTGGTCCAAAATGCGACCCGGGATTAAACCAAGACCCAACATACAAATGCGCTTAGACTCAGCTCACTTTCCTACTTCTCTCAAACCCTAGATCGACAGCCACCTCTTACTTCTCTTCTTCTCTTTCTCTTACTGTTAGGATCATATTTTTTAAGAACGTTGAGACCTGTGGGTTCGAGATTTTTTTATTTGTGATGTTTTAAAGTTTTATGGGTTGTATTTTAGTTGTTGACATTTTGATTTCCTGTTCAATTTTGAATGCTTGGTTTATAGAGTACAAGGTATTGACTAAAATTCAATTTAGAATTTATTGTTACATGTATTTATTTTCTCTATATTTTACGCATTATTTGTTTAGGTTCTAGTTGTAATTGTGTTATTCTCTTCATCAAATTTTATCGTTCATGGACTCGTCGAGATGTTTTTTGATAGTAATGAATTTGTTCATTGTATTACTTTTTGGTTAGGTATTTTTCACAGGTTTTGGTCTAACATTCTACCCTAATTTATAAGCTTTTATGTTATATTATTGAGATTTTATGTCCTCAAACTTTTTATTTTCCAAAGCTTTTATGTTTTAGATCTTCCTTTTGAGGTTCTCATCTCATCTCATGGGGTACTTTTATAAATCTTAACAATTAAGGAAGACTAAGTGTTACCTGTTTGTTTGACACAATATAATCTTTACTCAATTTAAGCACACCAAAATCACAATTAATCATACTACTAATATCTGATATTTTGGTTTGGAGGTCGGGTTCATTTTCTGTCATTCTTGTTTAATATGTGAGAAATGTAAATGTCACGTGGATAAAAGTAAAAGTATATTAATTATATTACTTGTGTTCTCCGTGGTGTTATCCCCTAACATATGTTGAGGAATTATCGACAGTACGAAAGAAACCATTAGCGTTGCTTTTTCATTTTTTTAGGGTTGTAGATCCTTTTGTAACTAGAAAGTCACACGTTAATGTTTATGTTGAAGTTCATGTATTCTCTCTTTAGTTTTGATATCATATATGGAGACTATCAAATGGGGAATGATTGCATTAAATTTCATTCAAAATCTTGGGCTTTGAGGAATGAATTGTTGAATAATAACGAACTTTTTGTTGTGGTTAAGTTTGAACAATGGTTGTAGGTAGATTAATAATGTTGATTAATTTCATTAAATCTCATTCAAAAGCTTGGGCTTTGAGGAATGAATTCTTGAATAATAACGAACATTGTGTAGTGGCTAAGTTTGAACAATGGTTGTATGGAGATTAATAATGTTGATGATTGGTTGGGTAAATAGGGACAGAATGTCTAATAATGGTTATTTTGAGTTATAAGACATTTCTACGACTCGATTCGGGGGTTTGGCACCACTAGAAATAGTTAAAGACTAAAGGATTTTATATTTTGCGTTTTGTGTCTGAGGATGTTTAAAATTCATTACTGTATATGGAATGTTAAATATTTATATTCATTTTTTGTATTTTTTACTTTTTTGACGGCCTATGTCAATTTGGGGATAATAGATTTTGAAGCTCAATTTTCTTGTTTTCTGGTTTTTTTTTTATTTAGTGTGTGGCTTTTTGAAAATTATGTTGAAAAACTAGTGATGTCGTAATGTCCAAAATGTATTGATTTGGAAGCTTTTTGCATATAGTCCATGGATTGTGGTTGCCGAATTTTTTTTTAAAGTGAGGTTTATAAGTTATGGATTGTTTTTGGATATTATCTTTTTTATCTAATTCTATTGCAAGTTGTTTTGACATATTTCAGAAAGTGTTCAACGAATCTTCTATTGACCATTAAAAATATTAAATGTGATATAAGTTAATTTGTCTATTTTTTTTATTTTAATTAATTCACCTACTTTAATATAAGTGAATTTTTCTGCTCACATAAACTTTATTGTACTAAAAGCATGTTTATCCAGTTCACTTATTTATACTATTTAGATATTTATATTTCAATATTGACGTTATTTATGAGTTCAATTTTGATTTAAATGTTTTGGTGTAATATTTCTATCTTTGTTTTATTTGTTATTTTTTGTTAATATTGGTAGACAAATTAGTTCGTAACTAACAAATCTAATAAAATAATTAAAATTATATGACCAGAGAATATATCATAAACTTTTTTTTTGTAGTAAAGTAATTAAAACAAAATACTATGTATAGAATAATCATATTTAAAAAGTAATTGCCGATTATATAATGGAAATTGAAGATTCGTATTAAGGATGAAATTATTATTTTCTCACCAACTTTTAACTATCGATCCTTTCATTTCTCCTTCATAAGTAAATAGTTTGAAAAATTTAGCTTTAAAATGATATCTTTAATTGCAAAATCTAAATAAGACCTCTAAAAGCCTATAAAAACTAATATTTAAAGTCGAGCACTAAATTTTAAAACCAGTAGTATATTTCAAGAATCGGGATTATAATTTACTTTTATGTTTAGATTAAAATTTTAGTTATAAAATAAATTTTAAATGTAAATGTTAAGAGTGTAAAATTTGAAGTATGTATTGAAATATTTTAAGTATTACTCACATATATTACAATAAATATTTTATAAATATATTGAAAATATTTATCTTATTATTTAGTATATAAATGAAAAGTATAATTATTCTAATAATAATTAAGGTGTATTTTTTAAAATGAATTATTTATAAATATTCCGTCAAGTTTCTCAATACCATCTAATTAATATTTAAAATTGGTAAACTATCAAAAGCGTTTAGAAAAGTGTGTGTCTCGTAGCTTTGATGTAGACAGACGTAATAAGGGTTTGTTTTAACATAATCATAATTCTCACCAATTTGGACCTGTAGAAGCTTGCCTTGGCAGTCATATTGTCTCTAAAAACATGAGTCAACAATTGTAGATTTTAAAGAACTCTATAATAAAACAATAACAGAAGTAGCTTAATCAATGACACTAACAAAAGGGTTGCTGCGGTGGGATTCGATAACGCGATTTGTTTGTAAACATACATAGCGAATTGTGTAAAAACATCAAAACAATGAGTTATTCGAAGCATGTCAAACGCGAGTTGTTTGGACAACTAAGTTATTTGCGAATTATGTGTTAAAACACTAACATAACGAGATGTTCTATTCAATAAATTACGAAGAGGTTATTTATTCGAATATCTATAAGATGAGAATGCGAGTTGTTCGATTTTATATATTGTGAAAATGATAATTGCGCCTAAATTTCACATACATGTTGACAAAAACTGGAAAAATAAGAACACATGAACTAAACCAAGAAACAACTGAATAAACTACATCCAATAAACAAGACAACACGCAGAAACTAATACACAATATATGCAACTGGGTTTATCGTGGTGGATATTAGGTTTTACATCCACCACAATAAACCCAGTACCTAATATCTAATACACGATCGTAACTACATAATTTTAGTATAACTAAGCAACATCGATCATAATGAAATATCTAAATGCACTTTAAACTGAGTAAAAACACATTAATTAGCTTTTCTCATTAACTTGGTACCTGTACGAGCGACCTTTGATCTATACTCAATAATTTCGGATGTAAGACTTCATGGTTAGTGATTTCACGCTATCGACATCGGTGGCCGACCATTTTTCAGTTCGATGGTGTCAGAAAAATGAATGCGATAAGTTTTGGTAGAGTGGATACATGGACGATCGTCGAGAAAAAAAAGATAGGTTGTTTTTTTCGTTAAACGGTCTCATAAGAAAAAATAATGTGTTTGAAGCAAAACAAATAGGTATATATACCACCGAAAGTATTTTTGTCTTTTTTTATTGAGTTATCCAACAAAACTATCCTATTTTCATATAATAGTTGGTAGTAACAAAATTAAATGGATATTTACTAGTATATTTCTCTAAAATAATTAAGATTATATTCGCAAAACAAATATCATAAAATTTTATAATCATCTTTAAAAAGAAACATCTCATTATATGATGAAGATTGAAAGCTCGTATTAAGGTAGCAATTGTTATTGCCTCACCAACTCTTAAACTATCTATCGTTTCGTTCTCCTTTATAAGTAGACAATTTTAAAAAATATTTATAAACCATTAGGCTTGAATTGCAAAATCTAAAACTTATTTATTTTGTTTGGTATGCCTCTAAAATTTTATAAAAAAGTTATAATTTAAAGTTGGGAACTAAATTTATAACTAGGGTTATTTTCCGAAATCCGGATTATAGTTTATTTTTATGTTTAGATTTAATTTTAGTTTTAAGATCGAAAATTTAGAATTTTAAATGCAAAAGGTAAAGAGTAAAATTTGAATTGCGTATTAATTTTTTTAAGTATTTATATTACTATTAGTATTTTTTTAAATATATATTAGAAATATATATTTAATTATTATATAAATCAAAAGTATAATTAATTGTGTTAATAATGAAGTGTGTTTTTTTAAATGAATTATCTATAGATTTTCACCCAAGTTTCTCAATACCACCTAATTAATATCTAAAATTGGTAAAGTGTCAATATGTATTTTGACTAAGGAGAAGAAAAACCACAAGTAACACTCTTCTATTATCTTTTTTTGAACTAAACCTTCACTTTCTTATTTTTTATTCTTATTTTATTTAAAAAAAATATTGTATCTTTCAAATCGGAGCTCGAAAAGAAAAAACGAAAGTACCGTCAGCTTTGTTATTTTAAGATGAACAAATCTAGATTTATAGGGCAATCTTTTTAAGAATAAAGAAGATAGAGGTTGATGAGTTTGGATTATCCAGTCACAACTCACTGTGTTATCCGGACAAGGGGAATTCAGACATAAACTTGCAACTGAATTACCCGAACGGAACAAAAGTAAATAAACACCTAAACACCTTTTGACTAAGCTATGTGCTAATCTGCTTAATAAGTAAATGGGTCCTTAAACTTGACATGGTTTCATAATTTGACCCGAAAGGCCATTGGTCCTTAATTACGGGTATAAATACCCCAACTACTTTCATTAATGAGGGTAATGAACATTTAATACAACCAGAGTACTCAAATATCTAACTATTTTATACCAAAACACTTTAAAAAATTACCCTCAGCCCAAAATAAACCACACCAAATTGGCGACCATAGTGGGAGAAGACGGTGCCTGAATCTTGCATGCAAAACCAACAAAAAAAGACTTGTTTAGATGGATCCGAACGAGCAAGCAATTCCACCACCTGTGGTGGAAGTAGTTGGGGAAAACAATAAGTACACCACCGAGGAACGAGACAAGTTTAGAGCAGAAATAGAAGCGTTGAGGACCATTAAAAAACAGGATTGGGTTTAAAGAAGAAATCAAAGGCGTCAGCCATTCATCATATCGGCAACCCTAGAGAGAATAAGCCATTCATCATATTGGCCCATGTGAGTTCTAAGAAGTCTCACCGGTCTAAGCCGGTGGAAAGCTCGGATTTCGAGTCCTCCAACAGATCTTCGAACGAGGCTGAGCTTGAAGAGTCTTTCTCATCAAGCAGTGATGAGGGGAGGTCCAAGAAGAAAGAGAGATAGGAATAGGATACTTAAAAGGAATTTGGGCAAAGGGTCATCTCGAAGCCACAATCATAAGCATGTGGATCAGTTGTTGATCGATCCTTTTGATTTCCATGATGAACCATGTATTTTTGCAACACCTAATGAAGACATAGTCTTCCTTCGTAGTAGAAATTGGAGACAATCACCATTGTCTGCCAAGATCCTGTCGGGAAACCTACCCAAAAGGTTTGACAGTACTAAACTGGAGAAATATGATGAGAGTAAAGATCCAGACAAGCATCTTGAGAAGTTCAAGAATTTCATGATGAACTCTGATGATGATGACAAATTTATGTGTAGAGTTATCTACATTCTTTTACGGGATGTGTCGTATACTTGTACAACAGTTTGCCCCAGGGTTGTATCGAAAACTTTGATACATTTTGGGTTGCCTTTCGTAGGAAGTTTGTGGGAAATAAAGAGGTGAAGGGCAATGGAGATACAATTATCTATTGTGCCCAATAGACAAATGAGTCCTTAAAGGACTACATAAGTCGGTTCGTAAATACCAAGAACGGGGTAGCAGATTGCTTCGAGCAAGTGTCAATTGCTTCATTGAGACAAGGGTTGAACCTTGGGAATCTGGCTGATTCGGTGACAAGGAATAAGGCTATGACTTGGGGTGGTTTGTTAAACCAGGTGGGAAAGCATATCAACTTGGATGAAACTAAGAAAACCAGGGTACACCGTCAGGTGAGGTCTGCCCCAGCAGTTCAAAACCAAAACCAGTCCGGATACAAAGATAAAGAGACCGGACAATGGCCCAACATAGCTAAACAGATTCAATCCAACCCAAATCCAGCTCAGAGCCAACAGTCAAAGAATGAAAGAGGTCTTTGGGTTCAGAATTAAAAGAGAGTGTGGCTACCATTTATGACAAGACTAAAGATGAGGTCTATTTCCGGAAACCAGCAGCACTGCAATCTCCTAGAGAAAGTTGTAATACTTGTTTTTGCCAGTATCATCATGATATTGGCCATAATACCCAAGACTGCATTGCTTTGAAGCACGAAGTACATAATCTCATTGAAAGAGGCAAGCTGGCTAGTTATGTCAAAAAAATAAGTGAAAACAGGCCTGACAATGCTCCTCGAACTGGCCCTATGAACAATACAGGAACATCTGCTCCAGAGGGGGCAATGGTGATTCTTAGGCCATCTCTAACCCTCGGTCTCGGTCGAGACTGAGGGACGAAAACGGTTTCTAACCGTCGGGTTCGGTCTCCAAAACGGGAGACCGAAACACTATTCGGGCCCGATCTCCGGCTCTGGCGAGCCCGGTCTCGAGACCCAAAGAAAGAGAAAATAGGTGAAGATAGAGGAAACAGAAAAAAAAAACCGAGTCGCAGAGGAGAGAGAGAAAATCAGAAAAAAAAGAAGAAGAAGAAAAGGGAGAGAGAAAGGCTAAAAAAAGGAAGAAAGAGAAAATGAGAAATACATAAAATATAATGTGAAACGTAGTTAATGTCGCAATGTAATTAAATAAAATATAATTAATTTATATTAATCTGATTAATTTATTTTAATCTAATTAATTTATATTAATCTAATTAATATCCCTTAACGTATAAAATATAATTTTATTTTAAGCTAATATAGATGTTTAAATTTATATTAACTTAAATTAATGTTACTTACTTATCACTTAATGTTATATTAATGTTTTATAAACCATTTAATAGTGGTTTATAATGTCACTTAACTTAATTCATTTAGAAATTAAGAAATTTATTAATTAGATCTTTTTAAGTTAATATCACTTAACTGTTAATTTTATAATAAATATTTAAATTTAGAAATTAAATTTAAATTTGTAAATTGTCTCAACAAATTCATTTATAATAAAAACTTAATTCATAAATTGCGAAAAATCAAATACATAGTGGTATTAATTTGTTCGAAAATAAATTTTCGAAAAAATAGCAACCGAAACTTGAAAACACACATGCAAAATAAATAAAAATACAAGAAAACACAAATAACAAAGAAACAATTACGATAAATTACATAGTGAAATTATTGAAACCAGAACTTCCACTTGGTCCATCATTTCCATAATCCGTTCCGTCGTTAAATGAAGGTCGATATGTAGCGCGCTCGATGCGTTCATGTATATTTTTCTTTTTTTTGGTCCAAAAGCTTTTCGAGTCCGGAGTCATATTGGTGGTATCAACATTCATGATGCTACAATCATTCGCCTCTTCCACCAATCTATAAGTATCTTGCATATGTCCTATCTTAGTCCGTGTAAGATCATTCGCCTCTTTCATGAGTGCGTTAGCTTCAGCTTGCATTGCTAGAATTTTAGCCAAGCCTTCAGTCCTTTCCGCAGATGCATCACTATCACTTATCTTTTGTTTATTTTTGTTCCGACGAGCATGATTTCTACCCATGGGCCTATTAATATCATTAGCGGGTGGATCGGTATCAACTCCAAGATCACAATAAGGTTGTGATTCCGTAAACTGTTGTTCGGAATCCGTATCAATAGGACGAGGTTGGTTGGTTTGAGAAGTATGAGAATTTGATGTTGTCGATTGAAACATCACAGAATCCTTTAAAATTTCCCAACAATGATGAAATTGAAATTTTTTTCCACGGGCAAGAGTTGAATATAAGTGTACTTTGAGAATTTCCTAAATGAAAAATAATAAATAAATTAGTTAATATTAATATATACATGAACATTAACAACTGCTAAATGTTGAAATCATGTGTAATAAAAATACTTACTTGATCCGCTATGCTAGTTCCACTAACTGGTGCTTTTTCAACTTGCTTGATCGCTTGGTTCCATTTGTTAACCGAAGGAAAAATATGTTTTTTCCAACGATTGCTAAGACCTTCTTCAGTTCGTTGTACATGGTTGATGTTGTTATCAACATCTCCTAAATATTCATACATTGAATCTTTGATTTTTTTCCAAAAATGACTTTCGGTTTGTTGCACTCCTACACATGGATCTTTAGAAATTTTTCTATAGGCTTTGCATAGAGCTATGTCTTCGTTTGAAGTCCATTTTTTTGACATTTTTCGGTATAAGATAAAAGGTTTTTTCGAGAGAGACTATTATTTTCCTTTCAGATAAATGTTTCTGAAATGTTATGAATTAGTTTGGTTCCAAGCTTGTGTATTTATACCATTCAAGATATAATAAAACACCCACTAACTTCCACCAGTCTATCAAAACTTTATTTCTGATTTGACAAAAAGCTTCCACCAATTATCTTCATAAAACACCCACTAACTTCCACCAATCTATCAAAACTTTATTTCTGATTTGACAAAAAGATTCCACCAATTATCTTCAGTATAATAAAACACCCACTAACTTCCACCAATCTATCAAAACTTTATTTCTGATTTGACAAAAAGCTTCCACCAATTATCTTCAGTATAATATATACACCCACTAACTTCCACCAATCTATCAAAACTTTATTTCTGATTTAACAAAAAGCTTCCACCAATTATCTTCAGTATAATAAAACACCCACTAACTTCCACCAATCTATCAAAACTTTATTTCTAATTTGACAAAAAGCTTCCACCAATTATCTTCAATTAATATATACACCCACTAACTTCCACCAATCTATCAAAACTTTATTTCTGATTTGACAAAAAGCTTCCACCAATTATCTTCAGTATAATAAAACACCCACTAACTTCCACCAATCTATCAAAACTTTATTTCTGATTTGACAAAAAGCTTCCACCAATTATCTTCAGTATAATATATACACCCACTAACTTCCACCAATCTATCAAAACTTTATTTCTGATTTGACAAAAAGCTTCCACCAATTATCTTCAGTATAATAAAACACCCACTAACTTCCATCAATCTATCAAAACTTTATTTCTGATTTGACAAAAAGCTTCCACCAATTATCTTCAGTATAATAAAACACCCACTAACTTCCACCAATCTATCAAAACTTTATTTCTGATTTGACAAAAAGCTTCCACCAATTATCTTCAGTATAATATATACACCCACTAAGTTCCACCAATCTATCAAAACTTTATTTCTGATTTGACAAAAAGCTTCCACCAATTATCTTCAGTATAATAAATACACCCACTAACTCCACTCACCACAAATGCTTCTATAAATACACGGAATCCATAACTTCTTCTAATTCAAAACACTTGCCACAACTTTTCCAACTCGAAACACTTCTCACAACCCTTTTTCCAATTCAAAAGACTTCTCTGATATTTTTTCAACAAAATGAGTTACAATAAACCTGATTTTTCTCGTATGCTTTCGGAATGGGAAGCAGATTTTGAAGAGTCTCAGAGTAATATTCAAAATTTTGTTAACGTCAGTAACTTAGTTTGAAGTCAGACTATGACATATCTTGCAGAAACGTATACGGAAACTGGTACGGGAAATTCAAGTGGTGAAGCTTCAAAACCTCGTGGGTCTGTGCATGGTCGTAAGTACAAACGCCGTAACAGTGAAGGGGGACATGCAAAACTAATGACAGATTATTTTATTGAAAATCCAACATTCTCTGATGATGATTTTAGAAGGCGCTATCGTATGCATCGTAGATTATTTTTACGTATTATGGAAGATGTTCAACAGGCAAATTCATACTTTCAATGAGGTTTGGATGCCACTAGACGCAATAAATTTACCCCACATCAGAAAGTAACTGTTGCTTTACGTATGTTGGCTTATGCAATGCCCGCAGACAGCTTAGACGAAACATTTCATATGGGTGAACAAACTGTTATAGATACTCTGAACGAGTTCTGTGCAACTGTAATAACTTTATATAGAAGTGAGTACCTACGTGGACCAACGACACAAGATTTACATCGTCTACTCGCTAAAGCTGAACGTCGGGGATTTCCAGGTATGATCGGTTCACTTGATTGTATGCATTGGACTTGGAAAAACTGTCCAACAGGTTGGCAAGGATCATACACTCGTAGGTCTAAAAAACCAACTATTGTGTTAGAAGCAGTTGCTTCTCATGATACATGGATATGGCATGCATTTTTTGGTATTCCGGGAGCTCAAAATGATGTGACCGTCCTTAATCGTTCACCGTTGTTTGATGATTTAATTAACGGGAATACTCCTACCGTAGCTTATGTTGTAAATGGTCATGAGCATAATATTACATACTATCTCGCGGATGGTATTTATCCAAAATGGGGAACACTTATCCAAGCTATTCGATCACCGATTAACCTTCAAGAGAAACTATTCTCTAAAATGCAAGAATCATACCGTAAGGACGTTGAAAGAGCGTTTGGTATTCTACAATCTCAGTTTGCCATAATAAAAAACCCTGGCCGCGGATGGAGTACTGAATATCTTTCTAAAATCATGATTACATGTGTGATATTACATAACATGATTGTGGAAGACGAACGTGAGGAGTATGCAGACGAAGATTCTGACGACGATGAAATTGATCCCGCCATATCTCGTCGAGCACGAGCACGTATATATGAATGTAGTAATGTGGATATGGACAATAGGAGTGGAAATATTTCACTTGAGGACTATATGATTCGTCATCGGTCAATCCGCAGTGAAGTATTAAACAAACGGCTCCAAGATGATCTTGTCGAACATGTGTGGTCCGAACGTGGTCGACGTGAGTAGTATTCACTGTTGTTTATCTTTAAAGTTTTTTCAAATGTTGTTTCAGTGAAATGTTTTTAATTTAAGCTTTTTCCAATGTTGTTTAAGTGAATTGTTTTTAATTTAAGATTGTACTATGATATTTAAGTTTAATGCTGGTTAAGTTTAGTTTGTAACCCTTTTTCATTCGGATTCTAGTTATGCAATGCTTTTGATTTAAGTGTAATGTTTTAATGAAATCTGGCATTCTCAGTCTTTTCAAGATAATTTGTGTATATTATAGTTAATGCAATCAGTGAAATGTCACCCCCGTAGTAATTTCAAAGGATTAAATTTTTCGAATTTATGAATAAAACGACATTTACTTAACACCATTGAATTAAAAAAATATTAATATAAGTTATTAATTAACAATATAGGTTTAATTATTTATAATAGAATTAGTAAATGTAGGATGATAATGTAAATACTGAGAGAGTGAGATAGAATGAGAAATTAAGAGAGTCAAATGAATAGTTAAAAAATACATATTATTTTATTGTAAATAAAAATTAAACACAAAAATTTATAACATAAATTTAAAATAAATAATATTGTTAAATATTAATATCAATTACTAATTAACAATATATGTTAAATTATTTATTATAGAATTAGTAAATGTAGGGTGATAATGTAAATATTGAGAGAGTGAGATGGAGGGAGAAATAAAGAGAGTGAGATGAATAGTTAAAAGATAGTGGAATTGTTTGAATTGAATTTTTTATATTAAAAGTCTCCGGAATAGTAAAACAACGGTTAGAAGCTGTGTGGCAGATCTGTAAATAAATGGAGGTCTCCGGGGCTGGACCAGGTCTCCGGGGAGACCTACAATTAGAGATGGCCTTAAAATATTTGATGTTGATTCAAAATATCTGGAGCCTGATCCAACTCGAAATAAAGTGGGGGTCATAACAGAACAGGTCAAGACAGTGTCCGGACTCATTATTTTCTTTGAGTCACTTACCATTTTCGGAGGGGATGCTATGACTGCACCCACACCTTCATCAATGAAGAGGCATGTTCACAATCTGGCTACTCAATTGGAAGGAGGTAGGTCTTCCTATCAGTCCTAAGCTCCTTTTCCGTATACTGTCTTCAAAGGTATGGTAACGAAATTCATGTGCCAGCTGTGCCTATGGAGTCTATTTCTGAGCCAGTACCTTTTGCTCGTTGGGGATTGGATTTAGTTGGGCCTCTACCAATGGCGTGAGAAGGACACATGACTATCATTGTAGCTATTGATTACTTCTCAAAGTGGATAGAGGCAGCTCCGCTGGTAGGAACCACTTCGAAAGTTGTCAAAAAGTTTATCTTATATAATATATGTTGCACATTTGGGATTCCTCAGAAGATTACCACAGATAACGGACCACAATTTGATACCTAGGATATAGAGAATTTTTGTGCCTCCAAGGGCATTCAACATTATTTCTCTTTTCCTTTCAGCTCACAAGCAAATGGCCAGGTTGAAGAGGCAAATAAACTCTCTTTGGACTTTTGAGTTTGGCACTCAAACTCTCACCGGTTCGTTCCTCTTCATCAGTGGTGGAATCTATTCCACTTTTATAATTATGCTTGTCGCCATCTGCCATAGTATGAAATGGGAGGTCTTCGTACTCTACATATTTCCATAAGGGACCGAGGGTCCTCTTCGGAAACGTTTCATGGAAGAGCAGCAACATGTCAGACTTAAACTCAGCATACCTTGTTTCCAAGGAGTCTATCACCTCATTGGTGTATTTATCAGTGCTTCCCTGAATTCTTTTTTCCTGCTCCTTCATCAAGACTTCTTTCTCCTTGACCAGCTTAGACACAGTGCCTTCTAAGGAAGTCTTCTCACCGGACAAGGTTTGAATGATGCCATCTTTGGTCTTCAAGTCTTTCTTTAATGTTGTGAGATCCTTTTCCAAACCGGAGCACTTAGTTTGGAGTTCGGTACTGGTCGTCTCTGAAATGGTAAGTTTGGTTGATAGATCTTCTTTATCCTTCCTCAGTGCTTCAATCTCATTCTTCATTTCTTATATGCACTGATTAGGATTGAGAAGATTGGTTGATAGAGACCCTTTGTCAGTGGTGAGGGTATTGATGAATGCAGTTTGACTCTTCACTTGTCTCTCTAGATGAAGCACTGGTTTGATGTGACAAAGAAGGGAATGGGCCACAATGTCCTGTTTTCCGGAGACTGAGAAAGACTTACTATTGTAAGTCACCATATTAGAAGAGCTTGAAGGGCGGAAGGGACCAGCAAAGTCATCCTTCTCAGAGTCGTTGAAGTAAAGATCGATGTTTTGAAGGGCACTAATGTCCACTACATGAATCCCTTCTCCGGTACCCTTTCCAGAATGCAGACCTTTTGGAATATTCTCTGCCAGGGTGGGGTCAACAGGGGCTGGTAGAGGTAAAAGCTCCGAAGGGCGAAAAATTATTTCTTCCCCTAAGGTGACCTTTTTATTTTTGGCAGCCTTTTCATCACTGCTTGCTCCTCTTTTTCCGGTCCTTTTTGGGAGGCCTTGGTGGATTTTGTGATTCTCCCTAGCCTCCCTAACAGTCTCACTTCTACTATCTTTAGTAAGACAACATTGATTCCCCCTTGCTTCCCCGAACCGGTCCCCTCTATGGGTGCTTATACCGCATCTGTTGCAAGACCAGTTTACCATCTTTGGCTTCTGTCCGTTTAAGGATTACTCCAGGAGGATGGGGTGTAGTTATTTCTTCCCATATAAGATCCCTCTAACTTGTGGTGTTCCATATATGGGACCTCATCAGATTTCCTGAGGTGAAGCAGTTGTGGAAGGCATTCCCCCAACGCTCTGCATCCCATGCATTCAGTTTTGCACAAGTTGTTTGCCCCTCCTCCAGGTGTCCTAGAAAACTCCTTTGGCAGCACTAAAAATAAGGTGACAAATAAATCAGGAGAGAAATATTTGTAAGTTTATAAAGAAGAACATGAAAAACAAAGATAAAGAACTTACCCGTACTCTTCCATTTGCTAGATAACATACTTGGGTTAGTATTGGCTTTGATTTTCCCACCATTCTCCCAAGACCCACTGATGAACAAGAATTGTTTCCTCGAGTTCTTCTCGGATTCCAGCAAGTTGTCTACCACCTTGAAATTGTTCCCCATGGTGATTCTTGCATAGACTTGCCACATTGGCAAAATGGCCCCATTAGGAGGGGGAGTTTAGACAACTTTGATGCCATTATGCAGGCGAATAGAGAGTACCAGGCGTTTGGGTTCAATTGGCTTGAGCAGAGCTTCACCATGTGGAAGTACCTGAGAATTTCTGGGTCTAGTGGAAACCGAAGTCCCCAGTTTAGCACCTCAGTGAAGATGACCACCTCATTGAGTTTAGAGTCCATCGGAGTCTCCGGTGTGACAGGTATCTTTACCTTCACTGACTCTGGTATCCCCCACTTTGTCGGATCCGACCTACCTCGGCGGTATGGGTGTAGAAATAATTTATATTATGCAGGGCCAACAAATATTTAGCATTAACATTCCTAAAGCAAGGCCGTACCTTGCCCTCCAAGCACTTCAGGAGATCCGGATAAGCCACACCAACTTTTACTTTGACTTTGCCCTTCCTATCAGAGGCACCATCCCTGGTTTGACGTGATGCTTCAGTTTCGAAGGGGACCTCTTTGATACTGTCTTCCATCACTTCTTCCATCACTGTGGAAGGTCTATTAGTTGCTGTGGATAAGGGGGTAATCAGCTTCCGGCACCAAAGACTGTTCGGATTAGTGAGCGCCTGTTGTTTCTGAAGGCCTAGTGTCCGGTTGTGGTTCCAATCCGGAGGACTTTGCCTTTAGGGCTATCTTAGATGCCTCCGACACGGAGGGCTTACCTTTGGTGCTATTTGAGACACCTCCGATCTGGAGGGCTTATCTTTCGGTGTTGCCTTAGATGCCTCCGATATGGAGGGTTTTGATAATAAAGTAGTTGCTTGGGATTTGACCAGACGAGTCGTCGAGCGTGAATTTGATTTTCCTGGGGACTTCTCAATGTCTGAACCCATGGCTAAGAAAAGGGAAGGTTTTCTAAAACTTGAGACTGCTTTTTCCTTAGTAGTGGGGGGTTGGGAGTCCTGAACAGAAGAGCCTCAGGGGAGAGGAGAGAGACTTGGTTTAAACAACTATTTGGGTTTTGGATTTCTGGATGAGGATGACTGTTGGTCAACTTCGTGGGGTGGTTCACCAGACTTTTCGCTTAGGGAGACTGAGAGACAAGCAACAATACGATTCTCCCTTTCGACTTTTCTTGCTTTTTCTCACTCTGACAAGTTCAATCAGCCACCTTTCACAAGATCGTTTATGGCCCTGAACATAAAACTATTCAAGAACACGTTTAAAAACAAGGGTGAAAATCTCTCTATAAAGTTTTTGAGTGATGAAGGGAATGGAATAGTGAAAAATGGTTTATATATCAATAGAAAAAATTAATTGTTACCTATGAGGATTTGTAACGGTTTGCAATGATTAAAGATGGCGCAGACGTGTGAAGAATTAAATGCCTAGGTCACTTTCTAGGCTTAGTGGGAGCGGCGATCTAGGTAGAAAAATGACTGGCAGGTCAAATCGGATTGTGACACGTGTACCGCGATCCAAGAAGAAAACTCTTAGAATTCTGGGAAAAGAAGTTAGTTCGGACAAACTTCGAACTAGGTGCACAGGCGGGTCAGACAAAATCGTCACTGGCTAAGTAAATTTTTTAATCCTACCAAAGGTATTTGACAAGGCCTAAAAAAGGGGCTACTAATGAGTTCAGATTATACAGTCACAGCTCACTGTGTTATCCGGACAAGGGAAATTCGGACATAAACTTGCCACTGAATTACCCGGACAGGACAAAAGTAAAGAAACACCTAAACACCTTTTGACTAAGTTGTGTGCTAATATGCTTAATAAGTAAATGAGTCTTTAAACTTGACCTGGTTTCATAACTTAACCCGAAAGCCCATAGGTCCTTAATTACGGGTATAAATACTCCAACTACTTTCATTAACGAGGGTAATGAACATTTAATACAACCAGGCTGCTCAAATCTCTCACTTCTTTATACCAAAGCACTTAATACTCATAACACTTTACAAAATTACCCTTAGCCCAAAATAAACCACACCAGAGGTGGAGCTCTAAAAAGGCTCCAGAGGACTAAAAAGGAATAATTCGAAGACTCCATTGCAGATATCGTAACTTGCAAAATTTTAAGAATTCTAAGAAACTTTGTTCCAATCCGGGTAACCAAGATGGTGACTAGTACCAAACAGATCTTTGAAATAGTTAACCAGGACGTTGGTAACACCGAATGAGTTGTCATTAAATGATTATAGGAAGCCTTTATTTCTTTAAAGATGATAGAGTCATGATAACAAAAACATTGCCATTAAAATCATTTTGGTGAATGCCCATAACTAAAGAATACCAGTTCTTAAGACCTAAAAAAATATTAACTAAAGAAAAGGGAGTTGAGGAAGTAGGATTAACCGATGAGATAGATCAATGCAAATATGAATGAGAGTTAGAGGATCTAGAAAGGAGATGGTTTTGACAGAAGTAATAGATGCGGAGAAGAGGGAGAGGGGAGATATTTTAAGTGGGTTGAACAAATTAGGCGTTCTTAAGTTGTTAAGAAGTGAGGTTATCTTTGATTTTTATTCGTATGATGAAGAGAAAATGTGCATTGGGAAACGATGGAAAGAGAAAGGGTAACTCTAATCTATAAGTCGAATAGGGATTTGAGGAAGATGAATGTATGGATGAAATATTGGAGCATGTGGAGAAAGAAGAAATTTTGGGAATTTTTAGTGAAATAAAATGAGGTGGATATTGGCAACGATGAGTGGTATAATATGAATAAATAAAGGATTAGACCAAATGGCCAATCCTCCCATAACTCTTTTCTTTTTAAAAACCCTATAAAACATGTGGATGTTGTTTACATGGGTTAGGTAAGGCTAAACCATCAATGGGCTTAGGGATACTCAGATGGTCCAACAATTAGGTTTGAGGGAAATAATCACCAATATACCTAATTAATCTAAATAGGGACAGACAGAGCTTTTGATCCAGAAATTACGATTGGTATTTTTTGGCGAATCAATAGAACTCGCGTGTAGAAACATTGGAGTCACGGGCACAACTATATCCAAAGGTTCAGGAAATCTAGAAACTTCGAGGGAATTTGAGAAAAAAACCCAAGTCCTGCCACTGGAATCGACATCGGTTCCCCTCTCCTCACTCTATTCAAAGCCATATGTAATAAACGTTTAAGGAAGACCATACATAGTCAGAACACTGGCGGTTAAACCCAAACTATCAACAAAAGGATACACTGAGCCTTCAAATGGAAAAGATGATGATGAGAACTAGGTAGGAACCCTTGGAAAATGGTCATTGAATCTATACTAGCTTCGCCACTCAACTGTAGACCATAACTGATTATACACTTTCATGAATAAAGCAACAACTCCTCTTAGAGCTGTCACCGACAACGTACGTGAAGAACAACAAGATAAAGATGAAAGGGAAAGAGAGGATGAGTTGGTTAGGGATTTGGACTGAAACCAGTCTCACTCCTCTCCCTTGTAAAATGACTCCGCTGAGTGTCATTACTTAACTCAACCGGACTCGGGTGTCGACCCGATTGGCCCATGAGACCCAGCTCATTCAAGCCCAACATCACACTTATCACACGATAATAAGTTGTGTGACAATTCGGTATTATTCAGCCATGCACAAATAATAGGTTACACATTCAAAAGAATCCAATGTAACAAACCGTACTATCCGATTCTAGAAGGTGGTGTAACAAGAAAAGCTTCTCAACTGCTGCTCTAACTATATATAAAAAGCAGCAGTGTGAATCACAAAGGTTTAAGGAAAAAAAATACAAAAATTTAAAAGTTTTCCTAACCTATTTCTTTACAAAAAATAACTTGGTATCAGAGCAGCTAAGCCTTCAATGGCTAATCCTGGATCTCCTTCTCTTAGATGTGACTCTCTAGGATCTTTTCTTCCAAGTAGTCTCACCAGCAGCACCAAAAACTTACACCTGCATACCATGAACAACAACAACAATCATAATGTCAGACTCAATAGGAACAACTACCTATTGTGGAAGATTATGGTCCTCCCTATGATCAAAGGGAGCAAACTAGGATGATACATTACAGGGTATAAAACCTATCCATGAAAGTTCATCACTAATCCTGAAGGTAATGTAACTGAGAACCCTGAACTTGAAGAATGAATTACTAAAGATCAACTGCTCCTTGGTTGGATTTAGTCAACCATGAGCCCTGATGTAGCAGCTCAGTTGATGGAAGAAGAGACCGCAAAGGATCTTTGGGAAGCTGGTAGCAGGCTGTCTGGCTCAGAAACTAGAACCAGAATTACCTACTTCAAGTCTGAGTTTCAGAGAACTCGTAAAGGTAATACCTCAATTCTTGACTATCTTAACAAAATGAAGTCCATAGCTCATAACCTACTTCTTGCTGGATGTGGTGTATCTATGGACGACCTAATCACTCAAGTCCTAGCTGGTTTGGACTCTGAGTATACACACATTTTAGTAAGCTTAACTGATAAAGAAGATCTCAGTTGGTTGGATCTACAAACAAGTCTGCTCACATTTGAGAGCAGACTTGAACAACTCTTGACTATTCAAAATAACATGTCAAATGTCAACTTAGCTTCAGTGAATTTCACTCAAAAGACAGATGGAAAAAAAATATCAACACAACAACAATCCAAGAGGGTTTTATGGTGGCTCTAGAGGATAGAATAGAGGTTACAGAGGCAGATCTTACTATCCTAACAATAACAGAGGGAGAGGTCAGTTTTATAGAGGGAGATAAGGCAGATCTTCTCTTAACAAACCCACTTGTCAGATATGTAGTAGATATGGAAATTCAGCTCCGGTATGTTACTAGAGAGATGACCCCTCTATGATGGGAAACACACCAACAGAGCAAGCGAAGAGTGAAGGTGATCAAGCAGCCTAAATCACTACTCAGGACAGTGCATGTGACAATTCCTGGTTTGGTGACAGTAGTTCTAGTCATCTTGTCACAGGAAACTCAAGGCTATTAACTCAGAAATCTGAATATACAGGTACTAAGAGTGTTCTAGTTGGTAGTGGTTAAAAACTTCCCATAAAAAATATTGGTAACTCTAAACTCTACTCTAGCACTAAAACACCTATCTATCTGCCTAACATCCTACATGTACCTTCAATTAATAAGAATTTACTGTCTGTTTCTCAATTGATTAACCATAACAGAGTGATTGTTGTGTTTCATAATGGTTTTTTGCTTTGTGAAGGACAATGAAACATGGAATACTCTTCTCAGAGGGACATCTGAGAATGGGTTATATAGATTGGACATCTATCCTAAGTCATAAGACAGGCATGCCTCTTCTGGTTCACCTCAGCCTTTTCTCTCTAATGTTCACGTTGATGTTTCTAATTCCCTAAAACATGGATGGGATAGAAAGCTTGGCCATCCATCTCTAGACAATTTGAATTCTGTTTTAAAACTTTGTAATCTGAGTACTACTGGACATAATGAAATCAGTTTTTGTGAGCCTTCCAATTACGCGAGTCTCATAGTTTGCCTTATTTTGTGTCTAGATCCTATGCAAGCAATGTTCTGGACCTCATACACACAGATGTATGGGGCCCTTCTCCTGTTCTTTCTACAGAGGGACACTGATTCTATGTTATTTTCATTGATGACCATTCAAGATACAACTGTTTCTACCCTATAAAGGATAAAAGTCATGTGTTTACACCTTCAAAACCATCAAAATACTGGTTGAAAAACTATTTGACAAATCAATCAAAGTGGTTCAGAGTGATTGGGGTGGTGAATACAGACAACTTCACTCTTTTTCTCAAGAACAAGGGTTTATACTTAAGAGCTCATGCCCATATACCTCAGCCTAAAATGGTAGGGATGAGAGAAAACATATGCCTGGTGGAGACTGGGCTAACTCTCTTAGCTCAATCTGGTTTACCATATAGGTTTTGGGTTCATTAATTTCAAACAGCCACTTTCCTTATCAACAAATTACCTACCACAGTACTATCTTATAAATCACCCTATCAAGTCCTTTATCACAAAGCACCCAACTAATTTATCCTAAAAACGTTTGGATGTTCCTGTTACCCATATCTAAGGCCTTATCAGTCTCAAAAATTTCAATTCCACACTACTAAGTGTATCTTTTTGGGTTACAATCGACATCATAAGGGGTACGTTTGTTTGGATCCTAAAAACAAAGGTTTATGTGTCTAGGAATGTTATATTCAATGAAAGAGAGTTTCCATTTCTAAAAGGTTTTTTCTATGGTCAACAATCTGAGTCAATTCCAACTTACTTTTTACAATCTTGGCTTCCTAATTTGCCTAACTCTCTTGTGTCTACTGGTGATCTGCCATTTACAACAACTCATTCTCATGTCATTCCTGAATAGATAGTCTCCTCCCCTCCTAGTTCTTCTCATGCTAATTCCACTTCTCACTCTACACACACTTCTGACAAACACACTACCCTCTCTGCCAATATACTCCCCAACACTGAGATTACTAGTTTCTCTCACAATGACACTTCACCATCTCTCATTTCTAGCTCAGCACTTCCTAAGCCTACAAACACATTCCACCACATGAATCCTACACTAACTATACAACTACCACTAGTCACCTCTGTCTCTACACAACACCCACCTCCACTTCCCCAAAATCACACTATGAGAACCAGATCCCAAGATGGTATTTTTCAAACCAAAAACACCCGATGTTGGCTCTATGACTACTACTAAACCACTCACTCTTAAGCCTACCAATAACTCAGAAGCTGTTACTGGTCCTCACTGGGTTGCTGCAATGGACAAAGAGTACTATGTTCTCATGAAAAACAAAACTTGGACTCTAGTCCCATGGTCATCTAACCTAAATATAGGGGGAAACAGAGATGGGTCAGTGCAAAGATACAAAGCAAGGTTGGTGGCCAAGGGGTTTCATCAAACCCCTGGCATAGACTTCTCAGAGACCTTCAGTCTTGTAATTAAACCCTCTATTGTCAGGCTGGTTTTAGCTATTGCGGTGTCTAAAGGATGAGAGGTACGCCAGTTAGACATAAATAATGCATTTCTTAATGGTTTTCTAAGTGAAGATGTATACATGGCTCAACCAGGGGGGTTCAAAGACTATGTGTATCTTACACACGTGTGCAAGCTCCACAAAGCTCTGTATGGATTAAAACAGGCTCCAAGAGCCTGGTACTCTAGAATGAAGGATACCCTACTTAGTTGGGGTTTTAACAACTCACGAGCAGACTGCTCTTTGTTCTACTTTGTTTCTCACTCAACTATGGTTTTACTTTTAGGGTATGTGGACGATATTATAGTGATAGGGACACACTCAACATGTTTGACTCAGTTCATACAGAAGTTGAATGCCATTTTTTCGTTAAAGGACATGGGGTCACTCTATCTATTCCTGGGAATAGAAGCTCATCGTGACCAGACTGAAATTTACTTGGCACATCACCAATACATAACAAACTTACTTGCAAGCCACAGACTCTCTATGTCCAAGCCATGTCCTACGCCAATGGCAGCTGGGGTACACCTTTCCAGTTCGTCTGGTACGCTCCTTACTGACCTTACACCATTTTGAAGCTTATTAAGTGCACTTCAATACCTCACTCACTCACGACCCGATATTGCCTTTGATGTCAATAAGCTAAGCCAATACCAGCAAAATCTTATTGCTACATATTGGCAATGTCTAAAACATTTTTTGAGGTACTTATCTGGCTCAAGATGGACAGGTCTTCATATTAAACCATCAAGTCATCTTCATCTTTATGGGTTCTCGGATACAAACTGGGCTTCCTCAGTTGATGACAGGAGAAGTGTTAGAGCGTACTGTGTTTACTTTAGGGATTCGCTGATTTCTTGGTCTTCTAAAAAATAGCATGTGGTTGCCTGGTCTTCTACTGAGTCCGAATATTGCGCACTTGACAACTTATCTTCCGAATTAATATGGCTTCATTATGTTCTGACTGAAATCAAACTTCCGATCACACCACCATCGGTTATATGGTGTGACAACCGGGGTGCAGTTCCCTCGCCTCCAACCCAGTGTTTCATGCACGAACGAAGTACATCAAACTCGATCTCCACTTCATTCATGACCAAGTTCTCTAAGGGCCTCTCCAAATCCGCTACGTTCCTTCCCAAGACCAACTTGCAGACTCCCTCACGAAACCCTTGACTCACTCGCAATTTATTTTCCTTCGAGACAAACGCGGTCTCGTAGACTCACCCCTTATTTTGCGGGGGATGTCAAGAATAAAGGAACATATCCTCTTAGAGCTGTCACTGGCGACGTACGTGAAGAACAACAAGAGAGAGATGAAATGGAAAAAGAGGAAGAACTGGTTAGGGATTTGGACTGAAACCAGTGTCACTCCTCTCCTTTGTAAAACGACTCCTCTGAGTATCGTTACTTAACTCAACCGGACTCTGGTGTCAACCCGATTGGCCCATGAGACCCAACTCATTCAAGCCCAGCATCACACTTATCACACGATAATAAGTTGTGTGAAACACAGGAAGCCAGAGAACTTGCTCCATGGTTGTCACACCAGATAACCGGAGCTCGATGAAGAGGAAGTCTAATTTCATCCAAGACAGAGTGAAGCCAAATAAACTCAGAAGAAATATTTACAAGTGAGCGGTACTCAGATTCACTGCTAGATCGAGCTACCACTCCTTGTTTCTTAGAAGACCACGAGACCAATAAATCAACAAGAAACACACAATAACCCCCTACTGAGCCAACCAAGTCTGCATCCGTAAATCAAGTGAGCTGATGAGCATCAGTGGGTTTAATATGAAGACTTAGCGACATCATCTCAGATAAGTACCTTAAAATTTGTCTTACAGTTTGTAAATGTGTAGTTGTAGGTGATTGTTAGAACTGAGTCATTCTGTTGATAGCAAATGCAATATCGGGTCTACTGTGGAGTAGATATTATAGTCAACATAACACGCTTCTGTAATGTGTAGGATAATGAAGGCTTTCAGGATCAAGTTTGGAGGCAACATGACTGACTTTCATTGGAGTAGTACACGAGTTCAAACTGGAGAGCCCTTCCTTACTCAGTAAGTCACCAATCTATTTCGTTTGAGTTAAGTATAGTCCAGACTCGTCTCGGTATGCCTCAATGCCCAAAAAGAGTTTGAGATAGCCCATCTCTTTGAGTGAAAACTTAGAGTGAAGTTACTGTATAAACTTTGTCAAGTAGACAAAGCTGTTACCAGTGACTATTATGTCGTCTACATAAACCAACAGAATAATAGAAACCTCCTTAGTCATTATATAGAACATAGAACAATTAGCCTTCGAGTTACGAAAGTCCCATTTGATTAAAGTGTCCTTGAGCTTGTAGTACCAGCCTCTAGGTGCCTGCTTCAAGCCATATAAGGCCTTATGTAACTTACAAACATGATTAGGTAGACCAGCATCCACAAACCCTTGAGGCTGAACCATAAACACATGTTCTTTCAAATCAACATTCAAAAAAGTATTATTTATATCAACTTGTCTAATAGCCTAGTGCCTAGAGACAACTAGTTTAAGTACAAGCCTCATTGTAGAAGCCTTGATAACAGGGCTAAAAGTTTCTCTAAAATCTATACCAGGCTGTTGATGAAACCCTTTAGCCACAAGTTTTGCTTTATACCTTTGAATAAATCCATTCGTGTTATATTTCAGCTTATAAACCCACATATAGCCCACAAGACTCATTTCATCCGTGTATGGAACCGTAGACCATGTATGATTTGCCATTAGGGAATCATAGTCAACCTGTATTGCTTTAGAGTACTGAGGAACAACAACAACATCAGAGAACTTACCAGGTTAAAAAACAGTGGAAATGGGCATAGCAGTAAGACCAGTATAGATAACTTTATGTTTGAATATACTGGAATTACCCTTGTAATCATAGAATGTGTATTGTGGTTAGTTGAAGAAACATGTTTAGTAGTGGATTTATCAAAAGGTAGTTCAACTACTAACCTAGGTGTATTTAATGATTGTGTAACAGGTTGTGAGGACAACAATTCTGTATTTGAAAAAAGAGACAAAGGTGGACTAGTAGAATCTTGCTGTGGAGAATCAATGCTATCAAGTATGTTAGTTTTGTGTGATTGTGGATTAGATAGACTAGAAAGGTTGTTTATAGGACTAGTCACTAGAGAGTTAGGCAAAGCTGTAGAATGAGACTGTTGTACAGTAGAAACTTCATCTGAAATCTTGACATTAGGAAATGTAAGTAGCCATAAGGACACCGACTTACACACATAAACCTTTGAACCCAAAAACCCATAAAAACAAAGGAAGTCATCTTCATTGAAGATGACATTTTTGGATATATACACTCTCCCAGTAGGACGAAAACTAGAGACAGCTAGTGTAAGTACAAGCCTGATAGGAGAAGCCTTGATAACAGGGCTAAACGTTTCTGTAAAATCTATACCAGGTTGTTGATGGAACCCTTTAGCCACAATTATGGCTTTATACCTTTGAATAGATCCATCTAGGTTATATTTCTACTTATAAACCCACTTACAACCCAAAAGACTCATTACATGTGTGTATGAAACCAGAGACCATGTATTATTTGTCATTCGGGCATCAGAATCAACCTGCATTGCTTTAGACCACTGAGGTACAACAACAGCCTCAGAGAACTTACCAGGTTAAAAAATAGTTGTAATGGGCGTAGTAGTAAGACCAGTACATATAAGTTTAGGTTTGAAATTACCAGACTTAGCCCTTGTAATCATAGAATGGGTATTGAGGTTAGGTGAAGAAGCATGTTCAGTACAAAATTTATCAAAAGGTAGTTCAACTACTAACCTAGGTGTATTTAATGATTGTGTAACAGGTTGTAAAGACAACGATTCGGTATTTGAAAAAGGAGACAAAGGTGGACTAGTAGAATCTTGTTGTGTAGAATCAGTGCTATCATGTATGTTTGTTTTGTGTGAACGTGGATTAGGTAGGCTAGAAAGGTTCTTTATAAGACTAGTCACTAGAGAGTTAGGCAAAGTTGTAGAATGAGACTGTTGTAAAGTAGAAACTTCATCTGAAATCTTGACATTAGGAAAGGTAGGTAGCCATAAAGACACCAACTTACACACGGAAACCTTTGAACCCAAAAACCCAGAAAAACAAAGGAATTCATCTTCATTGAAGATGACATTTTTGGATACATGCACTCTCCCAGTAAGACTGAAACACCTGTACCCTTTGCGCACATAACTCTAACCTAAGAAAACACATTTAGTAGAGTGATACTGAAACTTATTTGACTGATACGGCCTGAGGAGGGGAAAACAAGACCACCCAAAAACCCTTCGAAAGCCATAATCAGCCTTATAGTTGAACAGTTTCTCAAAAAGAGATTTGTCTTGAAGAACCAAAGTAGGAAGTCTATTAATCAAATAGACTGTTGTATGAAAAGCATCAGGCCAGTAATTAAAAGGGACATTTGACTGAGCAAGGAGAGTAAGACCTGTCTCAGTGACATGTTTGTGCTTACTCTCTGCTCTCCCATCTTGAGCAGAAGAGTAAGTATAAGATGTCCTGAGTTGAATCTCAAACTCCTTAGCCAATTGAATAAAATATTTAAACTTTTTGAAAACTTTTAGAGCCTCACTTTTATATTTTAAATTATATAACCATGTATATCTAGAAAATTCATCAACAGACAGAATGTAAAACCTGAAACCCTCTTTAGACTTAACAGGAGAAGCCCCCACAAATCAGAGTGAACGAGGTCAAGAACATTTGTAGATTTAGACATAGACCTGGAATAGGGTAGAAGATGTGACTTGCCTAACTGCATTCATCATAAAAACATTTTTTCATTCGTCGAACCAATAGAGAGATTACATCATTTCATATAAGAGACAGAAATCTGGTGGAAGGATGTCCTAATTTCCTATGCCATTCTTCCTTTAGAGACTTAGAATACCTAACTGAAACTGAGACAATTGACATACAAGGAAAGCCCTTTAAAACACCAGCCTTAGGATTGCAAGATTAAGATGATTTTCCCAACCTATAGAGCCCATTCTCAACCTTCTTTGAAAGAAGAATCCTCCTTATTATCTTGTCCTTCACAAAATAGTTAGGTGAGTGAAATTCAAGAAAAATATTATTTTGAGAGGCTAGTTGACACACATATAATAGGTTTTTTATTATTTAAGGGACATGTAAAATATTATTGAGCTTAATAGGCTGATTTGTTTTAGTAGAAAGAGTAGTTTCACCTAAGTGATTAATTTTGAGCTTACTATCATTTCCCACAGCTATTGATTTAGTACATGAGTACTATAATTTTTTAGAGACCATCTTAGCACAGTTATAGACATGGTGACTAGCACCACTGTCAACATACAAAGCCTCATCACCAGCTCCACACTATTGAGACACAGTTAGGACATTTTGATGCTTAGCAACCTTGTTCTCATCTGCTGGTAGCTGTCTCATGACATTAGGATCCTCCCTGAAGTAGTAATAAGCACCTCGAGGGCCATATCTACCACATATTTGACAAATAAGCTTATTATTATAATTGTTGAACCTGACTCCTCTACCTTTATAAGAGTTTCTTCCTCTGTTAGTGAAAGAGTAGTTAGGAGAGTATCTGCCTTTGTAATTACCTCTTCCTTGTTCTCTGTTATCATTCCTAGAACTAGAGTTATAACTGCTGCTACCAGAGGACCTTGAGTCTGTTTTGTTAGCTGATGCAAAGTTAACATTTGCCAATGATAACTGTACTTTATTCCACTGGTCTAGTCTTTTCTCATAGGTCAACAATGTAGCCTGAAGGTCTAGCTAGTTTTGCACTTATTTGTCAGCTAGGTGTACAACAATAGGCGTATATTCAGTGTCCAGGCTAGCTAATACCTGAGATACAAGGTCATCCAGGGACATAGGAGAACCTCTTGGGGGTGGATTGTCTGATATATTTTTCATCTTAGCAAGATAGTTCTCCATGGATGAACTTCCCTTCATGGTTCGATGAAATTATGCTTTGAAGAATGTCATTTCAGATTTTGTTTGGGAGCCAGATAACCTGACTATAGCATCCCACAACATTTTGGAGGTCTCTTCCTCCATAACTTGGGATACAACTTCAGCACTCATGGTGCTATACAACCATTCCAATAGTAACTGGCCCTTTGCTATCCAGTTCTCATACTCAACATTCTCAATGACTGAACCATTAGCCATATTCAAAATCTTGGAGGACAAGGTTTATCACCATTGATAAAACCTCCCAGCTTGTTTCCCTTTATTATTGGAGGCACTATAGTCTTCCACAATAGGAAGTTGTGTCTATCTTAAAGGTGGTTATCTGATTTAACTGTGAACTTTTGTTGTTCAGCAGGTTATCCAATGGAAATGGAGCCTGATCAGTTGCGCCAGAGCTGTACGATGGAGAGTCAGCCATGAAAGACCTAATCTGATACCAAGTGAATTTGAGAGAGATAGAAAATGTAAAAAAATCAAGAAAAATATATTTTCACTTGTATTCAATTGTTACATATGTACACATTTTATACTAGACTAAAATTTGTTGAGGTGTAACAACTTTTAGTTACATTTTGTTATTTACAAAGTAACAGAATTATCAAATCAGTTGGGCTTTTAACACTAACTACCCAAAATAATTGTGACTACACTCAAGATCTTCATGGGCCGATAGTTGGTCCAAGTCGTGACCCGAACCTAAACCACAACCCGAAAAATATAAGGGTTTGGTCTTAGCTTGCTTTCCTAAATTCTCTTCGAACCCTACTCAGACAACCACACCTTCCTCCTCTTGTCTTTCTTTTCCAATTCTTCTCAAACCCTTGTTCAATCAGCCCCATATTCCTTCTCCTTTCCTATCTATCTGACTTCCCCCCTTAAACGAAGCAGAGGAATACCGAGGCTGAATTTTTAAAAACTAGTGGAAAAAGAATATGATAGGCAAACAAAAACTTTACAAAGTGCATGGAAGAGGATAGTTTATAGATTTTACACCATTTTCTAAGAGTTGTGGGGTACACCTAAGGATGACATCTCTTCGTAACGCAGCCCAAAATGGTAGGACAATGAGGAAACACATGCACTTTGTTTAGTCTAGCTTAACACTTGTAGCTCAGTCCCTACTTCTACATTCATATTGGCATGAGGCTCGTAGCACAACCACTTAATTAGTTAATATATTTCCTCATACTACTCTAAATTATAATTTATCTTATGAACTACTTATCCATAGAATTTGGGTCTCCTTGTTAACCATGTACTAGAGATTATCAACAACGTAAGTTTTATTTCATTATTTGAAATGTGTAATCTAAGTGTTTTCTCACCTAGAAATGATACAAATGAATTAATCGATTGGTAAAGTTCTAGTATCCAGACATGTTGTGTTTAATTAATAAGAATTTCCTTGTCATACGAAACTCTTTAATGCTAGATATTTTGATTCTCTAGTGTATGTGTTTAGGCCTGACTGGTTTTCCTTTATTACTAAGTTATCTAATGTAACTAGTTCTCATAAAACTTCAATGCACCATAAATCTAAACTACTTACTTCTACTAAATAATTAGTAGCATCTTACTATCATGAGCCAAAGTAAAACCATCATGTTGTTTGTTTTTCAACTTTACTTACGTAAAAAAACACTATTTATATTAGTATATGACCCACAATATATTCCTTACCATGTAGTGTATATTCCCATAACAATTACTTGATATCCAAGTGACCAATTCTACACATATACAACTCCAAATTAAATACGTTCTACCTTGGCACGTCACATCTACAAGGTATGATGTGTCACACCCTCTATTATTAGACCAACCAAGTTAATATATTAACTTAATCAATGCCATCATGTGATTACCAGGGCCAGGAATGGTATTTCTTAACCCAAACTCATGTATATTTGTGTAACCAAAACTCTTATGGCCTTACTTAGGTAACCAACAAGTTTTAAAGAGATATTTTGTGATCCATTTTCGGATCTAAACTTGCATAGGGCTACATATGATGATTTCAAACCCTTAAAGTCGAATTATACTTTGTTTTTTACAACTTGGGTTTTGTAACATGAATGTTATAGGCTTTAAGTGAGTTTACACATTGAATTATGATGTTGATCACTCTTTTAAAAGGTATAAGGTTAGGTTGGTAGCCTAAGTATTTCATCAATCACCTTAAATCACCGTGAAAAATTCGAGTTCTTAAGAGATGCAACGAGTGTGTTGAACTTGAAGCTTGAGTTACGAGATAAAGAGAAGGAGAGAAATGTTGGTATAATTAATATAATCTTATATCTTATTTATATTTATGCAGTTATATTTTATTAGTTTCTGTTATAAATTATATGCAGTTGAAACTGCCTGCGTAAATTCCGTGTTTTCGCTATGTTTATGTAATTGGATCAACTTAAATGAAATTAGAATTTCAGGATGGGATGTGATATCTCTATCTCCCTCCAAAAAACTATCTTTGGAAAATGGAAAGGCTTCTAAAGGGAGGTAAGTCTTAACTTATACCCAATTTAATTTTAGTTTTGCTAAGGGAAGGAAAATATAGGTGTTTAACATTAATTTAGCCAACAAATAAGGTCAAGCTCTATGTATTTAGTGAATAAGGACTAAAGTAAAGCACACATCAGAAATGAGGGACTCAAATGATAGTCCCCAAGAACTTGTTCATAAATAGTCAAATAGTGGGATAAGAAATCCACTTTAAAGGTGGTAGATATGTAATTTTACCCTCCACCTCATTTACTATATAAATGACATTTCCTTTTGGGAAAATGGGCCAATGATTGATCAATAATTACAACATTTATTCTTTTTGTCTCTTCCAGTTCTAGTAATTCATTGTTCACTGTCACATCACACGAATATTCTCTTGTCCGACCCCCTCACTCGAACATCTTCGCTCCTAAGTATCACTAAATATCCTCTTCGCTCATCAGTGACGGCGTCTGTGGTAACCGTTTGGTACCCAGAATTAATTTTCTAAAACCTTGAAAACTAAAAGCAAAAAAAAATTATGGATACAGAAACTTGTGGAGAGATCGAGACTAATCCGACTAAAGATTTAGTTGGTGTTGAATCTGGAGACCATCTGATGGAAGAGCAGGTCACGAACTAAGGCAATGCTCTGAATCGGTATGCGGAAGAACTTTTAGAGGAGTCAGTTTTGGTCGCCAGGCAAAGAGAGATGCTAGAAGACAGCGAAAGGTTAAATGCTGAAATGGATGTCAAGGTGGCGAGTACCAAAAGAGTCAGATCGTAGGTCCGACAAGAAAGGGTCGAGACCAACCACATCCAAGATGCTGTTATACCGAAAGAGAGCCAACGTAGGAAAATCCATCGGTATTCTAAAAGACGTGCTAGATCCGAGCAAAAGTATGAGCCGTCCGAGTCTAGCGAGTATACCTCGTTGTGCTCCGATAAGTCTTCTTCTTTGGAGACTGATTCGAGGTATAAGGTGGATCGAAGGCACAAAGATCCGAGGAAGCATAAACATACTCATCAGACTAGTAGGAGAAGGAATTACTACTCGGAAGCAACCTCAGTCCAATAGCTATCACCAAGATTACAGAACCAGCAACCACTTTACTTCTCCGACCGAGGAAAGGTTGTACCCTACAGCTAACGACAGTCCGGGGGGAAGTACGTACAAGTTCGGACATAATTGTAGGTTAGCACCCCCTCCCCGGAAATCATCTTCGGGTACTTTCCTAAATGGTTTGATATTTCCAAACTAGAGAAGTTTGATGGGACTAAGGATCATGACAACCATATTGAGCAGGTCAAGAACTTCATGATGAACTACGATGATGAAGACAAGTTGTTGTATAGATCTTTCTCTCAGACGTTCAAGAACGCCGCTTCTAAGTGGTATAACCGACTGCCTCAAGAGTGTATAAATTTTTTTGATATGTTCTGGAGTATGTTCCGACAACACTTCGTCGGAAGTAAGAAATTTCGTTCCAATGGAGATACCATCATTTATTGTCGACAAAAGATCGAAGAAAGTTTGAAAGAGTATACCAAGCGATTCATCCAAGTCAAGACGGACATGGAGTATTGTGAGGACAAAGTTGCATTGGCTGCCTTCCAAATCGGTCTTCTTCCGGTGTTAATGAAGGATAATGCTGCAGAAACACAAGCGATGACGTCTGGAGCTTTGTTTGATCGGATAGAAAAAAGAATCTTAGTCGAGGAAACTATGGCCTTAGAGATACCCAACCGATCCGAACTTAGCTAGAACAAGTACGACGACAGTAAATGTCCGACCACAAGCTACCCAACCGACCACAATTGTCCGACCGCGGGCTCAAAACAATTCAAGCAACGAACCAGACACCTCAACGGGCGACTTAGAACCAACAGTATCACCAGAGTGGTCAAGCAGTTCAACAATATGTCAGACCGGCTTCGAACGGAAGGGTCCGACCAGCTCATTACGCCGAATTGACTGAGTTTGTCTCCATTATTTTTGAAAAGGCACGTGAAAATGTCCATTTCGCAAGCCTTTTCCTCTTCAGACTCTGAGGGAACACAGGAAGAACAAATACTGCGAGTTCCATGATGACATCGGGCATCACAAATACTGAAAGTTTGTTGACTTTGTCAAGAAGAATACTGCGGTGGTACCAAAACAAGAAGTTTCTCCAAGGCAACACGATACCATGATGATTTCCGATGTGATCGAAGTGGAATTTTTAGATGCGTTCGATGCAGCGACGAAGTATATTGATCCAAAGCTGGGCAGAAACAGTGTAAACATGATAGAGGAGTCAATCCCCAGAGGAAAGGTCAGTGATTTATGTTCGTTTTTTGAGTCACTAACCATTTTCGGGAGGGATACAATAGCAGGTATATCAAACTACTTATGGAAGAGGCATATCATCAGTTTGACAACACAGTTAGAGGCGGGAGCCTCATCGCACCTTTACCGGAATCCATCACCCATCCTTTGCTTCGAGGATGACGACATGATGGAAGTGGCTGGTCCCCATGAGGATGCAGTGGTAATCGGAGCACAGATTGTTGGAAACAAGATAATAAATTTTTTGATTGACATGGGGAGTTCGGCCAACATTATGTTCATGAAAATCTACAACAAGATAACCAATCCTCCAACCATCTTACTATCCCACAGGATTATAGTGGGATTTACAGGTGCGACCGCGGACGTCGTCAACGAATTCGAGGAAATGGTAAAATTGGGCAGGGGCCATTCAAGAAAATAGTGACGGTACTGTTCATCGTGGTAGATGCACCCACATCGTACAACGCAATCTTCGGAAGATCATGGTTGTCTAAGATGCATGATGTGCCGTCCACAGTTCACCAATGTTTGAAGTACGTGGTGGGAAGCAATATTGGAACTGTAAGATCAAGTTAAAAAATGTCTAGGGAATGCTACAAAGCGGAGTTGGCCCCCAAATAGTTGAATGGGGTCGGATCCAAACAAAAATAGTAGTCAGAGGGGCCTCCTTCGGATTCCGATCCTGTTGATTATCCGAGGGAGTCCCTTGGGTTCATGGTCCCTGATGAAGGCTTCGAGGATCATGCGTTCAGCCCTGGAAGAAGTTTCAAGATAGGAACAAAATTATCACCTCAGGTAATAGAAAGCTTAATCTAATTAATTTCAACCAAATTACATATGTTTTCATGTTATAGAAAAGACGTTACAGGGGTACCACAAGAGTTCATCTGTCACAGGTTGGCTATATGGAACAATGTTCGACTGATCATTCAAAAGTGAAGATCCCTTTCCCAAGAGAAAACTGAAGAGATAATTGCAGAGGTTGACCGTTTAACGAAAGTGGGCCACATCCGCGAATCGCAGTATCCGTTATGGACAGCTAACGCGGTCTTAGTAAAGAATAAGAACAACAAATGGTGGATGTGTGTAGACTTCACTGATTTGAATATGGCATGCCCTAAAGATCCTTTTCCGGTCCCAAGAATAGATCAACTGGTGGATTCGACATCCAGAAATTGTTTACTATCTTTTATGGATGCATATGCTGGATACAATCAAATCCGGATGGACCCGAGGGATCAGGAGAGCACGATTTTCACCACCGGAAGGGGTCTACAATGCTACCGAGTCATGCTATTCGGACTAAAGAATGCGGGGATAACATACCAACGTGTAGTAAACAAGGCATTCAAAAGTCAGATTGGCAGAAATGTGGAAGTTTATATTGATGATATGTTAGTTAAAATCTCAGAGACGAAAATTATTTAGCTGGCCTAGAACTGCATGTTTGGGGTAAGATCTAGAAAGTTCTTAGGTTACATAGTCAGTGAGCAGGGCATCGAAGCAGATCCAGAACAGTTAAATGCTTTATGCAGTATGGATCCGCCTAGAACGATCAAGGAGGTGAAAATTTTAACTAGAAGGCTGGCTACTTTAAACAGATTCATCTCCAGGTCATCGGATAAATGTGCCCCTTTCTTCCAGGCGCTAAGGAAAACGAACCATTTCGATTGGACTCAAGAATGTTCCGATGCTTTTAATAAAATCAAACAACATCTTTCATCCCTGGAAAGACTACCAAAGCCGTATCCGGGGGAGAAGTTGTTCCTCTACTTAGCGGTATCCAACTTCGCAGTCAGCTCGATTTTAGTCCGAGAAGAATCGAGCCTTCAAAGACCAGTTTATTCCATAAGAAAAATCCTTTTAGATGCATAAAAGAGATACGCTAAGTTGGAAAAGCTAGCACTTACTCTAGTAACATCAGATCGAAAGATGATGCCCTACTTCCAAGCTCATACGGTGGTGGTGCAAACATCTTTTCATTTAAAAAGTATATTACATAGACCCGATGTGTCCGGAATGATGACTAAGTGGTTTGTAGAACTCGGGGATTTCGATATCGAATTTGAAGCACGAAATGCGATCAAAGCACAAGCGCTACCTGATTTCTTAGTGTAATTTCATTCTCATAAGGACGTTGTACACATGAAAGATGAAACATCCGACTCTAAGTGGCAAGTCTGAACTGATGGAGACATACTCTTTCCTACCCTGATGGTGCAGGAAGGTTTTAATGAAGTGCCTAAATAGCCAACTTATATATCAAATCTGATTGCCTTCTTCAAAAACCAGACTAACTTCATCTTTTTGAACTCAAAACATCCTCCAAATAAATTTGGACAAGAATTTTCATCGTTTTGAACTCAAACCACCCTCCAAAGAAATTTGGACAAAAATGTTCATCATTTTGAACTCAAAACATAAGGAGAACATTACACAAAATAATTCAGTACTGAATCATAAGAAGAACAACATAAGGAGGAAATGGTTAAGCAAAACATCAAACTAAGGACAATATTACACAAAACTTTTATTGTTGCAGGATTCAAAGAACAAAGGAGTTAACATAATACAACTACCCAATACATGCTAATCGGATGCAAAAATTTCCTTACTACCAGCTGATGAGCTCAGAGAATCTTTAGTGAGACTCAGGAGCCAAGATGTTGGTGTTAGGGGGCCGGACTAGAGAATATTCGTGTGATGTGACAGTGAACAGTGAATTACTAGAAATGGAAGAGACACAAAGAATAAATGTAGTAATTATTGATCAATCATTGGCCCCTTTCCCCAAAGGGTGAAATTACATTGTTACCATTATAAGAGTGGATTTCTTACCCTACTATATTACTATTTACAAACAAGTTCTAGGGGACTATCATTTAAGTCCCTCACTTCTTATGTGTGCTTTACCCTAGTCCGTAGCGACTAAATACATGGACTCTGACCTTACTTGTGGGCTAAATTACATGCTAAACACCTATATTTTCCTCCCCTTATCATTAGCCCTCCAAGTCCATGTGTAGTTCTCTGGATGTGGACTTGAATTGCAAATTAACATCGTTCGGATCGAATCAGGCGCTGCCCTGCTCGGGCACTTTGCTATTTGAGCGAACTTTGTTGGCCTCAAATTTTATCGTGGTCGGATCTCGTTTTCCATGGTGGGCTTCTGACTCGGATCGGATTCTTACTTACTGACCTCACCCCTTGGTCAAACTGAAATCACCTAAATAATCACTTAATTTCAGATACGCGTGCTTGGTTTCACTATTATCGAGTCGAAAGTTTTTTAGGCGGCGCAGCTGTCATGGACACGTGTCATGATGCCGTTACTTTTCGACTGTTCACCTTCTACTCCCTTTGCCTATAAAAAATAAACTTTCTCCCTGAGCAAAAGTTTCTAATTTCCTTTAAACGAATTTCGCTCTAGAGAGAGAAACTGTGTCAAACAAAAAATTTAGGTTGCATTTTCATGCCTGAAGAGTTTCTTAATCTTGGAAAGTACAAGCTTTAGAGGTGGTTTAACATCTCTAATCAGATCGGTGCTGGTAGACGTTCCGGTGCGAGAGAATATCCCTCCCCTTCAGATTTATAGGAGTCTAACTTTCGAGATAACTGGGCTCCGATCCGTGAACGCTCTATCCGGCTTGCTGCATCCTCCCCCAGTCAAACACACCCTTCACGTTGTGGGTTGATCTTTCTGCTTCTCTAACTCCCTAGACTTTTCCTTCCGGGTCTCCCCCCTTCGTCATAATGGGTTATGAGAGAGAAAGACCACTGATTAAAGAACATAGAGATCGGTCTAAACGGAAGAGATGACCTGATCCAGCCGTCAAATCGGTCCGGATGAGGATTCCTTCCTCGGTACCAACTCCCCCGACAACCCCCCAAGGCTCTCCTCAAACGACGCCGGATGTCAGTCACCAAAAAAATTTGCCAAGAGGGACTCGGCCGGTGCCGTCCCTCACTTCCATTCCAGAAGTCCAAGAAAAAGCTTTAACCGATGACCGTGAAAGCGATAGTGGAGAACCTGACATTGCAGTGATTGAGAAAGAGTCTCTTCGAGTCGTTATTACCGATGCCCCTTTACCCAGGTGAGACCTCCCTTGTAAAGAGTAAGAAGAAGAAAAGGAAACGTCTGACGGGCCTGCCCTCGAATGTGGAAGATATCCTAAGCGACCATCTTCGCAACCTCGAAGCCAAGCATCTCTTAGCTCTGTACAGGGTGAAGTACAAGTATTTCCATCCGATCGAGGAGATCAAGCTAAAGGATCGATGGGGTATTCGTACTAATATCACCATCCGATTCCTTATTGGTAAAGAAACACCTTTATCGGTCCGTACCTACGAGTTGGTGCTTTATACGGAGCTAATGAACTGGGGCTCCGATTGTCCCTCGACCCTCTTCTCGCTGATTACTTCTACTTGGTTAAACTTTGTCCTTCTCAGGCTGGGGTTAACATGTGGTATACCTTAAAGGCTTGCATTATGGTGTCGAGGCTCTCTAGGAACGCTTTCACCATGGAACAACTTATTGCTGTTTTTGGAGTGGCTAAGAACTCTCACTATCCCTTCTATTCACTTGGTTTTGTTAGGAACCTTAAAATGATAAAGGATTTTCTAGAGGCCGACAAGAAATGGAAACAACAATTACTATTTATTTACGGGTTGTGGGAGACCGGGTTCGAAGATTCTGAGGACCTTCCTCATCGGCTTACCTTGAAGTGAACCGGACAAGGTAAGTACTTTCACCTAAGTGTTTTCCGACCCCCCACCTTCGGTAAATTCTGATTGTGCGTCTTTTCAGCTATAAAAGGAATCGCTAAGTCCTTTAAGCGTCATTCTAAGTCCGGTAAAGATATCTTTGAGAAGCTGAGCCTTTGGGTTGGTGAGCATTGGGACCATAAATTCCACCAAAGCTTTATGCCGATGAATTTTGCTAAGAGTAATCTGTGGCGATATGATCTTAGTGAAAAGAAGACCACCTCAGAGCTTATGGTGGCTCTTCCGAGCTGATATCCTTGTACGTTTAGACCGTTTGGATAATGCAGTCTACCTCTCTACTCGGGCCCGAGCTCCTAGTCATCAAGATGCAGACAAACCGGATGAAGGTGAAGAAGAAAACACTGAGGATGATGTTTGGTCCGATGGTGATGCTCCCGATGCTCAAGGTGATTTTCAAGAGAGGGTGCAAGTCAGTCCTCCCACAGGGGCTCCGGGTGATCATGATGATACCCAAGTAAGCTTGCCTTCGGATATATGGCCATCGGATCATCAACGGCCAGCCCCCCTCGATCCTCAGGTATTTTCTCCATCCTCTCAGCCTGTAAACATACCAAGTGATGCTGATTACCAGGTTGATATTAGACCTCAAGGTCGTGCCTGTGCCACAAGGACACATAAGTTCAGTGCTGAGGAGAAAAAGAAAAAGGTTGTTGAGAGCGGAGGGGAGAGTGACAACACCAATCTTGCGAGTCTGCCACTGTCCCGAAAATTAGTGATTGTTGATTCAGACTCTGGTGGAGAAATTGTTTCCACTCGAGGGGAAGGTCAAGAAGGTGGTTCTGATGCGGAGGGGCATCTTTCTCTAGAATCTGATTATTTCGACGTTTATTGCAACGATTACGTGGTGAATGAGTTAAATAAATTACTGCATGTTGCTGCTCTACTCGAACGCAAAGTGAATCGGAAGGATCGCTATAAAGAAGAAGTTACTAAGAGGAGGGAAGAGGTAAAGGCTTTAACATCGGAGGTCTCTGAGTTGAAGGACAAGGTGAGGGATTTGACCGATCAGGTAACTAAACAAACTTAGATATCCTCTAAAGTGGAAGGCTTAGTCGCTGAGTCTGACAATCTGAAAAAGGAGGTGAATGAACTAAAGGATGAGTTAGCCAAGACATCAGAAGTGACCGCCACGGTGCACTCCCTGTCTTCCGAGTCCGAAGAGCTAAAGCTGAGGGTCAAAGAGCTGACTGACAAATTGGCTAAGGAGAAAAATACCTCCGTGGAGCGTTTGACTACCATTATTTCCCTTCAGGCTGAACTTTCTGAGGAAATGACCAAATTTGACGATGAAAGGGAGACGTTTATCATCAAGGATGCCGAACGCGATACAAGTTGATGGTCTTCTTGAAAGCTATTGGAAAATCAAGTTATATTTCGAAAATGTTGTTCAAGACATTGATGAACTATAAGCAGCACTAAGAGTTTGTAGTAAAACTTCGAAGCTACGAAGAAGGAAAGTTTTGATGAGTATGCTGCTAATATTGTTGTTCATCTTGAGGAGAGGGATGCTAAAATGAGATCAACAATGGTAATGGAGATGCATTAGAAATTCCAGGACTTGCACCTTGGTAGTCTTAGGACTCGAGTCATCGAACAGCATTGTCCCTCTAGAGTATCCGTGGAAGATCCTGAATCCAGTGAAGACTCGGAGAGCTCTTCGTCCCACTCGGATTCTCCTGCTGGTAATAAAGGAATTTCAGCCTCCGACTAGTCCGTATGGGGTAGTTCTTTCTTTGTTAACCTTTTGTTTTGTGATTCTTGTAGCAAAAAAAGTTTAATGTAATATTTTCCTTGTTATTTGGACTTTCAGTGGTATGTTTTTAGTGTGATGTTTTGCTCAATTTTTCCCACCTTGTATTTTTCTTACTTTGATTCAATATTGAGTTAAACATTTTTTAGATGTGTTTTGAGTTCAAGAAGATGAACTTTCTTGTCCAAACTTCTTTGGAGTACATTTTGAGTTAAAAAAGATGAACTTTCTAGTCCAAACTTCTTTGGAGTAAATTTTGAGTTAAAAAATATGACCTTTCTAGTCCAAACTTCTTTGGAGCGTGGTTTGAGTTCAAAAAGATGAACTTAGTCAGGTTTCAAAAGAAGGCAATAAGATTTGATATATAAGACGGCTATTTAGGCACCTCATTAAAATCTTCTTGCGCCACCAGAGTAGGAAAAAGTATGCCACCGGAACATACATAGACTCTTAAAGAAAATATTTACATATCACCCAATCAAACAAGATAAGCTTTTAGGTGCTCAATATTCCACAAATGGGGAAGATCTCTTCCTTCTTTATCTTTCAATTTGTATGTCCCCAGTTTTAACTTCCTTGTGATTGTGTATGGACCTTCCCAGTTTGGGGCGAGTTTTCCAAGTCTCTTGTCTTTTGTGTGCAGGAAGACTTTTCTTAGGACCCTGTCTCCCACCTCAAATTATCTTCTTCTGACATTTGACGAATAGTGGCTTCTCATCAACGTTTGATAGTGTAAGGAATTTAGTTGTGCCATTCGTCTCTTTTCATCTATCATATCGAGCTCTGTGCATTTTCCTTTGTCATTCCCCTCCTCGGAATATTCACTTAATCATAAAGATGGGAACATTATTTCTGATGGCACCACTGCGTCCATTTGGTACACAAGCGCGAAAAGCTTCTCGTGCAGATGTCCGAGGAGTAGTCCTGTAAGCCCATAGCACTTCTTGTAGGTAGTCCGGCCACTTCCCCGCTTTACCCTCTAAATTATTTCTTAGACCATCCAAGACTGTTTGATTGGTTACTTCGACCTGACTGTTCGCTTGGGGGTGGAACGGTGTCGAGAAACATTGGTGTATCCCCTTGGAAGTGCAGAAAACTCTCATTTAATTGTAGTCAAACTGGGGGCCGTTATCCATCGTAATCTTCCTGGGTATGCCAAAACGACACCAAATGTTAGAGATGATAAATTTGATTACATCTTTTTCCCTCGTTCCTGCTAATGGTTCTGCTTCAACCCACTTTGAAAAATAGTCCACAGCAACGATGGTTGTTTGACCCCCCCTGAAGCCATAGGAAGTGGTCTGACCAGATATATTCCCCATCAGTCGAAAGGGAGAGATTCTGATATTGAATCTAGAGGTACCCCAGGTAGGTGGATCGAATTAGCAAACCGCTGACAGGTGTCACAATTCTGCACTAGCTCTTTGGCGTCCGTCGAGAGGGTCGGTCAATAGTATCCTGCCAAAAAACTCTTTATATCAGTGTTTTGTATCCGCAGTGGGCAGAGGCTTCCTCATCGTGAATTTCAGAGAGTACTAGCTATGATTCATCCCTCCCTAAACAGTGAAGTAAGAGACGGCTAAAAGATCGTTTATACAGCACATCTCCGAGGACGACGTATCCGTAGGCCTTGAAGCGTATTATCTTGGCTCTGACTTTGTCAAAGGGCAGCGTGTCATGGACTAAGAAATCTTGTATTTCGCTTCTCCAATCTTTTGGTAAAGCAGCTGGATATCTGGAATGCTTCGATACTACCTTCCCTTTCTTCGGATCTCTTGGTTATAGACAGATTTTCTTGAGTCACTATCCATGGACAATCCTCTGAGTAAGATTCCTTGGCTAAGGAATCAGCCACTGCGTTTCCTGCCCTGTGAACGTGTTCAAATTGGACGTCTTCGAACTCCAAAGCTAGAGTTTTTAAAATTCCCAGATAATTCAGCAGATGATCTTTTCTTGTTTCCGAACGTCCGAGGGCATGGTTCACCAGAAGTTGAGAATCACTGATCAACTTGACCCGTTTAGCCACAAAAATCTTTGCAAGTCGTAATCCAGCCAGGGATGCTTCATACTCTGCCTCATTGTTTGATGCTTGAAAGCCGAGTCGAATTGCTCCACATCCGGATGAGCTAGAACCCCCATCGGTTCGGACTTGCCACTCAAAGTCAGATTTTTCTTCTTCCATGTCCACCACGTCCCTGCCAGAATGAAATTCCACTAAAAAATCAGCTAGCTCTTGCGCTTTGATCACCGTTCGTGGTTCGAACTCGACATCGAAATCCCCATGTTCCACCGACCACTTAGTCATCCTTCCAAAAACATTAGGTCTTTGTAACATATTTTTAAGGGATACGATGTTCTTACCACCAGCGTATGAGTTTAGAAGTAGGGCCTCATCTTTCGAGCCGATGTTACTAGAGCAAGTGCTAGCTTTTCTAACTTAAGGTATCGTTTTACTACATCTAAGAGGATTTCTCTTACGTAGTAAACTGGTCTTGGAAGGCTTGATTCTTCTCGGACTAAAACTGAGCTGACCGCAAAGTCGGACACTGCTAAGTATAGGAATAACTTCTCACTCGGATTTGGCTTTATCGGTATTTTCGGGGATGAAAGATGTAGTTTGATTTGATTGAAAGCATGAGAACATTCTTGAGTCTAGTCGAATTGGTTCGCTTTCCTTAGCACTTGGAAGAAAGGAGCACACTTGTCCGTCGACCTGGATATGAATCTGTTTAGAGCAGCCAACCTTCTAGTTAAAATTTGCACCTCCTTGATAGTTCTAGGCGGATCCATAGTACATAAAGTATTTAACTGCACCGGATCTGATTCGATGCCATGCGCACTGACTATGTAGCCTAAGAAATTTCCAGATCTTACTCCAAACGTCCACTTTTCCGGGTTTAACTTGAGATTTATTTTAGCCAGATTAACGAAAGTTTCTTCTAGGTCAACCAAATGATCTTCATTTCTTAGGCTTTTGAATAACATGCCATCAATATAAACCTCCACATTTCTGCCAATCTGACTTTTGAACGCCTTATTCACTAACCGCTGGTAAGTTGCGCCCGCATTCTTTAGGCTGAACGGCATGACTCGGTAGCAATGTAAACTTCTTCCAATGATGAAAGTCGTGCTCTCCTGATCCCTCGGGTCCATCTGGATTTGATTGTATCCAGCATACGCATCCATAAAAGAGAGTTAACGATTTCCGGATATCGAATCCACAAGCTGATCTATTGTTGGAACCGGGAAAGGATCTTTAGCTCTCCATAACGGATACTGCGATTCGCAGATGTGGCCCACTTTCGTTAAACGGTCTAGTTCTGCCATTATCGCTTCAGTTTTTTCTTAGGAAAAAGATCTTCGCTTCTGAATGATCGATCGAATGCTGTTCCGAATGGCTAATCTATGAAAGATGACTTCTTCTGGTACTCCTGTAACATCCTATGTACACCACACAAACAGATATAATTTGGTTGAAATAAATCTGATTAAGCTTTCTTTTACCTCAGGTCATAATCACGTTCCTATCTTGAGACTTTTTCCATAGACAAACGCATGATCCTCGAAACCTTCATCAGGGACAATGAATCCAGGGGACTCCCTCAGATCATAAACAGGATCGGAATCCAAAGGAGGCCCCTCTGACTGCTATTCTTTTTTGGATCGACCCCTTCAACTGCTTGGGGGCCAACGCTGCTTTGTAGCATTCTATAGCCATTTTATGACTTGATCTTACATTTCTGATGTTACTTCCCTCTACGTACTTCAAACATTGGTGGACCGTGGATGGCACAACATGCATCTTAGACAACCACGACCTTCTGAAGATGGCGTTGTACGATGTGGGTGTGTCTACTACGAGGAACAGTACTGTCACTATTTTCTTGAATGGTCCCCTGCCCAGCTTCACCATTCCCTCGAACTCTTCGACGATGTCTGCAGTCGCGCCGGTAAATCCCACTATCATCCTATCGGATCATAGGATAGTTGGACGATTGGTTATCTTATTGTAGGTTGTCATGAACATGATATTGGCGGAAGTGCCCATGTCAATTAAAATCTTTCTTATCTCGTTTCCAGCAATATATTCTCTGGTTACCATGATATCTTTGTGCGGACCAACAACTTCCCTCATGTCGTTATCCTCAAACAACGTGATGGGTTCCGATAAAGGTGTGATGAGGCACCCGCCTCCAACTATGTTGTCAGACTAACGATATGCCTCTTCCTTGAGTATTTTGATATTTTTGCTATTGTATCTCCCCCAAAAATGGTTAGCGACTCAAAAAATGAACATAAGTCACTCACCTTTCCTCGGGGGATAATCTCCTCGACCATGTTCACGCTATACCTGCCCGACTTCGGATCAAGGTACCTTGTTGCCACATCAAAGGCATCTAGGTATTCTTCTTCAATCACATAGGAAATCATCATGGTATCATCTTGTCTCGGAGCGACTTCTTGTTTGGGCACCACTACGGTAATCTTTTTGACAAAGTCAAACAATTTTTCGTTTTCTATCAAATATTGGACCTCTTTCTTCACAGCCACACAATCCTTTGTGTGATACCCAATGTCGTCATGGAACTGACAGTATTTGTTCTTTCTATGTTCCCACAGACGGCCCCACTGATGAGCTCAGAGAATCTTTAGTGAGACTCAGGAGCGAAGATGTTCGTGTGAAGGGGTCGGACTAGAGAATATTCGTGTGATGTGACAGTGAACAGTAAATTACTAGAAATGGAAGAGGTAGAGGGTGAACTTACGTGTTTACCCAAAAGGGAATGTCCTTTATATGGGAAAAGAGGTAGAGGGTGAAATTACATGTTTACCATTATAAGAGTGGATTTCTTACCTCACTATTTTACTATTTACAAACAAGTTCTAGGGGACTATCATTTAAGTCCCTCACTTCTTATGTGTGCTTTACCTTAGTCCTTAGCCACTAAATACATGAACTTTGACCTTATTTGTGGGATAAATTACATACTAAACACCTATATTTTCCCCCCTTATCACCGGCAGGGGAATCCGAGTCCGATGAAGAACTCTCCAAATCCTCACTAGATTCAGAATCCTCCACGGATAAATTATCTGGATGTTGCATTTCTTAAAGCATTCTTATTTGGAAGGCTAAACAGTACACTTGACCAAGGCCTCCAAACAAGTACATATCATAAAGATGTGCTCTTTTCGATAGCAATTCATTTTGTTTGCGTTCTTTATGTTGCTCAGCTGATCAGAAATATGCAGGTTAGTCAAGGAAAATAATTATTTTATTGAATTCGAACATAACTATGCTTCTTGCATAAGTCCTTGACTGAAAGCTAATGATATTACATTCGATATGATAAATATTACGATTTCCTCTTGAGAAGATTTAATAACAACAAACTTTGCTGCTAATGATCAAGTTGCTTATTATATACAGTAACAAACATACCTTCAATTCGTGTACTGTTCGGCTCAAGTAGATGAGGGTCAAGAGGTGTAATTCTGAGCAATGGATGCATCATCATTCACTGCGGCTCGGGTTAGTGAAGCGAGTTAGACACCACGAACAATATAAATGGATGAAAACAAGAGGAGTGGATGAAGAGACCTGGGTCCAGAGTTTTACCAGAGGATCTCAGAAAAAATATAAAGCAACATCTTTGTTTAACTACTTTGTAAGTCATTTATTAAGCACGTTCTCTTATTTCACACTACTTTCTACACTAATTGTATCAATAAGCAATATCATGTGTGAAATCTTTAAATTTATAATTTTTTGAAATGAGAAAATTTACTCAGTCTATATACACCCATTCAAGTTTACACTAATATTTTTGTAATTTTAGTTCATCGTCCTCTTGTTAATCATATTTAGTCTTATTCGAAAAGTGTATAAAAGCTAGTTTATCCAGTAATGCGTGTTATCAAAGCAATGACCGACATCGAAGGAGATGGATCGAACGTGAAGACACAGACGATGACAAATATCAAAGTGTCATGGTAGCAATTTTTCAAACCGTGCCAGATGACGTGATGATGAAAATCAAGGAGAAGCAGATGAAGATGAAAATGGAGGTTTGGGATGCAGTTAGGATAATGCGGGTTGGTGAAGATCGTTTTAAGAAGGCACGCGTACATGTGCTGAAATGACAACTGAATAAGTTACGCATAGAGGAGTCAGAGAAAATTAATGATTTTGCAATGGGGCGTACCACACTGGTAGGTAAGATCCGCTCACTCGACACGAAACTCGACGACAACGTTGAAAAGCGGTTCTGTGTTGTTCTAGATAAATTTCTCCAAATTAGCGTTGAGCAGTTCAGCGATATTGAGAACATGTCGGTCTCAGAAGCAATCAACCGCCTCAAAACTGTTCAAGAAGGTCTTAAATGAAGATTATACTCAATGGGTAGCGGAGATGAGTTATCTTTAGCCAGATCGAGTCACAGACAAGAACCCCAAAGGCAGAGAGAGATGAAGGTCCTAGCAGCAACACTAGTTGAGGACCTCATGGGAGATGACATAGTCGTCGGTGTGGTTATCGTGGAGGCGGGGAAATGGTGAACGCAATAACAAAGACCAAAAGCCACGTAACTTCGAAAAATCCAAGGTCGAGTGTTTGAATTGCAATAAATATGCTCACTTTGCAAAAGTGTCCCAAACCAAACCGAAGAGAAAGAAACAACCTTGTTACAACGCAAATCAAACCTGAATCAGCATTGTTGATGGCCAAAACTTGTATTCTCAGCCACGCAATAAAGAACGATAAAGTGTTAATGCACAAAGACAAGGTAGTTCCTAAGATTAAAAGCACCCGAGAGAAGGTTTGGTAATGATATACCGGCGTAAGTAACCACATGACCGGTTTTATTGAAAAAATTGCTGAAATTGACACGATCATTAAAGGATCAGTCAAATTTGGGGATGGCTTAGCTTCAGAAATAGAAAAAAGAGGTTCAGTTTTGTTTGAAGGCTTCACAAATGAACATCGAATACTTACTGATGTCTGTTGCATCCCGATGTTGAAGAGCAGCATTATAAGCATTGGTTAACTAGATGAGAGTGAATGTAAGGTTATGGTTGAAGGAGATGTTATAACTATTTTTGACAGATCGCAAAGACTATTAGCAAAAACGAATAGGTGAAACAACCGGTTGTATGCGTTTAACACAATACTAGTCCTACCTGAATGCTTTATGGTAAGGAGAAAATAAAAAGTGTGGCGATGGCATGCAAGATACGATCATGTAAAATTTCAAGCCTTGAAGCGTCTAAGTCAGAAAGAGATGGTCCAAAACTTACCCATAATCGAGCATGAGAACTGCATCAGTGATGGTTGGTTGATTGGAAAATAACATTGAAATCCATTTGCAATAGTGGAAAATAAAAAAAACAGTAAGTTGAAAGCTTTGCGAACGGAAAAATTTGATTATTTTACAACCGCAAGCCAACTGTTGATCATTTTCATATCTTTGGATGTTTGGAAAACGTAAAAGATGTTATATCTCACCTTTCAATTCTTGCAAACCAAAGAAATGCAATCGTGTTTATTGGTTATGATTTGAATACAAAAGGCTATAAGATGTTTGATCCAAAATTAAAACGAGTAGTGGCAATACGAGACACCGTGTTCAAAAAGCAGACGAAGTGGGAGTGAAAGCAGATTTCGAGTGTCAGTGAGCATGGTGGCTCTAGGGTTTTTGTGGAAGAGAGGAAGGCTGATGAAGAAGAGTTGTTCGAAGACAACTCTAGACTCAGCACTTCACGAAAGCCCTAACTCTAAACGGTACTCTCTTGTGTGTTTTGGTGTTGGACCGGGTTAGGCCTTTGGCCTTGTTAGCTATCAAGACCAAGCAACTTAGTCAAGGCCCAGTTCTATCAAGATGGTTTTATTAGTATTGCTGTAACCAAACAATGGCTAACTGCCTTTTATTCATGTAACCAATCAGTACCCACTATTCACTAACAACCTCACATGGGAATATTCCCAAGGCTGTTAGTGACTCTACTTGTATAAATACACATGTGTGTGATGCTGAAAAGTTTAAGGAAAATACATCAATATTACAAATTCATTTTATCCTTCTTTCTAACTTGGTATCAGAGCACAGCTCTTGAGTCTTCAATCGCTACTCCAAATGATTCACCATCCTTCAGCTCAGACTCCATTGGGTCCATCTTCTCCAACAACTCCTCTTTCTCCTAAAAAAACCTACACCTGCTCCCAATCAGCAATGTTAATAACATTCGCTTAGATAGAAGCAATTATCTTCTATGGAAGACTGTTGTGTTACCTATGATAAAGGGTAACAAACTATGGAGTTACATTACTGGAGAAAAGGTCTGTCCTCCTAAGTTTGTGACAAACACAGAGGGCATAATGATAGAAAATCCAGATTTTGAAGAATGGGTTTCAAAGGACCAACTACTACTTGGATGGCTCTACTCTACTATGAGTCCTGAAATAGCAGCTCAACTCATGGAAGAACAGTCAGCTAAAGGTCTTTGGGAGGCTGCTGGCAAATTGTCTGGTTCACAGACTAGAGCAAGGGTGACATATTACAAGGCTGAGTTTCAAAGAACTCGTAAAGGAGCCTCAACAATGTATGATTACTTAAATAAAATGAAGCTGATTTTTGAAAATCTAATTCTAGCTGGTTGCCTGACATCCATTGATGATCTATTAACACAAGTACTTGCAGGTCTTGATGCAGAGTATACACCAATTGTAGTCAGTCTTGCTGAAAAGGAGGGACTAGGTTGGCTTGACCTTCAAACAAGTCTGCTCACGTATGAAAGCAGACTTGAGCAACTCACAGGGCTACAAAACTCAGTTTCCAGCATTAACATCTCTAGTGCTAATGTCACCCACAGGAGTGACTCAAAACAATAGCCTTCTAACTCAAATCAGAGAGGATACTCTCAGAAAAACAGAGGTGCTAATCAAAGAGGATTTAGAGGCAGATATGGCTATAATTACAACTATGGTGCTAGAGGTAGAAGTGGTTTCTATAGAGGCAGCTGAGGAAGGTTCTCACAGAACAAACCAACCTGCCAAATCGGTGGAAAGTTTGGTCACCCTGCTATTGTTTGCTACTACAGGGATGATCCCTCAGTAATGGGATCTACATCTTCTGATCAAGCTAGATCAGAAGGAGATCAGAATGCTCTAGTTGCAACACAAAACTCTATAGGAGAAGGGGTCGGGTATGCTGACAGTGGTGCTAGTCACCATGTCACAGGAAGCACTAGTCAAATGACACCGAGGACTGAGTACTCAGGTAACAAATCTATCCTTGTTGGTAGTGGTGAGAGACTCCCCATTTCTCACATTGGCCATTCCACCCTACATTCCCTAACCAGAAAACCTATCTGCTTAAATGATATTCTTCATGTACCTAGAATTAACAAGAATCTACTGTCTGTCTATCAATTAACTAATCATAATAATGTTTTTTTTAGTTTCATAAAGGTTTTTGTCTTGTGAAGGACAAGGTAACAGGGAGTATCCTGCTCAAAGGGAGGTCTGAAGATGGTCTCTACAAGATCGATATCTTTTCTAAGTCACAATCTGGTCCTAGGCTAGGGTTTCCTACTGCTTTCTCTACTAGTATCTCTCAGTCTGTCAAAGATGGATGGCATAGGAAGCTTGGCCATCCATCTCAAAATGTTTTAAATTCTGATCTTAAGTCTTGTAAGTTGAATTCAGTGTTGAGCAATACAATCTCTTTTTGTGAGGCTTGCCAGTTAGGCAAGTCTCACAGTCTACCATATTCTATCTCTAGCTGGCATGATGTAAATGTTCTTGACTTAATACATACTGATGTCAGGGGCCCTGCTCCTATTCAATCTAGTAATGGGTCTAGGTACTATGTGTTGTTCTTAGATGATTTCTCTAGGTATACCTGGCTGTATCCTATTAGAGATAAGAGTCAGGTGTTTGAAACATTCAAAACCTTTAAAACTTTGGTTGAAAATCAGTTTGACAGGTCTATCAAAGTTGTTTAATGTGATTGGGGGGTGAGTTTAGGCCTCTAGTTTCACTAGCTAAAGACAGTGGGTTGTTATTACGAAGGTCATGTCCACATACCTCAGCCCAGAATGGCAGGGCTGAGAGAAAACACAGACATATTGTGGAGTCTGGTCTCACTCTTCTAGCTCAGGCACACCTACCCTACAAGTATTGGGTTGAAGCTTTTGAAACCAGTGTCTATTTGATTAATAGACTGCCTACTCCTATTCTTCATGATAAGTCTCCCTTTGAAACACTCTTTCATAAAAAACCTAACTATCTAAGCCTAAAAACCTTTGGTTGCTCCTGCTTTCCTTGCCTAAGGCCCTATCAAACACATAAATTTCAATTTCATTCTATTAAATGTTTTTTCCTTAGGATACAGTCAAAGTCACAAAGGTTATAGATGCCTTAGCTCTAATGGGAGGTTGTTTATTTCTCCAAATGTAGTGTTCAATGAAGAGGACTTTCCTTTCTCTACTGGTTTCCTAAATACATGTCAAACTGAGTCTGTTTCTATGTCTTCTGTTCACTTATGGTTACCTAGCTTTCCTACAGGGTCTGTGACAAATTAAAAGGTACCATCTGAGGGGACTAACTCTCCTACTTCAACTGAACAGCCTACTTCTCTATGTCCTAATCCTTTGCAGCACCAGAAATCTACATCCAACTCTCTATCTGACTCTTCTAAGACAACCAGGCTCTCAAATTCACAGTCTCTATCTACAGCCAACCAAAATATCTTTAACTCTCCACAAGTCACTAGCCACCATCCCTCACTACCTGCATCTACATTGACTATTGAACTACCCTTTCCTAATCCTAATCCTGCTGACTCTTCCCAAAACCTACCAAACACTCACACAATGCAAACTAGGCAGAAAAGTGGCATTTCTAAACCTAAAATTCCTTATGTGGGGTCTCTTGTTACTACTGATAAAGGTTTGGTTGAACCTACAAAGTTCTCCGAAGCTGTTGGGAATCCTAAGTGGCAGCAAGCTATGGTGAGTGAATACAAAGCTCTGTTGGCTAATCACACCTGGTCTCTAGTGTCAGTGACTGACTCATCTACAGTTATTGGCTGCAAGTGGGTTTATAAACTCAAATATGGTCTGGATGGGTCTATTCAAAGACACAAAGCACGGTTGGTTGCTAAGGGTTTTCACCAAACACCTGGGGTCGATTTCTATGAAACTTTTAGCCCGGTTATTAAGGCTTCTACTGTAAGGGTCATTCTTACTATTGTTGTGTCTAAGGGATGGCCAGTAAGGCAACTTGACATCAATAATGCATTTCTCAATGGTGTGTTACAAGAAACTGTGTACATGACACAGCCTCAGGGCTTTGTTGATCCTGCCTATCCTACACATGTCTGCAAACTACACAAAGCCATCTATGGTCTGAAGCATACCCCTAGAGCTTGGTATTCTAAACTACGGGATACACTTTTGAGTTGGGTTTTAGTAACTCAAAGGCTGATTGTTCATTGTTCTTTTTGGTCTCCAAGACTACTGTCCTACTCATTTTGGTGTATGTTGATGATATTCTGGTCACTGGGAATGATACCGCTTGCCTAAATCAATTCATTCACAATCTTGATTCTGTGTTTGCTCTCAAGGATATGGGGTCACTCCATCTATTCCTTGGAATAGAGGTTCATCGTGACCAGAGAGGCTTTTATTTGGCACAGCACAAGTACATCGAAAACTTACTTTGTGCTCAAGGACTTTCCATGTCCAAGCCCTGTCCATCTCCAATGACGTCTGGTACTCAGCTTTCTGCTCATGATGGCTCGCCTCTGTTGTCCTACACAGTATAGAAGCCTGTTAGGAGCTTTACAGTATCTGACTCACACTAGACCTAACATAGCTTATGCTGTCAATAGTCTGAGCCAGTATCAACAATAACCAACATCTATTCACTCGCAAAGCTTAAAGCGTGTGTTACATTATCTCTCTGGAACTCGCTGGTTAGGTCTTCACATTAAGCCCTGTTACCAGCTTCAACTCCATGGCTACTCTGATGCAGATTGGGCTTCGTCCCCTGATGATCGTCCAAGCATTGGAGCGTACTGCGTCTTCCTTGGCGAAACTCTCATCTCCTGGTCATCAAAGAAAAAAAATGTTGTGGCCAGATCCTCAACAGCGTCAGAATATCGGTCATTAGCTAATCTATCAGCAGAATTGATTTGGCTGAAATCGTTACTTACCGAAATTCGAATACCTCTCATTCCACCTTCAGTCATGTGGTGCGACAACCTTGGGGCTAGCTCCCTTGCCTCCAACCCGGTCTTTCACGCTTGCACCAAGCACATCGAGCTCGATGTGCATTTTCTTCAAGATCAAGCGCTTCAGGGACTGGTCCAGATTCGGTATGTACCCTCACTCGACCAAATCGTTGATTCTCTCACAAAGGCTCTTCCTTCCTCTCGATTTCTTTACCTCCGTGACAAACTCGGGCTTTCGATGTCGTCTCTGCGTTTGAGGGGGGATGTCAGTGAGCATGGTGGCTCTAGGGTTTCTGTGGAAGAGAGGAAGGCTGAGGAAGAAGAGTTGTTCGAAGACAACTCTAGACTCAGCACTTCACTAAAGCCCTAACTCTAAACGGTACTCTCTTGTGTGTTTTGGTGTTGGACCGGGTTAGGCCTTTGGCCTTGTTAGCTATCAAGACCAAGCAACTTAGTCAAGGCCCAGTTCTATCAAGATGGTTTTATTAGTATTGCTATAACCAAACAATGGCTAACTGCCTTTTATTCATGTAACAATTCGGTACCCACTACTCACTAACAACCTCACATGGGAATATTCCCAATGCTGTTAGTGACTCTACTTGTATAAATACACATGTGTGTGATGCTGAAAAGTTTAAGGAAAATACATCAATATTACAAATTCATTTTATCCTTCTTTCTAACTTCGAGTAACAAAAACAGGGAACACTGTTACATCACACTACTTTACTATAGCAGGAGCACTAATACGTCAAATCAGGAAGGTGTCAACTATTTCAGCATCAATTTCCCACAGCCGATACATGAACCGGAAACCAAAACCAGTATGTTACACAAGTGATGAACATCAGACCCAGAACATCTGCTTTAAATTCACCATATACTCCAGCAGCAATTTTTGAAGAATCAGTATCAACCAAAACACTACAACACTCGATATCTGATGAGAGTTTATCAGAAGGACCACATGATAAGAAGGACATCAAATAAATTTACGATGAAACCTTCCCAATAAAATTGGAATATTCAGGATTGTGTTTTCTAGAAGAAGAGGAGTCTTCCAGTCTTGAATCCAAGGCTGACCCAAAGTGGAGAAGAGAAATGGAGGAGGAAGTTTTCTTTATTCCAAAAATCAAAATTAAAACCTCGGTGCATTACCCCACAGCCACAAACTTTTAGGTGTAAAGTAGGTTTATAAGCTAACAACAGCACTCCCGTAAGAATAATGATGCACAAGGTGAGAATAGTGGCATAGAGGCACGTTCAACGACAAGGTTTAGACTTTGATGAAGTTTTTTCCCATGTTGCTTGGTTAGACACGATATATTATCTAATTTTTGTTGCAACACACAAAAGATGAGAGGTGCGTCGTATGGATGTAAAGTCAACCTTTTTCAACCAGAAGTTGGAAGAATAAGTGTTCTTTACTCAACCGCCAGGTTTCGAAGAAAAAAGAGAAGAGCATAAGGTATAAAAACTGCACAAGACATTGTACGGATTACGACAAGCACCTAGAGCTTAGAATTCACAACTTGACAACTAATTGAAAACAATATATTTTGAGTGGTGTTTATTAGAGCATGTCGTGTACAAGATAAGCCACGGAAAATGGAATATTACAGTTGGAGTTTACGTGGATGATCTAATCATCACTGGAGAGAGCATCCAATATATAAGCAAGTTCAAATGTGAGATAAAAAAGATGTTTAGTATGAGCGATCTTGGTTTACTCATATACTCTTTGGGAATTGAATTTTGTCAGAGTTCTATGAAGAGCACACTCAATCAGTCCATAGTTTTAACAACGGTTTTATAAAAATGCTGCGTGAAATATTGTAACCTTTCACAAATCTCGATGGAACCTCGTCTGAGACTGAGCAAGAAAATCACAAATCCACCTGTAGACACAACTATACACCGAATCAAGGTTGGAACTTTAAGATATCTACTCCATACACGCCCAGATTTAACAATATTTTTCGGCATGGTGAATAGATACAAGGAGACGACCTCAACGGAGCACATGGCCATAGTAAAGCATATATTACAGTACGTGAAAGGAAACCTAAATCTCGGTTGCGTTTATGAGAAAAATATAAGAAGCTTGGAGTTGTTGGGTTACTCTGATAGTGATCTGGCCGATGATATTGATGATCGGAAGAACACTAGTAAGGTAATAGTTTTCCTTAGGTCTAACCCGGTTAGTTGGTGATAACAAAAACAAAAGTTTGTTGCGTTATCTTTCGGTTAGTTGGTGTTTACAAGAAAAAAAGGTTGTTGCGTTATCTTCCAGTTAGTTGGTGTTCACAAAAACAAAAAGTTATTGCGTTATCTTCCTCTGAAGTAGAGTATATCACTGCATGTTCAGCAGCGTGCCAAAGATTGTGGTTGAGATGATTGTTGGCAAATTTATTAAAAATAAAATTAAGAAAGTGGTTTTAAAAATAGATAATCAGTCTTCAATCGCATTGACCCAGAATAAAGTTCATCATGAGACAAGCAAACACATTGATACCTGATTCCACTACATTAGAGACTGTGTTGAATTAAGAATGATTGAAATCTAACATGTTTCCACGAAAGATCAGTGTGCTGATGTTCTGAAAAAGTCGTTAGCAAGGATGAAATTCTTCGAGATGAGAGAAACAAGAGGTGTGAGGATCATCACGATCTTATTTAATCTTATGGGGGAAATGCTAGATAACAATTTACCACTGTAATTATGCTAGATAGGAGTTATTATGTTAGTTTATATTAGTTATTTAGATAAAACCAAACTGTTTCTTTGTAACTTATATATAAAAAACAAAACCGCGTATTGATGTTCATATGAAAAGTAAAAAGTCTTCAAATCCTTTTTGTTTTCAAATCTTGACACTCTCGAACAGTCCCATTGGCTATATAACCTGTTATAAATCTAAAACAATAGTTCGAAGCCATTAGCTTAAAACATTATTTAAATCATGTATACAATATAAAATCTTAAAAATTATTCGAACCAAAAAATAAACACAAATTGGTTGGCTTCAAATACCCTTGGTAGGTAAATATGAGCACATAAATTTGAAATCACTTCAAATCGATGTAATTGCTTATCACTTTGAATCGATGTAATTACTTTTCACTTCGAATCGAAATATTATGTAGATAGATCATCCTCGAATACAACCGTTTTATGAAAATTGTCCTCGAAATATTATGTGGATAGATCATCCTCGAATATAACCGTTACATATGTAACTGTTAAATTCATCATGACCCTAGTAATCTAGCGTGACAGATGTTGAACATCTAATCCATTCAACGATTCATATTCCAACCTATCATCATATTGGTCTTTCCATCTTCACACGTCTTCACTTACTTTAGTATAAATACAACATGTCTATTATTTTAACTCCCCCACACAAAAACCGCATTAGAGAGAAGTTAGAGTTTTGGCTACCTTCATCTACTCCTCCCTTATTCTCAGGATTCTCACCGCAAAATTCAAATTTCCCGATCAACCTTCATCCTCTCCGATCAACCCTTACTTGCTTTATGAGAAAGAAACCAAGAAACAAAGGTTGAAGGCCATTCTTCCCAAAACACCAGAATCCTCTGATACTGATAGTAACCTAGTGTTCGGATCTTACGATTATTTTTTTATTACGCAAAGAGCTAAAGAATACAGAAGAGCAGGATTAATTCGAGGTGGTCCAATCGAAACTACAACTAATACATTTTATTACGGTAACTTCGATCCTACTAAAGTCCCAAATCTTTCAACTTCTCCCAGAATCGAAGAGCAAACCTCATCTAAAATCTCAAGGCCTAAAACACCTCAAGCCTCATCGTTTCAAAGAAGAATTTTTCCTCTGAAATCGAAAACAAGTAACCCTTCTTCGGAAAAATCTTCATTAACCAAACAAAGAAAAACTTGCATCGCCATGGGAGATGAATCAACAATCATCCCAACTCCTTCTCTTGCAAATCCTACTACTAATGATCCTCCTAAAAAAGAAGTGCTGGAGGAAGCGCCTCGAATTGCTAACCCCTGTACAGTACAATTATCCCAACTTCTCAAATTCCTCGAGAAAAAACTTCAAAAGCCAACAAAGCTGATTCGGAGGCTACGAAAACTGATCTTGAGGCTGACTCTCGAGAATAAGCTGAAATTTGCTCCATCTCCGAAGAAGAATGATAAAAAAATTGGGAGGAACCTAAGGAACCTCGAAAGCAAGTATATTATTGCCTTTAAGAAAGTTCGTTATATATACTACAAAGAAAATTCAAACATCGGCTCTTAAGAAGCAATGGGGAATGAGAGAAGACATAATCCTTCGTCTGCCAAAAGAAGGAGAAACTCCCATTAACTACAAAGATGACGAACTAGTGGTATACCCCGAAATCATCAATTGAGGTCTTTGATTTCCACTAGATCTAATGATCGTGGAGTACTTCGAATGCCTCAGTTTATGCCCTACTCAGGTGACACTGAATCAATGGTTCACCCTCATGTCAGTGATCATGGAATCCCGTCTATCCAAAATTCCCATCAGCATTAAAGACTTCATCTCACTGACTCAACTTTAAAGGTCTGAAGCTTCCATTCTATTACCTTACATTGATGGATGACCTCAAGATCATCGGCGATCTTCTGGAGACTGATAAATTTTGGAAACAAAAATTCGTTTTCATATCTGGAGCTTGGGAAAATGGCAAAGCAATTTCCCAAGCTAACCCTTCGAAACTAACTCTTGTTTGGAGGAGCAATCGTAATTTTTTTTTAACATTTTAATTTGCTAATTTATACTAGAAATTTCGAAGCGCTACTCAACACGTCGAGAAGCTGCTAAAGATATTTTTTCAAAAACTCGCCGCCTCGGCTGAGAAGGAATGGAATAACGTATTTCATACTACCTTTCAGCCCATTAATTTCCTCCATAGCCACATGTTTCCAATCAAAAAAGGTGGGCTTCCTCCTCAAGATATGTTTTCCAAACCATATCCAAAACTTGTGTGCCAACGAATACCCCAGTCTTGACTGCAAAGACTTTCTTCCTATTCGCAACAGATCGGATAGCCATTTTCCAAAAAAGAAGAAAGAAAAAGTCATCAAAGAAAAGAAGGGTAAAAAGGTAGCTAGCACATGTGGTGCTAACCCTTCCACGCCCTTGACACCAAAGCGTCGAAAACGAAAAATCGTAGAACAACCTCTTTCACCCATCGAAGACGGAAATGATCAAGAACAATCATCAACGAACAAGAAAATATCCTCTGATTCCATCGGATAGAAAAAGAAACAAAAGAAAATCACTTTGTACACTTTGGTTGATGAGGACGAAGTCACTGTTGCTCCAAACCTACAGAATCCTTCCATGGAGAATCAATCAAACAACGATAACCCTTTGATAATCATTAAAGATAGCACCTCCAATGAAAATCAGACCAATGCAGGCTTCGACCGTAACATGTTCATCGGCTTCGATAATACTGAAGCACTTACTGGTGAGGAAAACCATGTTCTTCAGGTAATCCAAAACCATATGCTCAACTTTGGAAGACCATAAACAACTGAAGCCTCTCCAGTAGCTGCTCACTCTCTTGAGCCTATCACCCCAATGGTTAAAAAGCCTAGCGTACCCGAACGCCGTGTTCCTACTCCAAATCCTGCCATATCTGTCACTTTTCAACCATTTGCCGAACTCGATGCTGCAGCAAAGAAACTTGCTTCCCAAGTTGAAGCTTCTCAAAATCACCTGAAGCAGATGGCCAAGGATTTGGTTTACTATAAAGAAGGTTACGAAGCTAAGAAGAAGGTTATAGAAATTATGCATGGCAAAGTAATCGATCAATTTCATGGTTATGAAATGGCATGGTCCGAACTTATCAAAGGTGCTCTTTGCATAAAAAAAACATCTGCCAATCAACCACATCGTGGATACTTAATTGCTGACTAGTAATTATAAAGTAGAGTTAAATAAACTCAACACTAGCCATGCTACTGAACTAGCCGCTGTAAAAGACAACTCCAACAAGCTTTGAAACTCTCTCACTCTTTGTGAGGCAAATAACAAAGAGCTGACCGATGATATGACTAAGTTGAAGAAGAATTTCAAAGCTGAAAAAGCTATTGTTGTTGCTGCCGCCGAAGCTGCACTTTCAAAGGATATGCAAACTGCTATTCGCGTCGGAAAAGAAGATGCAACCATTCTTCTCCTTCGTAAACTCCACGCTACTTATCCAAAAATTGCCCTGAAAAGATTTTGGAACGATATCCCTGAAGAAAAACACCCAAGCAAAGCTTTCGACCCTATTTCAAGTTCATCGTCTTCTGAAGACGAATCTTCTGAATAATTTTACTGTTATCCGTTTATCCCTGTTGAATTACAATATCCTCTTTTTTGTACCTTATTGACTTAATCTAAATGAAATGTTTTTGTATGTTATCATTTTTCCTTATATCTTATTCGATGCTAAATTCTTCAAAAAAAATAATTATTAAACTTAACAAATTAGTATAAACTTACCCCCTCGAATCATTTACCAAAATTAATGTTGCTCATCGATAAATTCATGTTCTTCGAAAACATTGTAGTTCTTTGAAAAAATTGTTAAGCTATGGGAGATCTTCCAAAAAAACTTCTCAGTATGTTTTTAAGCATTCTCTTCGAAATAAAAATATAGTGTAATTAATAAACATGGTTGTTTCTTCGAAAAGTGTAAGAAAAACTTCAGAACATTATACTATTAACCAATCTCAAAGGTGATCAATCTTTGATGATTTGTTAAGATAGTAATCGAACATATGTAAATAATTTTGGCTAAAAAGGAACTTTATTGATAATATTGAATATGTACACGACGCCTCATTAAAACAGCCATGGGCCAACAGGAGAGGAAAGAGTGCGCCATTCGAAACATCGAAACAAAAATTTTAAAGTACAAAAACATAACTACTCCTAATAAAGCTTCAAGTGTTGAATATTCCACGGATGTTGAAGCATTCTCCCCTCGAAATCACAAAGACAGTAGGACCCCGACTTAATTCTTTCAACAACTGTAGAAGGCCTTTCCCAATTCGGAGCCATTTTTCCGAGGTTCTTCTCCTTTTGTATGCAAAAAGACTTCCCGCAACACCTTATCACCTTCATTAAATTCTCTTCTTTTCAGCTTCGAATCATATCTATTTCTCATAAGAGTTTGATAATGGATTGCGTTCAAATGAGCTCAGACCCTTTTTTCCTCAATCAAATCCAAATTAGCCCTTCGAATTTCGTCATTAAACCTTTCAGAAAATTGAGATATTCTAAAAGATGACATCGTAGATTCAATAGGTCTAACTATATCCATACAATATACCAAAGCAAAAAGAGTCTCTTTTGTAGCCTCTCTTGGAGTTGTTCGATAAGCCCAAATCACCCCTTGCAAATAATTTGGCCATTTCCCTGCTGCCCCCGATAGATTATTCTTCAAGCCATTTAAAATCGTTATATTTGTCACTTCCACTTGTCCATTAGCTTGAGGATGAAAGGGTGTCGAAAAACATTGATGAATTCCTTTAAAAGTATAAAATGCAGCCATTTTCCTATTATTAAAGTGAGAGCCATTATCTGTTGTTATTTTCCGAGGAACCCCAAAACGATAACATATACTATTCACAATAAATTTGATGACATCCTTTGATTTTGTGCCTGATAGCGGTTCTGCTTCTGCCCACTTCGTAAAATAATCCACCGCTACAATTATCATCTGCCTTCCCCCAAAGGCCATCGTCAAAGGTCCCACCAGATCAATTCCCCATCTATCAAATGGTATCGCCTCAGATAGAGACATAAGCGGTACTGCTGGTTTGTGAATAGCATTGGAAAATCTCTGACAAGTATCACAACCTCGGACTAAATTTTTAGCATCGTTCATGATTGTAGGCCAGTAAAACCCTGCAAGTAAAACTCCACGTGATAAAGCTTTGAACCCGCAATGAGTTGACCCTTTACCATCATGCAATTCTCATAATAATTCTTATGATTATTGCTTTCCTAAACATCGTAGTAATGGTCCGCTTAATGCTTTTTTATAAAAAAATTCATCCAGAACTATATATCCAAAGGTTTTACCCCTCAACCTTTTAGCCAATTGAGAATCATCTGGCAGTAATCCTTGGGTCAAAAAATTAATAATATCTGATTGCCAAAAATTCACATTGGCTTTCATCAGTAACTAGAAATTCTTCTTATATTTCACATTGGCTAGATTGAGTAACAATTGAAGGATTTTCCTGTAGCAAAATCCAAGGACATTATTCCTTGTACTTAACATTTGCTAAAGAATCAACCACCATCTTAGTTCCTCGCCCGATATATTCCACAACCACATTGTCGAACAAAAGCATTAAATTCCGAAGCTCCTGATGATATAAAATCAAACGATCATTCCTTGCTTCGAAAAATCCAGATACCTGATTTTTCAATAATTGAGAATCCGTTTCCAAACGTATTGAAGTCGCCCCACAAATGTTTGCCAATCTTAAACCTGCCAAAGTAGCTTCGTATTCAGCTTCATTTTTAAAGCATGAAAACCAAATTTAATAGATTGGACCATTGTTTCCCCCGTCGGAGCTATCAATTGAACCCCAACACTGCACCCTGAAATACTGGATCCTCCATCCATTCCAATAACCCACCTCGAATCTACTGGAAAAGTTTTTTTTACTTTCTTCCTCATCTGATCGACTGGAGTGCAACTCAACAAAAATATTAGCCAGTGCCTATGCTTTGATCGTTATTCGAGGTGTAAATAAAATATTGTAATTCCCCAACTCCACTGACCATTTTGTCATCCTCCCCGAAATACCAAGTCGTTGTAATACATTTTTTAAATGGAATAAAGTTCGGACTTCGATAGCATAAGCTTGAAAATATGGACGCATCTTCCTAGCAGCAATTACCAATGCTAAAACCAGCTTTTCCAATTTCATTTATCTCTTTTCTGCTGCCACCAAACTTTTACTAATGTAATGCACCTGCTTCGGAATTTCTGAATCTTCACTAATTAACACTGCGCTGAATGCAAAATCTGATACCGCAATGTGCAAAATTAATTTCTCCTCATTTCGAGGCTTTGTTAAATTTTCTCGTGATGACAGCAAATTGTTAATGTTTGTGAACGCTGGTTCGTATTTCGACGTACATTCGAACATGTTGGGTCCTCGTAACACTTGAAAGAAAGGAAATCATTTATCTGAAAATCTTGAAATAAATCGATTAAGTGCTGCTAACCTTCCTGTTATTATTTGCACTTCTTTGATTGATCGAGGTGAATTCATTATTATCAAAGCTTTTAACTGATCTGGTTCGGCTTCTATTCATTTTTTAAGATAATAAAACCTAAAAACTTTCCCAGCCGAACTCCGAAGGTACACTTATTAGGATTTAATTTCAACATGATCGCTCTTAGATTCAAAAAAGATTCCTCTAGATCATCAAGATGCACTTCGTCCCTTGAACTTTTTACTACCATACTATCTATATATACTTCCACATTTTTTCTGATCTGCGTAGCAAAAGCTTTATTCATGAATCTCTGATAAGTGGCTCCAGCATTCTTCAATCCGAAGGGCATCGCTCTATAGCAATGTAGGCCCCTATCAGTTATAAAATCCGCGCACTCTTGATCTTTTGGATCCATTTGGAGCTGATTATAACCTGCAAAAGCATCCATAAAAGTCAAAATTTTGTTGCCTGAAGTGGAATCAATCAACTGATCTATTCGAGGAACAGGAAATGGATCTTTGGGTCAAGCTCTATTCAAATCTGTAAAATCCATACACATCCTCAATTTCTCATTCTTCTTTTTAACTACCACCAGATTCACAGTCCACAAAGGTTATTGTGATTCCCTTATGTGTCCGACCTTAGACAACCGATCCACTTCTGCAATAATGGCTTCCACTTTTTTCCGAGGAAAACACTTTTTTTTAATTATCGGCTTGACCTTCGGATCTATGTACAAGCTGTGTCGAATTACCTCAATAGGTTTTTCTGTTACATATTCTGTCTTCGAAGCGAAGACATCCAAATTTTGAGATAAAAAATTAAGCAGTTGTTGATGTATAAAAGGGGTCAATAAAGTTCCAATTCAAAGCAGTTTTGTTTCCGAAAAAGTAAACTCTTCTATCTCCTCACTCACCGTTAAAGACCCCGGGGTTTCCCTTAAATCGTCAACTCTTTCTTCCAAATCCGAGGGTACCCTCTCTAACTGCTATTCTCGCATCAAATCTCCAATGTTGGATCCTCGGATCCGAAGCGCAGTGGCATAACATTCTGTGGCAACCTTTTGATCGCCTTGAACTACCCCAAAACTATCTCCAACCACGTACTTAAAGCATTGATGAACTGTTGAAACCACCCCGTACATTATTGAAAGCCATGATCTTCCAAAAATAGCATTATAACTTGTGGGACAGTCCACTACCACAAAGAGTACTTAGATTTTTTTCTTGAATAGTCCTTTTCCCAAACTAACTTCACCTTCGAGTTCTCCAACAACACGAGTTGTTACACCCGTTAATCTGATAATTGTACGATCCGATTGAGTAGTCCGAGGTGGATTTGTCATTCTATAATAGGTGGACTTAAAAATGACATTAGTAGAACTGCCAGTGTCAATCAACACACGTCAAATTTCAACGCCAACCACCTCAGCTCCAACCACCACAACATCCTCATGTGGTTCTGGAGTCCCTCTTAAATCATCCTTATCAAACAATATACAGGGAATATTTTTCTTTCCATATAAGTGTTTTGACATCCTCCCTTCAGTTTGAGTTGTCAAGTTGAAAATTTGAGGAGTTATTGTTTTGCTTTGGTAAACTATCAAGAATGTATTAGAGAGAGAGAGAGAGAAAGATCTTGAGAGTTTTTAGAGAGAGAAAACACAAGTATAAATGAGTTTCAAAGTAAAGTGTTCAACCCTTTTATTAAAGTAGTCTGGTCTTTTACATAGAGGAACCAAGACTTAGTCTCAAACTGAATGTGTTACAAAAAGTGGATTAATTGCAGTTTAGTCCCTATAAATTAAACAAAGTTACAAATATCCTCTAAAACTTAACTCAATGACGAATTAAGGATAAAACTTACATTAATTACAATTAAGTTCCTAAATTGACATTATTTACAATTTAATCCTTAAAACTCTATTTCCATATAAAAAAGAAACAATTTTCATAATATATCTACACATGACAATCGGGGGGAAGGCAAGATGCGGTGGTGCGGTGTCACTGACATTGTCCGCTGAAAAATGAACGACAATGGTCTGTGTTAAAATTGGTGTGTGAGTGTGTGACGGAACTCACGGACTAGCAAGATATTGTCCGCTTCGCGCTCGGAGGCGCGCACGGGTTTGCTTTTGGGTGTACTTACAAAAAGGTCTTTTGCTAGTTAAGGTGGGTTCACACTTATATACACTCTTTTATGTTCAATCTTAGCAACGTGGGATTGGAGTTCGTCTATGGGAGGACGTTTATTCTTCACTTTCTCCATTAAACTTTATCCTAGTAATTTGCTGGAAATTCAACGGTTAAGCCATTTATGGCTCTAATACCATGTTAGGATTTGTGTGTGAGTGTGTGATGAACCTCACCGACTAGCAAAATATTGTCCGCTATCTCTCGGAGGTGCACACGTGTTTCTTTTTCGGTGTACTTCCAAAATACCTCTTACTAGTTAAGGTGGGTTCACATTTATATACGCTCTTTTATGTTCAATCTTAACAATGTGAGATTAGGGTTCCTCCATAGGATGAAGTTTATTCTTCTGTTCGACTACAATTCGAGGTATAGACTTGGGTGGAGAAAACGTAGAGCAAATAAATTTATCATGAACTACAGGGTAGATGGTCGCGGTGTTCGGTAGTGAAAAACAACTCTAATAAAAGCAATAGTAGTGTCAGGAGTAACATACCAACTATTTATGAGATTGAAAAAGAAGAAAATTTTGGCTTTTGGATTTATTTGGGGATAAGGAAAAAAAAAATGGTCGTGAAAAATGGAAGAAGAAGAAAAAAAAGATATCACTGAACTCCCCTAATACGCGAAGAAAAAGTTTACACGTTTAGGGCTTCATTTAATTTTAGACATTGACCATGGAGGAGGACCTATAGGATGTTGAAATTGGACCAGTACTTAATATTGTTGGAAAACTGTTTTTGTTTTCTAATAATACCTTAACTTTGTTTCGTGTCGTTTATGTTATTGGACTTTAGATGGTATGTTGGTGGGAGATATATGAATTTTATTGATTTATCAATGGTGATACAAAACTTACTTCTTCATATATTTAATTAAGCAATTCAATGTATGAAACAAATTGCTACATTTATATCAGAGAGTTATTTTCTATCTTTCTAGTAATATTTTTGTTATAAGTTTTACAAAAAAATTAAAACAAATACAATAATATTATCGAATACTATTTAAAAAGAGTTAATTTAGTTAGCTATAGTTCAAATTTTCACATATATTGAAGTATGAGCAGAATGTCATTTATATTTGATATGTCTGGTGTTAGTTTGAAAACTTAGTTTGAACATACGTTGATTGTTTAAATCGGTATATGAAGTAGAGAAATTAGGATAATATCTTTTTACGAACGTTGCAATGCAGTTAGATTTGTGGGTTAGAGATTTTTTATTGGTGATGTTTCAAAGCTTTATGTATTGCATTTTAGTTGTTGTTGATTTTTTTATTTTTAGTTCTATTCAGTATGTTTATATGGATTTATTTTGGCCATATTTTATACATTTTTTGTCCATATTTTATACATTTTTTGTTTAGGTTCTAGTTCATCTAATTTTATTTTTCATGGACTCGTTGAGGTTTTGTTCCATTGTAATTAATCTATTCATTGTACGACTTTTTGGTTAGGTATTTGTAGGAGGTTTTGGTCTAACATTCGTGTAATTTGTAAACTTTTATGTTTTATTATTGAGATTTTATGTTTGTAGATTTTTTATTTTCGAAAGCTTTTTTGTTTCAGATCTTCCTCTCATAGGTTACCTTTATAAATCTTAAAAAGTAGGAAGACTAAGTATTTGCTCCTTGTTTTACAAAGTGGGAGCTTTAGATAGTAATTGTTCTTGAAAATACATAAAATGTCAAGGTCTAAATCTCAATTTATAAGAATAAAAATGAAAAAATTGGAACCAAGTGCTCTATTTAGGCGTATTTAAACAGGTCAGAATCATAACTAATCATTTTTTATATGATCTCTGATATTTCTGCTTGGAGGTTAATTAGGTTCATTTTCTGGAATTCTTCTTTAGTATAGGAGAAATTAAAATGTGATTCAGATAAAAAGTAAAAGTAGATTAATTATATTACTTGTGATTTAGGTGGTGTCATCACCTAACATCTGTTTATGGAATTATTGACGATACCAGCGTCTTTTTCTGAGATGGTAGATTATTTTGTCTCTTTAGTTTTGATATTACATATGGAGACTATCAAATGGTGATTAATTGCATTAAATTTTATTTAAAATCTTGCATTTTGAGGAATGAATTTTTTAATATTAACTAACTTCGTGTTGTGGCTAAGTTTTTTCTTTTTGAGGGAACCCGCAGCCACTACTTAACGAGTGCGCACATGGAGCTATCAGTTTTGATGACATAACAATTATCGGTGGAATTGTACGATCTAACTAACAAGATGCATGCAGAGCACTATGTATGTTAGGTAATGATAAAGAAGTAGGTAGATCTGCACATTCTAGATTTAAGATTCCTTTAAGTATAACAAAATATTTTACATATGAAATAAAAAAATCAATCCATTTTGTCAAGTTAATTCTATAAGTATCATTGATTATATGGGATGAAGCACCTATGAATCATAAAATTTGTTTGAGGCTCTTAATAGATCATTATCTGATAATTTATTTAGAGGAAAAACTATTTTATTATGAGATGATTTCAGACAGATTTTACCAGTTATAACAGGAGGAACAAGAGAAGATGTTCTCAATGCCTCTTTAAGCAGTTCTTTTCTATGGAAACACTTTAAAGTATTCATTTTAAAACAAAACATGAGATGGTCTAACAATGCTTTAAACGATGTTGAAAAACAAGATCAAAAGAATTTTGATGATTGGCTATTAAAAATTGGAGAAGGTTATATTTCTGATTTAACTATACCAAACAATGAAGAATATTCATGGGTTACAATTCAATCTGATTTACTTATTAATTCATGCAATAATCATATTCACTCTATTTTTAGTGTGTTGTATACTAATTTTCTGAATAATCTTGATAATTACTCTTTTTTAACGGAAAGAACAATAAATATTCCAAAAATAATGTAGTGTTAGAGATAAATGACTTTATATTGAATTTAGTATCGGATAACAGTTACACTTATTTAAGCTAAGATTCTATATGTCAAACATGTGAAAATTCAGAAAGTTTTGAGCTTCTAAATCCGATTGAATTTCTTAATAAATTAGAATTTAAGCATATCCCCAAAACATGAGTTAACACTAAAAATAAGAGTGCCTATAATTTTGTTAAGAAATTAAATTCATCGTCAGAATTATACAACGGTACAAGATTAGTAATAACACAAATGGACAATAAAGTTATTGCAACCAAAATTATAATCGACTGTAACATTGGTGATACAGGTTTTATACTTCGGATTGATTTTTCTTCAACTAGAAAAAATGGCCATTTATATTTAAACGGAGAAAATTTCCTATTATGCCAATTATATTCCTCAACCAGTATTCAATCGTGGTCAATTATATATCACTTTATCTAAAGTAACCTCTAGCAAAAGGACTTACTATTGTAAATAATGATGAAGATATTCCTAATTCTTATGCAAAAATATTGTATATAGAGAAGTGGTTGATAATCTATAAAACAATTGCATAACAAATGTTGAATTAGACACATATATTTTAACCCTTACATAATGTTTGAACGTCTACATGAAAAGTGGTACAATAAATTATAATTTGGTAAGTTTATACGATTTCTAACAATTTTTTATATAGTACTAATATGAATATAATTAAAATTAATTTATTATATATTTTGTAATTATTGTAAATATAAATTAACGGTTAATATTTTAAAAACGGTACACCAAACTACCAGAAGAAATCGCTTCCATATCAATATTAGTCGACTTGAATCTCAACTGTGCGTCGTTCCTCGAACAACATACGAAACCGTGATTAAAGCAAGATTTACAAACTAGCCTGCGATTAAAGCTATCTCTAACCATTTTGCAATTTCAATGCAACTTACGTTCTTTAATAGAGACTTAGATAAAAATGGATGAAAATCTTGTTCCAAAATAATATAGAATTATTACATTTTTATTCTGTCAAAACTTTGAAAGTTATGAAAATTAAGAGTTGAATTTATAATTTATATTTTGTAAACAAATATTTATAAATTTGATAGTTATAACTATCTTCTTTATCAATATCTTTTAAATATATATATTTTCTAACAATTTTATACGCGTGATCCGCGACAATCCTAAATTTTTACCTAGTATCAACTAAAATAGATCAGTTTGCCATGCATCTAATAGTTAGATGTAATAAATTCATTCGGATCATATCACATCCTTATGATTGGTAACCATATGGTATAATTTTCCACCTTTTTTCTAAAAAAGGTACTTGATATGTTTTTTTAAAATTTGTTTAGCGAATATGAGATATATGGGTATGTATATGACAATTGAAGTATTAAAAAATTATATTAATATATTTGAGTTCATAAGTTCGAGATTAACCATATATCATAGTAAAATATTAATATATATTCACTATTTATACGTAAAAATAACTACTTGTGTCATGTGGTCTGTTAACTTCGGTTGGCAGAGAACAAGACCTCTTAACTTTGTGATAAATTTTCATCAATAACGTTGTTTTAGAACTTGTTCATTTTCAGTTTTTTTGGATTCTACATCTTAGGCAACATCCACCAACTAGTGAACATAACGCATCGCTCTCTATCCAAACTATTAGTCAAATATGGTTCAGTTATGCACTTAAAACTCTTCAGCAAACTATTAATCATAATGTCAACATCCATCAACTAGTGAACATAACGCATTGCTCTCTATCCAAACTATTAGTCAAATATGGTTCAGTTATGCACTTAAAACTCTTCAGCAAACTATTAATCATAATGTCAAAAGATTGGTTGCTATTTGATCGACTAATTGGTCTACATAGGAAAATCGAAAGATGTTGGCGCGATATGCATGATTCTTTTGAGCTAGAAATTGAAGATCATTTGAAGAATAAAAAACATAAAAAAGTTAACTATATGTGCTATTAAGGCTGCAGAAAGATCGAGTTCAAGTTGGGAATGGTCATGTCACTTATAATATGTTAAAGAAATTCTTCTCGTAATAATACCCTCACTCATATTATAAACTCCTCACTAGTATTAAAAACGACTTTACAATATATTCAACCTTAAAAATTGTTAAACCTTATAATCGTATTATACATTACATGATCGATTCGTATATTCTATCATAGCGGTTTACCCTATGATAAAAGATATTCAATATTTAATAGTTATGAAAATATGGATGCATCTTCCTAGCAGCAATTACCAATGCTAAAACCAGCTTTTCCAATTTCATTTATCTCTTTTCTGCTGCCACCAGACTTTTACTAATGTAATGCACCTGCTTCGGAATTTCTGAATTTTCACTAATTAACACTGCGCTGAATGCAAAATCTGATACCGCAATGTACAAAAATAATTTCTCCCCATTTCGAGGCTTTGTTAAATTTTCTCGTGGTGACAGCAAATTATTAATGTTTGTGAACGCTGGTTCGTATTTCGACGTCCACTCGAACATGTTGGGTCCTTGTAACACTTGAAAGAAAGGAAATCATTTATTTGAAAATCTTGAAATAAATCGATTAAGTGGTGCTAACCTTCCTGTCAGTATTTGCACTTCTTTGATTGATCGAGGTGAATTCATTATTATCAAAGATTTTAATTGTTCTGGTTCGGCTTCTATTCATTTTTTAAGATAATTAAACCTAAAAACTTTCCCGGCCAAACTCCGAAGGTACACTTATTAGGATTTAATTTCAACCTGATCGCTCTTAGATTAATAAAATCTTCCTCTAGATCATCAAGATGCACTTCGTCCCTTAAACTTTTTACTACCATACTATCTATATATACTTCCACATTTTTTCTGATCTGCGTAGCAAAAGCTTTATTCATTAATCTCTGATAAGTGGCTCCAGCATTCTTCAATCCGAAGGGCATCGCTCTATAACAATGTAGGCCCCTATCAGTTATAAAATTCGGGCATCGCTCCAAATTTTGAGATAAAAAATCAAACAGTTGTTGATGTATAAAAGGGGTCAATAAAGTTCCAATTCAAAGCAGTTTTGTTTCCGAAAAAGTAAACTCTTCTATCTCCTCACTCACCGTTAAAGACCCCGGGGTTTCCCTTGGATCGTCAACTCTTTCTTCCAAATCCGAGGGTACCCTCTCTAACTGCTATTCTCGCATCAAATCTCCAATGTTGGATCCTCGGACCCGAAGCGCAGTGGCATAACATTCTGTGGCAACCTTTTGATCGCCTTGAACTACCCCAAAACTATCTCCAACCACGTACTTAAAGCATTGATGAACTGTTGAAACCACCCCGTACATTATTGAAAGCCATGATCTTCCAAAAATAGCATTATAACTTGTGGGACAGTCCACTACCACAAAGAGTACTTAGATTTTTTTCTTGAATAGTCCTTTTCCCAAACTAACTTCACCTTCGAGTTCTCCAACAACACGAGTTGTTACACCCGTTAATCTGATAATTGTACGATCCGATTGAGTAGTCCGAGGTGGATTTGTCATTCTATAATAGGTGGACTTAAAATGACATTAGTAGAACTGCCAGTGTCAATCAACACACGTCAAATTTCAACGCCAACCACCTCAGCTCCAACCACCACAACATCCTCATGTGGTTCTGGAGTCCCTCTTAAATCATCCTTATCAAACAAAATACAGGGAATATCTTTCTTTCCATATAAGTGTTTTGACATCCTCCCTTCAGTTTGAGTTGTCAAGTTGAAAATTTGAGGAGTTATTGTTTTGCTTTGGTAAACTATCAAGAATGTATTAAAGAGAGAGAGAGAGAGAGAGAAAGATCTTGAGAGTTTTTAGAGAGAGAAAACACAAGTATAAATGAGTTTCAAAGTAAAGCGTTCAACCCTTTTATTAAAGTAGTCTGGTCTTTTACATAGAGGAACCAAGACTTAGTCTCAAACTGAATGTGTTACAAAAAGTGGATTAATTGCAGTTTAGTCCCTATAAATTATACAAAGTTACAAATATCCTCTAAAACTTAACTCAATGACGAATTAAGGATAAAACTTACATTAATTACAATTAAGTTCCTAAATTGACATTATTTACAATTTAATCCTTAAAACTCTATTTCCATATAAAAAAGAAACAATTTTCATAATATATCTACACATGACAATCGAGCTAGGAGAGTATGACATCAAATTCAAACCACGCACCACGATCAAGGGACAAGACGTCACCAATTTCATCACAGAACTCTTCATACCTCGAAATGAATCTAGTATGAGTATACCATCGCCCGATAATTGCAACCAGGAATGGGTTTTCAAAACCGATGGGGCATCGAGTACTTTAGGTGGTGGTGAAAACTACCTGCAGGGGGATAAATTTGGGAATCCATCCGTTTTGACTTCTCGGTGATAAATAATACCGTAGAGTATGAGGCACTCATCGGAGGCATGTATTTAGCTCATATATGTAGAGCTCGGGTACTCAGAATCTAATCTGATTCATAGTTAGTCATCAACCAAGTTAAAGGCACCTACAATGCTAAGAAAGAATGGATTCACAGTTATATGAGTGCGTTAAAATATTACAAATATAAGTTTTAATTGTTCTCTTACAATCAGGTCCACCGTATTGATGACTTTGCAGCTGATGCCTTGGCTAATGCAACAACCTCAGAATAACATCCACTCTTACTATTATAGAACTACCCCACTACCCAGATCTCACGTCCAGAGAAAGAATTTGTATGATAGGGACCGCCACTGACTAACATTAGCAGAGTGCCACCAAATTTTATGTACTCGATAATATTCTCTACCAAAAAAGTACAATATGACCACTGCTACGATGTTTAAGTCAAGAAAAAGTTACCACCATTTTACATGACTTACATACGGGAGATTCAGAAGCACATTATGGTCACCATAACTTGATCAATTAATTTCTCCTAGCAAGTTATTACTATCGCGACCTGGAAGCCGATGTAGTGTGCATAATACAACAATCCTACCCTGCCAACAATTCACTAACCGTGTCCACCTGCCAACCGATCTGATGATCTCTAATCTAATACCCTACCTTGTTGATAAATGGAGCATCGATTTAGTATGGTCGCTGCCAATGGAAACATGGAAGCGTGAGTTCTTAGTAGTGGTTATGGATTACTTTACCAAATGAGTCGAATCCAATGCCCTTTCTCATACCCGAGTCCTGGAGATATGTGACTTTGTACATCACTAGATCCTCGTCCGGTTTGGTATACTCCATGTGCTAATGACAGATCATGGCCCCAAATTCTAAAATTCTATCATCATAATGTGGACCAATATTTTTACACCCCCGATTATCCACAAGAAAACAGACAAATAGAATTGACCAACCGACCGTGGTTAGATGGAATCAAACGAAGTTTTGGGGGTTCCAAAGAGAAATGACCCGATAAACTATTTGAGGTACTATGGGCTTATCGCACTACTCCATGTAGAACAAATGGGGAGACTTCCTTCGTGATTGTTTACGGTATAAAGGCGGTGGTACCTGTAGAACTCATCATACAAAGCCATAGAGTCTTTAACTATTATGCGGTCTCCAATGAGGCTGATTATGTTGTTCATATTGATTTTATCGACGAATATCGTGATCAAGAACGAGCGGGTACAGAGAATTATAAAATTTTGATGAGGGGGTGTTTCAATTCACGGTTGTAGCCACGTACACTACAAGCCGATGACCTCATTATAAAGAATTGTTTTACAGAATTAGGTGATAAAGCTTCTAGAAAATTACTCTACCTATGAGGGTTCCTACACAGTCATTGCTAAGAGACACCACAGTGTCTATCGCCTTGCTGACACCAAATGTGGCACCCTCAAGCATTCTATGAATATAAGTCATTTAAAATTTTATCACAAAGCCATGTAATTTACTCATGTACTTTTTTTCCTTTCTGATGGCGCGACAATTTGTTTTAACGAAGCATTAGACTACAATTAGGTCAATGAAATTTTATTACTTTCGCAAATTTATATATTTGATTCATACCTCTTTGTCCTTACAAAATACGAATGGGTCACTGACCATCCGTACGGGTTACGCAATAGACAATACTAAGATCAGACTAATTGAGTCTAATAATACGAATGGGCTAATTGGCCATGCCCACTAAGACTGCGTAAAGAGATATATTGAGTACAATATATTATACAGGTATTGACAAGGGAACTTGTAATAACCTACCCTATACATGTCACGCAACAGGACAAATTGGTCTATCACGTGAAAAAGCCGATGGGAATGCTCTTTTAGAGCTAAGCGATGGGCCATATTGAGCTCGGTTTTGTAAGGACACCCTAAGTCACTAGATATTTGACAAGCACTTAGATCTCCATTCATCCAACTTTTTATTTTTTATTACTTCGGTTACTAACAAACCCGTTTTTTAATAACATTAACACATAATATTATTTTATATATATCCAATAATATATTCAACAGTTTGCAGCTTAGAATTAGGCTCAAAGGCACCCTCCACCCATTGGTCGTAATTTGAGTAGGGTAGAGGATATTATGTTGATGAAAATAAAAAAAAATGAATAAAGGATGGCAAGGCGAGGCGACGACCCCAGAAAAAAAACGGTAGGGGATATACAAGTTTCATTCTCCCAGGCTCGATAAGTCTGCTCCCAAGAGTCGGCACCCTAGTTATGACATCATTAGGGATACCATACCTAAGCCTAAATTTTCTATGACCATATTCAGTCAAATACTCATATTTGAGCACCATACACGCGAAATACTCTTCTAGAAATGAGGGGCTTTCGAACTCCGATTATGTGTCATCACCAACGACGTTACTGGTCGAACATAGGTCACATAGAAAGACTGACATAATCAGGTCGAGATCCACCAAAGAAGTAATACTAGTTACTGATGTGTACTGGGCGCAATCGTTATCAACGCACAATAAAAAAAAATTAAAGACAACTTATGACTTAGGAATCAATGTAATTTTCTTTGACCGAAGTAATAGCCATAAATGTAGATCCATGATCGCAATTAGTGGAATGATGTATTTAGTGGAAACAAAAAATCCCAAAAAAAAATTATATAAATAAGATTACTGAATGTGTCAAAACAAATATTTTATTTTTGATAAATCAACTATTATTTAATATATATATATATATAAAAGTGTGGTATTTATCGGAGGGTAACGATAAATGCTCAGATAACTTGTTAAACTTAATTTAAATTTACCAAATTTACTCTATAAAACAACATTTTGTCAAGAGCACATGCAAACCTCTGTCTAAATTCGAAAAACTCTGTCTAAATTCGAAAATAGTTTTTCGGCCGGTGACGATCCTTTGATTATCTCATTTTCTTTCATTTAGTCCTTCGACTTAAAAATCACCGCCGGGATTTTTTGATTTTGAAAAATAGATATATTTAGTCCATGATAAAGGGTTTTTGTGGTAGATTTAGTAACTAAATTTATAGATTTTGTGAAGTCCAGGAACCTTACCGATAATTAAAATCGATAGACTAAATAAAAGAAAACGAATAGTCGATGAACTTCCAACAACAATATTATAATCGAAAGACTAAAAAAACGAACGAAATAAATAAAGGACTATTTCGTGATTTAATCATCTATACCTTAGCTTTTACTCAGTTTAGTTTGGACAAATTTAACAAGCACCCTTATTAAAAGATATTAAATAGTTAAAGTATATTATCAGCAATTATATTTTACTATTCAAAATAATTTATTTTAGATAAAACATTAACAAAACATAATTGTGTAATTATGTTTGCTGAGTTAGTTAAAGTATATTATCAGGTTTGTTTTTGTATTTCTAGGGATCTACCCTAAAATTATGTATGAACCTTTTCAATTGATTTAAGTTTTTATTCAAAAAAAGTGTATTATCAGCAATTATTTCGATATTATAATTTGCTGAGTTAGAAAACAATAACAAAACATAATTGTGTAATAATAATAAAAAGAAAAATTAAAATATTTTTTATGTCTCTTAGTTGTACAGAAAAACTAGTAATAAAAGGGTCCATGCTTTTGCATGAAAGACTTCAGATGATAGAGAAAAAAAAAATAAAGGGCTCATTCTTTTTATAATTTTATTTGTTCCTATCCACAGACATTTATTATGTTAGTTTTTCGGTTACTTTACTTTAGCTATCTTGCTATTGCTTGTGCTTGACCACTATATATATAACGAGAGAGTGTGTAGTATCGTCACCTGCTAGGGTTTGTGTTTTTGCTTATTTGTAGTTTGGAAGACATGAGGATTCGCAAGAATGCAAATCGTGCATCCCTGCGATTCTCCTCATTCGAACCGCAAGTGTGCCAGCTGAACCAGTCATGGTGGGATGTGATATCTCTATCTCCCTGCAAACAGCTAGCTCCGGGAAATGGAAAGGCTGCTAAAGAGAGGTAACTATAAACTTATACCCAATTGGATTCTAGTGTGTACTGTCGTTTTAGGGTTTACCACAGTTATGAAAAATCATTAATCTGAATGTAGGTTGGAATCCATGAAGAAACCCGATCTCATAATGGTGGAAACAGAAGACGAGGGCAAGGTAGAAGCGGACTTCATAACGGTGGAAACGGAGGAGGAGGGGAAGGTAGAAGCGGATTTCGGGTTTACAAAACAAGATTCGAAGAAGTTGAAGATAAGTGAAGTCCAAGATGACAATCCCGGGAAGGCAAGAACTGGTGGTGACTGGTGAGGTGTCAGTGACACTGCCCATTGACAAATCGACGACCACATAACCTTTGTTTTAATAAAGACAATATTTATCTAACTCACTCTTTTATGTCATAATAAATATTCTCCAACATTAGTGTTATTTGTTATTTTCTTATTAATATTGATTTAAATGTTTTGACAAAATATTTTTATCTCTATCTTATTTGTTATTTTTTTTATTAATATTGATAGAAAAATTAGTTCGTAACTAACTAATAAAATTAAATAGTTAGGGTTATATCACTGGAGAAAATGTCAAAGAATCTCATAAGCACTTTTGTATAGTAAAGTAATTAAGAAAAAAGAGAAATAATCTAAATAGAATAATCATAGTTAAAGGCCACTTTTGATTATATAAATAAAAATGGTAAACTCATATTAAGGAATTAAGGAAGAATTTATTATTATTTCACCAACTCCTTAATTATCTATTGTTTCCTTTTCCCTTATAAATGGGTATTTTAATAATTTTAGCCTTAAAAAATTCATTATAAACAACAAACTTTGAATCCCAAACTTATGTGTTTAGTGCACCACTAAAATCCTATTAGAATTAAGATTTAATATTTGGAATTAAAATTTAAAATTAGTGTTATATTTTAAAATTGAGATTATAATTTATTTTTATGTAAATTATTTGTGAGATATTAAATCCTATTAGAATTAAGATTTAATATTTGGAATTAAAATTTAAAATTAGTGTTATATTTTAAAATTGAGATTATAATTTATTTTTATGTAAATTATTTGTGAGATATATATTGAAATTAACCTTCTATTTATGATTTGTTGTTTAAAAATATAATGTGTTATGAATTAGATTAGTCTCACACGGTTTTGCTCTTGGTTCACTTCCAAAAAACCTCATATTAGTTGAGATATTTCATTCACTTATATATTGTAAATACTCGTTCAATCTAAGCGATGTGGGATAAAGGATCAAGTTTACTCACTCTTAACACTCTCCCTTAAACTTGATCCGCGGAATGACATATACATTCTATGCATTCCGCCTCACTCAATACAAACATTGAGTTGCTTAGAACACAAGTTTCAACCTTGCTCTGATACCATGTCAGAAATATCTCCACCAACTAATGTGATATTGTCCGCTTTGGGCGATTAGTCCCGCACGGTTTTGCTCTTGGTTCACTCCCAAAAGGCCTCATATTAGTTGAGATATTTCATTCACTTATATATTGTAAGTACTTGTTCTTCAGAGACTTTGCGTCGCAGCTTCTGTTCATGAACAAGTAATGAGCTTTGCAATTCATCGACTGTCATTTGATTAATATCTTTTGACTCCTCAATTGAACATACAATATAATTGAAATCATTCGTCATCGTGCGCAGGATTTTCTCAACAATCTTTACGTCTTCCAGGTCTTCTCCACAGTTTCTCATGTCATTTGCTATGACCATGACTCTTCCAAAATAATTTCTCACTGTCTCACCATTATTCATCTCCTCTGTTTCAAACAATCTTCGAAGCCTTTGGAGTTGAGCACGTTTCACTCTTTCATTGCCATGATACTTGGTCTTCATTTCTTCCCAAAGTTGTCTGGATGTGTGATTTTGAGTAATAGTTTTCAAAATAGTCTTATCGATGGACTGAAACAAATAATTCTTTGCCTTCAAATCTTTAAGCCTTGATTCATCCAACATCTTTTGCTGCACTGCCGTCAACACTTAACCTTCTCCAGGTTCCTGGTGACCTGGTTGAATCACACACCAGTACTCTTTTGAACGTAAGAAATTCTCCATGAGTAAACTCCAATGATCGTAATCTCCATCAAATTTGGGTACACATGGGGCACTGAAATTGTTCGAATCAGATGTCATCTTTTTCACACTTTCTTCACTCTTGTTTTACACTTTCTTCACTCTTGTTTCACACTTTCGTCACTCTTTTTTTACTTAAACACTCTTGTTTTACTCAGACACACATACCTCACTCTTTTTGTGTTTCACTCAGACACACATACCTCACTCTTTTTTGTGTTTCACTCATACAAACATACCCCAAAGCGGACAATATAACATTTTCACCCACGTTTCACCCATATCCTCACAACCCACCACTACGCACGGTTTTGCTCTTGGTTCACTACCAAAAGGCCTCATATTAGTTGAGATATTTCATTCACTTATATATTGTAAGTACTTGTTCAATCTAAGCGATGTGGGATAAAGGATCAAGTTTACTCACTCTTAACACTCTCCCTTAAACTTGATCCGCGGAATAACATATACACTCTATGCATTCCGCCTCACTCAATACACCCATTGAGTTGCTTAGAACACAAGTTTCAACCTGGCTCTGATACCATGTCAGAAATATCTCCACCAACTAATGTGATATTGTCCGCTTTGGGCGATTAGTCCCGCACGGTTTTGCTCTTGGTTCACTCCCAAAAGGCCTCATATTAGTTGAGATATTCCATTCACTTATATATTGTAAGTACTTGTTCAGTCTAAGCGATGTGGGATAAAAGATCAAGTTTACTCACTCTTAACAGTCTTGTATATCTCCACTTCATCAGGCTTTGTCTCGCATTTATCCACTTCATCATGTCTGGTCTCTCCATTCTATCATGTTTTGTCTCTCCACTTCCATCATGTCTAGTATCTCCACTTTTATCATGCTTGGTCTGGCATGATCTAATAATATCTCGTCTCTCTATTTTATGATGTATGGTATCTCCACTTCCATCATACCTGGTTTCGCATGATTTCATAACACCCGGTATCTCCAATTTATCATATATGGTCTCTCCACTTTCATCATGTCTAGTCTTGTATGATTTAAAAATGTCTCATCTCTAAACTTAATCATTCTTGATCCATCCGCTTCCATCACGCCTGGTCTCACATGATTTGATCATGCATTGCCTCGCATGAATTTTCGAGCTTTGGTTTGAAAGATGTGAATTATAAAAAATAAAAGAGAAAAGGTTTGGTTTAAACAATAATAAAATTATTACATGGATGGTGATGAAGCCTAGAGATTTGAGGTATTATTTCAAAACGGGATATTAAGTTTGAGTTAAGTACAAAAAATGGATATTAAATAGGTAATAGTGATGCTTTGGATACTAAATAGTAGAAAAAATTAAGGTTGGAGACCTATACTTACATTACCCTTATTGTTTATTCAACTATTGTCTTTTTATTCATAGTGTTATAAAGAGATAATGTAATCCAATCGACTGTGGTTGATGGGATCAAACAATCAAAAAAAAAAGTTGAGTATTGGAGAAATACGAAAGTAAAAGTGTCGAATTATGAAATTATAAAATTCGGAATTATAAAATGATCATGTTCAAAAAATAAGAGAGCGTCAAGAATAAACTGATATTAAAATTTAAAATATTCACCTTTTATTTCAAGCTGCAACTTTTAATTATACTTTTTATTGGTGACCGACTAACATTAAGTAATGAACATAACACAAGTGTTCTAAAATTAAAGGCATATACTAATTCAGTTTTGACATCTATATTAATGTATTCGATAAGCTATTATATAAAATCAGAGGCATATGAACAAACTTTTAAAAAAAAATAGTAAACGATATTTTATAATCCTATGAACGTTTAGTAATGAACATAATGTAAATAATACAATTAGTAAACAACATCTCATAACGAAACTGTTTTAAAATTGGAGACATATGTGGGGAGTCTTTTTTAAGAATAAGGACAATAAAGGTGAAATTCCAAAACGCTTCACATGACTAAAGCTGAAGAATTCGAGGATCCCATTACACATATCATAACCCATAATATTCTATAACTTCTTAAATAAACAGGAATTGAACAAATAGGACCTAATGAGCTTATTATTGTCTACACAAAATAAAACATATTTATTCTTATGGAACATTACCGAGCGAATCATAAAGGTTTTGTATGGCGTGGTGACCCTAGGGAGGCTAGTACCACACTGATCTTTGAGATGATTAACCATGATGTTGGCAATACGGAAATGAGTGGTGAACAAATCACCACAAGAGTTTGAAATTGAGAATATTTTGTTACATACTATAAGAGTTTTACTATTGTTGTGAAAGAATATAGTGTTCTTATTCCCAAGTTTGAGCCAATTCTCTTTGTATATTTCTTAAGAAATGATTCTTAGGGTCTAACTAAAGAAGATGAATTTAGAAAAAGCTTCGATTTTTTTTTTCAGACGAGAAAAAAGTTGGTTGAATTTTGGACAATGACAGATTGGGTGTATAAGTGGTCCTTTAAAGCATTACATATGCATTGATGTCGTTATATTTGTTACGATTGAGTTCTCTAAGAGATAATTGGAGGCGACTAAGGTTTAGGAAACCATATTCATACCATGCTTGGAGATGGGAATGTTCTAACGAATGAAGATAATATTCTTGAATTTAGAATGAAATTGTCACATATTGAAAAATTTGAAAGGTTTTGTTTTGCGCTTACAAGGAGTGCCCAAGTTATGAATGACAATGGTATGGTCAGAAGAACTATAAAATCTATATTGGATGAATTAAATAGAAAAAGACTCATTAAACTCGTTTTTCAATAAGACGCGATCGATCTTGAAGAAAATATGATTAATGAGATTTTTTTACGCTATTTAAAATATAAACCAGTAGAGTGAAAATCGTTAAGCTTACACTAGTAGCAACAATTATCGAATTCATAGATAGTAGAAGCCCATTTTTCTGAAGAGCCAAGACGTTCCTCTAAAATATAGATAGAATTTAAAACCCACACGTTAACCTAAAAGATACAATAAATTTAAGCAGAAATGGTATTTAGGTCAGTCCAGAAGGAGATCCAATATATATCATCGTTGAAAGTATAAATGATGGTGAAATGAAAGAGTATCGGGTAACTATCATCTCTAGTTTTGAGAGGAAAATGAAATAATAATTATACTACGGTTTTATAATATTAAAATCCTACCACGCTCTGAGAAGCATAGTTGATAAATAATTGCACGAGTGGGCCATAGTATTAATAATAGAGTTGACTGTATAAATGTGGACTTTAGTTTCAATTAGGATTATAATATAAATAATATTACTCGTAATAAGTTTAGTTATGTATTTCTGCCTAATAGAGTCTTTTAACCCACAAATTTTCCGAAAATTAATAAACATTCAAAAAAAATTATAATTGCTTAGGGTTTGATAATGGTCATGTCGAAGACGGAACCAAAAAAATCATGCGTCATCTCGCTAGGGAACAAACAGAAGCGACTTTTATTCAGAGGGATCAAAATTTTTGAAGAAGCAAGAGACAAATGAAAGGCAAAGATAATGGGAGACACTGCATGAGGGATGTTAGACGTAATGTTGCTTATGCAGTGAACATAGTTGTGACAAAAAACAATGCATTGAGAGCATTAAGGTGGGAGACTCTGATACTCTATCAAGGTAAGCTTCTTCATGCATTAATTCTCGATCTTTAAGGCTAACTCAGAACACATCTTAGTCGTCCCACATAAACGGTCATACCTAAGACTTTATTTTCTTTTAATATGTTTATCCCTAAAACGTTGAGTACCCATCACAAAACTGATGCAACTAAGGGTTTAAAAAATCCAAAGTTCTATTGGAAGCTTGGATATTTTAACTCAAAATGGAGTCTCTATTAGCAGATCCATAGATAAGGTGGCAAGCGGTTCCAAAAGCTGTATGATCATGAGGAAGCCACCAAAATTCCAAGGGGATTTATTGAGGATATCATTAGCCAACTTCTCAGACCATAATTTAAAGTAGAATACCCTTCCAGAATGCATTTAAATTTCTTCAGGCCTAATCTCCCTCAAGTGGCCACAAAATTTTCTTTTAATTGCATAAGAATCAGTGTTTAAAAAATAAAATAAACTTTAATACAATAGCGTCAAGAATCCGGGGAGCCAACAATGACATAGTTAAAGCACTAACATTAAAATAATTTTGGTGAATATCAATGACTAAAGAAGACCTATTCTTCTTAGGACCTAAAACAATATTAACCCAATATGAGAGATTGACGAAGTAAGATTAACCGATGAGATAGATATATGGAAATATGTATTAGAGTTGGAGGATCTAGGAAATGGATGGTTTTGAAAAATTTGATGGATACAGAAAAAGGAGAGATAGATGATATTGGAGGTGGGTTAAAAAAATTAGAGGTTAGCAAGTTGTTTAGAATAGAGGTTATCTTTGAATTTTATACCTCTATGAGGAAAATAAGAGGCGCATTGAGAATTTATGGAAAGAGGGTGGGAAATTCGTAATCTACAAGTCAAAGAGGGATCTTTGGATGAAAGATTGGAGCAGGTGAAGAAATGAGTTATTTTGAAATTTTTTAATGAAATAAATTAAGGTGGATCTGGGCTAGGGGGATGGGTATAAGGGGAGGAAATAAAATATGAGAGCATATGCCCAAGCTCATCCAATAACTCGTTTTCTTTAAAAGAACCTAAAAATAAGGGTGGATGTTGTTGAAATGGGATATGTAACGTGAAACCATTAGTGGACTTAAGAATACTCGATTGGTCCAACAAATGGGTCTGAGGGAAATAATCGCTAACATACCTAATCTATCCAAATTGGAATATACAAAGCTCTTGATACTCAGTGTACTCCGTAATGTCGACGCGGGCCTCCACCAGAGGGCACACACATATCAGAATGTTCCCAAAAATATAGAAACTTAGAGGGATATTGGTAAGAAACCAAGTTTGAAGAAGGTGCCCATCTCGTCTCTCGACTCAAAACCAGAGGTCACAAAAGTTTCAAGAAGACCATATATAGCTAGAATACAGGCGGTCGGACCCAAACTATCAACAAAAGGACACACTGAGCATTCAAATCAAAACGATTGTGATAGGAACCCTAAGAACATCCCCCCTCAAAGTGATACTAGGCTTACCACTCAATGGTAGACCGAGACTGACTAGAGACCTAATAAGTAACCTTAGATAATAGTCGTTGTGTCCCCGTAACCCAACCGCCCCAGGGGGGTTATCTACCATCAACGAGTTGCGAGAGGGTAAAAGAAGAAATGAGACATTGAGAGATCCTGCAAAACAATTGAAACATATTCTTGAGAAAACCAAGGAACAGAGGTTGGTCGACATCATAACAAATGGGAGAATAACGTTCGGGATATCAAAGAATCTCGCACCCATCCCAGATTACATGTGGAGATGTACTTCAACTAATGTCGTCCTGAACGTAGTTTTGTGAGCAAGGTGGATTGATGGAGGAAGAGTCAAGGCTTGTGAAGTCGACAAAGAGCGATAACCATAACAAGAGGGGTTTATAGAAGTAGCCACCATGGTTTGAGCTTGAACATCTAAAAGAGATGCGATGGTGGGTTTTAGATCCGTAGGGATTCCGAGAAGCATGGTTTGGAGTAGAGCCAACATTAGGTGGAATGAAAAATGTGGGAATGATAATACCACAAACTTCTCCAGAAAGAAGTATCCAAAAAATTTCATTCGATTTCTCGGACTTGAAGAAGACGGAAGAGACCATAAAAACAAAAAAAGAGTTGGTTGTCAAGAAATTGATGGAAACTAAAAATACTTTTGAAAATAACCAAAATTTTATACTAAATAGTAATTGTGAAGTAGATGTGAAATTGTTTAAGAAATTACGAATGAGTTTTGAGAGATTTGGTAGATAAATAAAAATCTAGTTATATACTTTTCTATTAATAGTAAATATACAAAAATTCGGCAATAATCAAGATAAAATATTTTATAAGCTTCATTTTGGTTTTAATTAGCGGGTATGATTGAATAGGTATATTCTTTGTGTCACATTATTATTCGATGTTTTGAAAATTTTGTATTTAATAGCTTTTGGACCTTATTTGTTTGTGTTGGCAAACACTCTTTATTATAAGTTTATTTTTATTTTTTTTTATAGTTTCTAACTGTTTTATTTTGTGTCAGTTTATTTATGATTTTTGGTGAATAAAAATACATTATTCCTTCCAAATGAATAAGGCAAGGCAACCACGTAAACTAGACAAACTCAATAGTTATAATAAAAGAAATTGAAGTTTATAAAGAATAAGAGCGCGATAAAGATGGAGACAAACATTTTGTAGATGACTTATTGGAAGTTTGACGTATTTGACATCTACTGTGAACGATATGAGTATGATCAATCGATATATAAAAACGTTGGGATTTGTATCGAATAACAAATTTAATCGAATTCTTTGGCTATCTTGGTGTTAAAAAGTACATGTCAAACGGGTTTTTTGAGAGAGAGAGATTTGTATCGAATAACAAATTTAATCGAATTCTTTGGCTATCTTGGTGTTAAAAAGTACATGTCAAATGGGTTTTTTGTGAGAGAGAG
>JAUPFV010000002.1:62756805-63059031 GCA_036936605.1 Limnanthes douglasii subsp. nivea | reverse complement strand
AAAAGTGATTCATCGCCATGGGAGAATCCGAAGAACTTAATATCTAAAAGAAAAAAACACCACTTCTCACGTCACAAAGCACAAATTTCCACAAATCAACCAACAAAGTCATAAGAAACCTTTGACATCGAAGGAAACAGCTAGGAAAAGCAAAAGTTCGCAGGTGATTCATTCAGAAAAAATCAATAAACTTGCTTCAAAGACACCTTCTAATCCTCAAGATCTCTCAATTGCGTTGAATTCATCTTCTCAAATTCAAGATCAACTAGCTAGTACAAACGCACCTCCAACTTCAAGATGAACCACCTGAGAAAGTAGGTGACTCTGAATCCAGAACTATAAGTGATTTAGAAATTCAAGTATTTGATAACACCCCTGACCTTGATTCTGAGGAGAATGTGGTGAAAAAGATATTTAAGGCAAATAAAAATAAGAAGACAAAGGAAGTTGTCATATTTCCTACACAAATTATTGTCACTCTGAGTGCGAACCTCAACGACATTCTACTTGAATATCTTATTGTACTTAATAATATGCAATATGAATATTTTGATCCATCTGAATCAATTGTACTTTGTAAATGATAGAGGATTCCAGAAATTACCTTTATTCGTTTACCCTATGTGAGAGAGACTCATCTCTCACTTGGTGCAAATGAGCTAGTTCTTCACCCATAAATCTTGAATTGGGGTCTTCGATTCCCATCAGATCCAGTAATAATCGATTACTTTGAAGTCATTGATCTATGCCCTAGCCAAGCAAGTCTAAACCTCTGGTTCATATTTTTTTCCTTGCATTATGGCTTTCAGACTTGCATAAATTCATCTTTATATCGAGCATTTCATAGTAAACTTACGTGTCTCCAAGAATCCTATCCTTCCATTTTACTACATCATCCTCCGAAAATCTCTGAAGATAATTGATGACCTTCTTTAGGAAGATAAAAACGGAAACAAAAATTCTTCTTCATATCAAGTTGCTAGGATGACAACAAAGAAATCTCCATATAATATCCACAAAGGGTGTCTCTGAAACGGAAGAGGACTAGTAAGTTTTATTTTTGTTCATATTCATTTTTCTGACAATATTTAGTAACATTATTTCACTGTGCATAATTTACGAAGTGCTATCAAATACATCTTGTTTCCGCAGATGATGTATTCTTTAAATTGATTGAATGGGCCACCTAAGAGTGGTCAAATGAATTTCGCAAGTGTTTTGACCCAATCAACTTTTTCTAAAGTCACTTGTGGAAGATATTTCTTGATTCTGTTGTGGATGTTGATAAACTAATTGAGCTACCCCTGACGCTTAAGTTGTTCTTCATGCTAGAAATAAGGCTCCAATCCATAAACCAAAGAAGAATCAGAAGAAAAATACATAACTTGAGTGATCTAAAGAAAAGAAGAAAACCAAAGTTAGCCTAAAAAAGAAATCAAAGAGAAAGACTATAGAAATTATACATCAAAACACTCAAAATTCTATCCAAAAGCTTCCAAAATAAAGAAAATGGTTGCTTCAAAGAAAAAAAACCATGTTCCTCGAAGACCTCCACTGAATATGTTTCTAAACAAGTCATTGAGAGAGAGATAGAGAGAGAGAGAGAAAGAGAGTTGTTAAACTAGCTCTTCCACCATCGTCGAGAGCGAGAGAGAGAGTTTGTTGTTCGACTAGCTCTTCTACCGTCGTCATCGTATTTTCTCTATGTGTCTATATCTGATCTCCTTACACTATGTTCATGTTATGTCTAAAAAATGCTGGAGACTAGCTTACCATCGCGAAAAGGTCCGATGAGAGAGAAGTTGTTGATATAGTTTATGATAAACCCCTTTAAGTTGTCCAAACATTCGCTTACAGTTTACGCCCACCTACCAAAAAATAATAACCCTTTACCGATCTCGGATATTCATCTATCAATCCTTCTGACCTGACCCACATAACATGTTCGCAAAAGTGAATTCATCGTCATGGGATAATCCGAAGAACTTAATATCTAAAAGAAAAAACACCACTTCTCACGTCACAAAGCACAAATTTCCACAATCAACCAACAAAGTCATAAGAAACCTTTGACATCGAAGGAAACAGCTAGGACAAGCAAAACTTCGCAGGTGATTCATTCAGAAAAAATCAATAAACTTGCTTCAAAGACACCTTCTAATCCTCAAGATGTCTCAATTACGTTGAATTCATCTTCGCAAATTCAAGATCAACTAGCTAGTACAAACGCACCTCCAACTTCAAGATGAACCACTTGAGAAAGTAGGTGACTCTGAATCCAGAAATGTTAGTGATTTAGAAATTCAAGTAGTTGATAACACGCCCGACCTTGATTCCGAGGAGAATGTGGTAAAAAGATATTTAAGGAAATTAAAAATAAGAAGACAAAGGAATTTGTCATATTTCCTGCATAAATTACTGTCACTCTGAGTGCGAACCTCAACGACATTCTACTTGAATATCTTATTGTACTTAATAATATGCAATATGAATATTTTGATCCGTCTGAATCAATTGTACTTTTTAAATGATAGAGGATTCCAGAAATCATCTTTATTCGTTTACCCTCTGTGAGATAGACTCATCTCTCACTTGGTGCAAATGAGCTAGTTCTTCACCCATAAATCTTGAATTGGGGTCTTCGATTCCCATCAGATCCAGTAATAATCGATTACTTTAAAGTCATTGATCTATTCCCTAGCCAAGCGGGTTTAAACCTCTGGTTCATATTTTTTCCTTGCATTATGGCTTTTAGACTTGCATAAATTCATCTTTATATCGAGCATTTCATAGTTAACTTAGGTGTCTCCAAGAATCCAATGCTTCCATTTTACTACATCATCCTCGGAAAATATCTGAAGATAATTGATGACCTCCTTTAGGAAGATAAAAACGGAAACAAAAATTCTTCTTTATATCTAGTTGTTAGGATGACAACAAAGAAATCTCCACATAATATCCACAAAGGGTGTCCCCGAAACGGAAGAGGACTAGTAAGTTTTATTTTTGTTCATATTCATTTTTCTGACAATATTTAGTAACATTATTTTCACTGTGCAGAATTTACGAAGTGCTACCAAATACATCTTGTTACTGCAGCGGATACATTCTCTAAATTGATTGAATGGGCCACCTAAGAGTGGTCAAATGAATTTCGCAAGTGTTTTGACCCAATCAACTTTTTCAAAAGTCACTTGTGGAAGATATTTCTTGATTCTGTTGTGGATGTTGATAAACTAATTGAGCTACCCCTGACGCTTCAATTGTTCTTCATGCTAGAAATAGGGCTTCAATCCATAAACCAAAGAAGAATCAGAAGAAAAATACACAAGCTGAGTCATCTAAAGAAAAGAAGAAAACCAAAGTTAGCCCAAAAAAAGAAATCTAAGAGAAAGACTATAGAAATTATTCCTCATAACACTCAAAATTCTATCCAGAAGCTTCTAAAATAAATAAAATAGTTGTTTCAAAGTAAAAGAAACCATGTTCCTCGAAGACCTCCACTGAATATATTTATAATCAAGTCATTGAGATTTCTTCCCCAAATCCAACACGTGGTTTTGATGGGAATGAAGAGGAGAAACAAGACTATTAATTATACGACTCCAAACCACAATTTTAATAGTGAAAATAAATTTGTTGAAATTGTTGATAAGACTGAAGAGAATCCTACCAACAATCTCGAAAATAGTGATACCAAAGATCAAAGTATACCACTTCAAGAAAATAAATCACCAGGCCCTTTGGTGAACCCCTCCCAAACATCTATATTAGAGAAAACTTTCCATTTGTACCCTATCGATGTACAATCGCCGAATTTGCTCAATATGATTCAAAATTTTGCGACCCTTGAAGGAACTGCCAAAAACTCGAGGCAGTATCTATTCAGGATCAGCTCGTATCCATGACAAGAGATGTTATCCATTATAAAAAAAGAAGTCGCGGACAACAAAAGGTTGGCTGTAGTGGAAAAATAAACCGTATTGAAGTATTTCAAATAGATAGAGCTAAGTGGCATAATATTGTAATGCAAATGAAGGACCACCCGACTACAAAACACAAAGCAGAATACATTTTGCAAGAGAATGTTAATATCGAAGAAATCAATATTTTGTACGAAAAGAGTGAAAGGGAAAAAATAAAGCTATGTTAGACTTAGATTTGTTCAAAGTTGAAGCTGCAAAAGAGAATAATGTTTTTATAACTTTGGCTGTGAAAGGATGTGCCAACAACTTTATTAAATTTTTAAAGACTCGCAAAAAGAAATCCAAAAAAACCACGATTCTTGTCTTTTATCCAAAATTCATGAATGTAAACATGGCAGCTTATTAGTATTTGGCTCCAAAAAACCAACGTCTAAAAGGTTTTTTTGCAATTGTTATGAGTGACTCAAAAGATTTATAATTCGAACACAATGAGAATAACAGTTCCACTTCATCAGGAAACGAAAACTTAGAAAATGAGGTTAGTTTCTCTAAAAGCATCTAAGGTGAACCTTCGAATGTGGCTAAGGTAAATAGAAAGATATCATATCTTTTTGTTTACAAAATGTGTGTTTGACTAGCTTTTTATGTATTTTGATTAGTGACCATGTTTTTGTTGTTGTAAGTGTCTATTACATTTCATTGTTTGTATTTTTTAAGTGACCGTCATATGTCACTTTTTGTATTTTTGTATCGAATGCTATGTTACTGTATCAATTTCACATCTAATTTTGGTAAACCAAATACCTAAAAAATATCGTCGAATAATATGTCCATACACATTGGCACATCGAATAGTATCGCCGTACACATTGGCACTTTGTATAATATCGCCACACACATTGGTAATTCAAATAATATCGCCACACATATTGACACTTCAAATAATATCGTCACACACATTTGCACTTCGAATAATATCGCCACACACATTAGCACTTTGAATAGTATCGCCAAACACATAGGCACTTCAAATAATATATTTTTTTGGAAAAATACGATTTCATAAATTATTACAAGAATCACCAGTCCTTGTTTAATTCTTAATAAAATTTCATTTTTGTTTACAATATACAAATTTTAAATTTAAGGTGGATTTTCACATACATACTTACTAAGATTAAATTGGCAAATAAAAAAAGTAATATTTGGCAAAACATTTATTATATTCAGAATATCGACTATACAGGCCTCTCATTAAAACATTTTTGGACCACGAGGAGAAGAAAGAATATGCCACCAAGTCATATACACAAAAGTAAGATAACACCAAATATAATTTTTACAATATATTCTAAAAGGTTAATGTTCTGAGGGTGTTATAATGGTCTCTCTTGTTGATCTACCAATCTTTATGTCCCTAGCTTGACCTTTTCAATAACTACATACGGTTCCTCCCAATTTGGAGCCATTTTATTTAGCCTCTTATCTTTGGTATTCAAAAAAGACATTTCTTAAAATTTATCAACTACTTTAAAATACCTTTGGCTTATCTTGGAATCGTAACGGCTTCTCATTAACGTTTGACAAGGAAATGAATTCAAATGTGCCATTATCCGTTTTTCTTCTACCAAATTGAGTTCTACTCATCTAGCCTTCCTGCTATCTCTCATGGAATAGTTAAGTACTTTATAAGCTTGAATAATAGACTCTGTTGGCCTCACCTCATCCATTCTATTTACTAGACCAAAAGGAGTCTCCTGAGTTGCAGTTCAAGATGTTCTTCTATTAGTCCATAACAACTCTGCGAGATAATTAGGCCACTTTGCAACTACCTCTTCCAAATGTTTCGTAAGTTCATCCAAAATAGTTCTATTAGTTACCTTTACCTGGTCATTTGCTTGTGGATGAACACGGGTGGAAAAAAATGTTTGATACATCTTAAAAAACAAAATTATATCATCTATTTATTGTTGAATTAAGGTACATTGTCTATGGTAATTATCCGACGCACCCTAAATCTACAAAAAAATGTTGGATACAATAAACCAGATGACATCGTTAGCTTTTGTCCCTGATAAAGGTTTTATTCCTTCCCTCTTCAAACAATATCCCAACGCAACAATAATACTTCGTCTTTAGCCAGATGTCATAGGTAATGGTCCAACCAAATCTATCTCCCATCTAACAAATGAAAGTGCCTCGTAAATTAAATCCAGTGGTACAGCTGGCATATGGATAATATTTGGAAATTGTTGACAAGTATCAAAACTGCAAACCAGATTTTTAGCGTCATTCATTATTCTAGGTTAAAAATACCATGTCAACAATATTCTTCTTGTTAAAGTTTTGAGAAGACAATGAGCTGAACCCTCTCCATCATGTAGCTCGGACAAGATTATTTGAGATCATTGTTTCCTAAACATCTCAACAATGGTTGAGTCTGATATTTCTTATACAACACTCCCCTAAGTATTGTAAACCCATAAGCTCTAAACCTCAGACTTTTAGCTAACTTTTATCAAGGAGTAATGTTCATTTGAGTAAAAAAAATTAGATCAAAATGCAAGTCTCTTTGTTCTTCCTCAGTGGCCACAAAAACCTCCTCAAAAGATTGGCACTCCTCGGATTTCATCATTATAGATGGACTTTCTTATAGTAGAATCGATGGATACACCTTGGAATAAGCAATCGTTGCTAAAGAATCTACGACATTATTTTCCCTCTGTTAATTAGTTCAATCATCGTATTATCAAAAAAGACTTCCAATCGCCTTAACTCTCGCAAATATTTGATAAGTTGATCTTTCTTAACAGATATTCTCAAAATTTGGTTCATTACAATCTGTGAATTAGTTTCCAAACAAAAGTGTTTAGCTCCATAAATATTTGCAAGTCTCAATCCAGCCAATGTCATTGCGTATTCTGCCTCGTTATTATATGTTTTAAATCCAAAACTATAGCTTGATTCACAACCTCCCCAGAGGTAGCTATTAGTTAAATGCTTGTTTCTGATCCCTAAATACTTGCACCTCCATCAGTGCTAACTACTTATTCATATGTTGGTGTTAATGAATGTGTACCGTTTCCCTCTTCATCACAGCACTCCGAATGAAATTCTATAAAAAACAGCTCAGGCTTGGACCTTGATAGTTGCTCGAGGAGAAAACTAAACGTTATAATCCCCTAATTCCACATATCACTTTGTCATTCTCCGTGAAACATCTAGTATTTGAAATAAATTATTCAATGGGGGGCGTTCGAACTATAATAGAATGGGCTTGGAAATGAAGACACATTTTTGAGCTGCGACAACCAAAGCCATAACTAATTTTTCTAGCTTCAAATATCTTTTTTCCAAGGCAAGAAAACTTTTTCTCACATAATAAATCGGTCGTGGATATCGATCTATTTCCCGTACTAAAATGGTGTTTATAGCCTAATTTGAGACGATGATATACAAGAACAACTGCTCACCTGAGAATGACATAGACAAAACTTTCGTGAAAGACAAATGTTGTTTAATTTTTAAAAATGCTACATCGCACTTTGATGTCCGTGAGAATTTATTTGCTTGTCCCGGCACTTGAAAAACTAGAGAAAATTTATCTGAAGATCTAGATATAAATATATTTAGAGTTGTCAACCTACTTGTCAAAATTTGCAATTCTTCGATTGAGCGAGGTAAAGTCATAGTTATTAAAGCTTTCAACTGCTCTCGATAAGCTTCTATCTATATTTCACTTATTATGTATCCCAAGAATTTTCATGATCGGACTCTGAATGTACATTTCTCAAGGTTTAATTTTAAAACATAGGTCTCAAATTCTAAAACATTTTATCTCAATCACGCAGGTGATCTTCATCCATAGTACTCTTTACCAACATTTTATCCAACATATCCTCGATGTACACTTCCATATTCCTCGCAATTTGGGTGGAAAAATATTTGTTCACTAATCTTTAATAAGTAGCTCAAGTATTCTTGAGACCAAAAGAAATTACTCGATAACAATGTAATCTTATATTAGTAATAAATGCAGTACTTTCTTGATCCCTATAATTTGTTTGGATTTGATTATACCTTGCGAAACCATCCATCATTGAAAGAAGCTTAGAACCGTATGTTGAATCAACAAGATGGTCTATTCTTGGGACCATAAATGGATCCTTCAGACATGCAAGATTGAGATCAATAAAGTCGATGCACATCATATATTTTCCATTCTTCGTTTTCACAAGCACACAATTTGCAGTCTACAATGGATAATATGGCTCTTGAATATGACCTACTTTAAACAACCGATCCATTTTTGCTACATTCACCTCAAATTTCTCTCCCAAAAAAATCATTCACTTTTGAATAATAGGCATGACCCTAGGGTTAACTGCCAAGCTATAAAAAATTACATTGGAGGGAACATCTACAATATCCTTATGATATCATCTAATGTTTAGACAATTACCTTAGCATTTGATAATATAATAACGGTGATAATAATGCCTCTATCCGCAAACTATTTCCATTAGAAAAAAACATACACCTCCACATTATCATCAGTGACTAATGAGTCATAGGTCTCCCTCTGATGATCCACCATGTCCATAACCAAGGAAGGTCCCTCTAACTGATATTTTGTCATTATATCAACATTCACACTTTGCTTGGCATACAAAGTTGTTACATAAAACTCCCTAGACACTTGTTAAATACTTTGAACAACCCAACGCGATCTCCGATTACATACTTTAAGCATGGATGAACTGTAGAAGCTAAGAGATGAATTTTTAATAACCAAGATCTCCCCAATATAGCGTTGTCGCTCGTATGGAAATCAAATTCCACATAACACACTTGCACTTTTTTCTTAAACGGATTACGACCCAATAAAACATCACATTCAACTTCCACAATCACATGTGTTGTTACAAGATGATTGTGCATCTTTTCGTATGTCGTTAGGAATAATACATTATTCGAACTTTCACTATCAATGAGTATCCTTCTAATCTCATTTCCTTTTATCTCCGCTCCAATCACTACTGTGTCTTCATGAGGACCAGCTACAACCTTTAAATCATCTTCATCAAAGAAGATGAAAAGCATAACATTATTTCCATAAAGATGAGTTGAGATTCATCTTTCCAACTGAGTAGCTAAACTCACCACGCGTCTTTTTCGAGAACTATTAGTGTACCCTACCATAATGTTGCTTCTAAAAATTTCCAAAAATTCAAAATAATCACATAAGCTTAGAATTTTACCCCATATCATTGTTTCATTAACTACCAACATTGCCCTTCAATCTGGATCAGGATCAAGATATTCTGAAGACACATCGATCTCATCCATAGGCCCAATTATAATAAATATATTTTCTAGATTTGAAAGTAAGTTTTCATCGTGCCACAACAGAGGATTAGAGCCTTGAATGTGATGATCACCTTCTTGTTGTTTCACAAAAGTATTCAGCTTACTATTCTCAATCAAAATCTGAATTTCTTTTCGTAGAGTTATGCAACCTATTCTCAGTATCATGCCCAATATCATTATGGTATTTACAAAATCTATTACTCATCTTTTCATTGGATCTAGTTATATAAGGAGGTTTTTGAAAATATCCATCGTTCTTAGCTCGTTTGAAAATGGATGCTGCATTTTTTTGTTAACTTTGCAAAATATTCTAGTTTCACCTATTGGTTTGACCTAACTCTAGGTTGATGGGAATTATAAGCTAATACTTGAGATGGTGCAAACCAATGAGGTATATTTACTGATACTTTGGGTTTAATATGTCCTTAAGAATTCGAATAGCTACCCTGATAACCATGATTAACAAGAGCACTTCATTGGCTTGAATTCCTATGTGCCAGACTAGGTCATGTTTGAACTCTTGTTGATTCTTATACCTTAATTTTATCTTTTACTTGAGCCATAAGAGCTCCAAAAGTAAATGTTATTCTTCTTATAGTATCATTCATTAAATCTCTGGAGAGCAACCTTTGTCTAAAATAAGTGCATGCAACTTGTTCATCTTAGTCTTAGTCAACACGAACTGTCTAGTATAATTTTTTAACTTTTTCGTAAAAATCTGATTGCATTAAATTGTGGTGTCCGCTTTTTCCCAAATTTCTTTACTCTATTCGAATTGCCTTTGAAAAACTGTGTAGGACATCCTAACACTAGCTATCGACCCCATCAAAATCCTATTATACCACTTTAAAGTCATTCTTTCGAAAGATTGTGAAAACTCTCTACAAAATACCTTGTCGTCATTATCAAAATTCATCATATGGTTTTTAAATTGTTATATATGATTTTCGGTATCCTATGTTACATCGAAATTTTCAACTTTAGTAATGTCGAAGTGTTTCAGAAGAGCTATCAATCTTATCTCAACTGATAACAGAGAAGTCATCTAATCCGCCCATTGATTATGTTGGATACCTCATATGCCATTTCTCACGATCGTATACAAGCTTTGATTCGAGGGCTTGGTAAACTTATTAGCCATAATATATTAAAAGAAAGGATTTTCAATCACAAATTTAGATTTATTTAAATTTTTGGATTTGTGCTCCTTTTGTTATTCTCGATACCGCCAATCATGTCTCCTAGAATAATCTTTGTGTTTTCCCTTCCTATAAGAATCACCTCGTGTATGATACTCAATATGCCCATCAAAATCTGACAAGAGAATTCAATAGTATTCAAAGGAATGTACCAATGTATATCTTGTTTCTCCTTTCTCAAAGAATAATATCCCTGATTTAATTGAAACTACACCTCCCGACGATTGGTCATTGCTTCATGAACCTCCCTATCTGATTTAACTAATTGTTCCCCTCTACACTAGTTTGTCATCCAACTCAGGTATCTATTCCAGTAGATTCGGTTAATCGTGTTGATCATTCGATTGCATACCATTCTGATTTTCTTATTTATCCATACCCGACTCTACCACTCCATATCCTATAACTATAGTTGGGTCAACTTGAACTGCAGGATCGATTGCACTTCCTTACGTCAAACCTTCGTCTCTTTGGTTTTAGATCTTAAATCTGGCTACCATGCGTATCTCCCATTGTGGTCGCCAACAATTAGCCTAAATAGTTTTGTGAGTGAAAGAGAGGTCGCCAATTATTATTTTTTCTTTTCATTTATTTATATCTTCAGTTATAGGGAAGAGGTATGAAGTCATTATTGGATTAATGCAAATGTATATTGTTACAAATAGAAAGTCTCAAGCTTCTCTGATTTGAGAGAGGCGGAGAGAGAAGCAATGAAGAAGATAAACATAGATAGAAACAATGAGAATCAAAGTGCTTTTTATAAGTTGAATACTCTTTGTACCAAAACAATAGTGGTTGCGTTATTTTTGTTTGAAATATTCTTATTATAATCTTCTATAAATTAAAATATATGCATGTTTCCCACAGATGTGGGATGTTTTTATAATTTCAATCGTCTTAAATATATCTTGTGTGATTGGTTTTATATAAACTTTATGTTGGAAAGTTCACATACCCGTTGTTATACTTTCTTTTTGCAACGCTTTTAAAGAGTGAATAACCTAAGGTCTGAATGTATGATGTATTGCCAAATCATATATCTTAATTCATGTGGTCTCGAGTACTATCGTATAACCCTTTCTTATGATTATCACTAAGGTTTCTTGTTTGTCCAAGTAATTATATTGTCCCTAAAAGTGTTTCAATGAGCGTGAATAATAGTAAAATTATTATTATAAAGGTGATATACACAAAGTAAATAGGAAAATCATTTTGAATATTAAGGCTAGACATTTAGGTCTCACTAGAAAACCAAGGAAAGTCACCAAGATGAGTATGATAAAGCCTGAATCTAGATAATGATTTTAACCTTGGAATAATTAAGATTCGATATTTTCTAGTAAATAAAGATTCGTAAGTTATTAAGGATAAGAATATAAAAAACATATGGACTTATGTGTTATTCAACACTCATAGTACTCTGATCTTGAGCTTGAGGGATGAGTTACTTCAAGAAGTTTCTGAGAAGCCTACACATTTACGATATGAAATCGGTGAGAAGCCATTCATGTATAAAATCCCTAGAAAACATATTGTATCTCAAGAAATAGTGATAAACGCTAACAGTAGAAAATAATAAAGAGATTCAACGACACTTGAATAATTTTAATAGAATAATTCTTTATTTGAATGCAGTTGGAGTCAAGGTAGAAAATAAAAATCAATAAATAATCCTTTTGATATCTATGTTCAATGTGTATAAGCATTTTTTTACGCAATGTTTTGTTGAAAAAGAAAATTGTTTTAAAGAATTAATCTGAAGGTGCAGACTAAGTCTGAGGTTACACATCGAAAGAGACATCCAATAAAGAATACAAAATCTCGGTCTAAATTAAAAAAAAAAATTGATTTTGTTCAAAAGTTAGAGGATGGATGTGCAAGAATGAATGTTTTATTAGTAAGAACTGCTCGGATAAAAAAAAAGGATAACAGATGTTGCAATGGTCTCGGATTAGTATGAATATATTGATACTTTAATTACTTATACTTGTAGGTATAATGACAAGTGGGTCTTGGATTAAAAAGCTTCATTCCATATGATTTCCAACAAGCATTAGTCTGACAACCTGAGATTGTTTCTTGATGGTAAGGTCATACTCGAGAATGCTAAATATTATACGATAAAGGGGATGTAAGAATTTATAGATCGTTTTGTTTACAAGAATTGAGAGAGTTATAATGAACATAAAATATTTAGTCGATGTTAAATGGAACCTTCTTTCTAACGTCATGTTAGATGAATAATTGTTTCATATAATGTTGAAGATGTCAGACTTAGAGTGTTGAAAGGCTCTCTAGTTGTATTCATTCGAGACGCAGTGGAGAGATAACAAGTAAAGTTGGAAAATTTTACAAGTTTTGAAAATCATTTGCATGCTCCAACCAATGTTTTATCAGTTTCCAGATTCATGAACTGCATATGTCTTCTGTAAGTATTTGAGTCATGTGAATTGGCTATCTCTAAAAAGTAGTTCTAACGTGGGGACACAAGATATTTGAGTAACTATAAGAGTTGGTGAAGAATGGTTAAGTGTTTATTCAAAGTTAATTGAATTCTTAAAAGCTGGAGAGTTGATTAAGTTAAGAACATAAAGGTTGTTACTATTGAATCTGTATCTAGTCGGATGTTCAACCAAATACTTGAGGTGCATAGGCGTCTCCTAAAAACTAAGGGTGAGCTTAACCCAAGACGAGTAGTATGTTAACTAGACCCGGAAGGGCATGATCATTACCTGTTGGCTCTAGATCTAGGATCATATATTCAAAGGCTTTTGAATATACTGTAGTGTCTATAGATGAAACTAATTCGCTAATATATTGAGGAATTTAAAAATGATAAATTAATCTCAACTATTGATCAATTATCAGTTAATGAGAGTATGTTTGAGAAATAAGCATAATAGTAAAAGATATAGTATCATTACTTTAGGTAAAACAACCTGCGATAATGTACGGTTGTATGAATATCAGGACTGCAACATCATTTTCGTTTGGATGTTCTTAGGGGAAAAAGATGTGAATTTTTATCGTGAGCATGAGGGTTTAGCTCACTAAATTTTGTATCCATACATAGTAAAAAAGAGGTATGAAGTCATTGTTGGACAAGTACAAATACATATTTCTAGAGAGAGAAAGTCTCAATATTATCTAATTTTAAAAAGAAAGAAAGAGATAGAAAATAAATAAAGATGAAAAAAACTGAGATCCATAGTGTCTGATACTTTCGGAAAAAAATTGACTTAAAATTTTAAAACGTACGAACTTTTAAAATTTTAAATTAAAAGAATATACAGTTAATTTTGTATGGGAATGTTTTTTTAGTAAACAATATGGTTCATATGACAACTATAACTAGAGTTTAAATAGTATATTATAATTAACTTTTTTATGAGATAGTTAACTTTAGTAACCATTTGTCGAAACCTAATTTTTTTTATGTCTTAAATATCTTATCTGGTATCCAATTATAAATTAAATATATTAGTTTGGATTTTATCAAGGAATACTTGAACAACCATTCACTTAATGTTTTCCACAGTCATTAGTTACCGTTTTCACTTTTTGTTGTTCAAAACTTATATAAAACGAATATTATTATGAATTACAATTACTTATAAAGTGAATATTATATTGCATGTGGATGTAGGATTTCTGCACAATCTAAACCACGTTAAATATTATATTGTGTTATTGGTTTCATCACGTTTTTTTATTTGTTTCTCATCTTAAATATGGTAATTAGATCGTTCTTGCATATGTTATTTTAATCGTATATCGATTATTTCGTTCTGCCAAACGATGTACTCATTACCCCAATATGGAATGCGGTGACCATTGAACAATAACAAAAAAGAGTAGATCTATCGCGACATGTAGGTTGTAAAAGTAGATATTTCCATAAAACTAGAAAGCCACAAACGATGAGTTCTATGAACCATAGCCTATAAAACCTTGAGAGTTCTAATGATTTCAGCCTCTAGATAACTAACGTTAAATCTTATATAGTATGTAAAGGATTGGCGGCTACTATCGGAAATAAGTTTACAGAGATTGATATCTTTGTGCTTTCTAAAGCGCATAGTACCCTCATATTGAGTTTGTAGGTACAATGATAAATGGGTGTTTGTTCTGGGTACGTCATTTCACATGACTACCAATAAGCATTGGTTTGAATACCTTCACATGCTTTATGGTGGAATCGTCATCTTTAAGAGTTATGAATAATACAATGTCAAATGGATTTGAGTAGTACGACTCAAGTTTTTTAAAACACTTGAGAAAGTAATTAAGAACGTAGGGTATATACTCGAAGTTAAATGTAACCATTTTTTATTAAGATGTTAAATGAGGAAAGGTTTACCTATAAGGGTAGAGACGGTAGATTTAAGAATTTGCAAGGCTCCCTTGTTTTTATGAAATCCTATATGACTAATAGTTTGTTAGTTCGTGAGAGTAATATAATAGTAGATGGCGTGTCTAGTGTGTCGAAGGATTTTGGGAGGTTGTGGCACCATCAACTAGGGCATTTAAGTGATAATATACTAAGTGAACAAAGTATACAACGGTTGTTAGATGGTATCGCATTTCAAAACCTGATATTTTGTGGAAGTTGTGTTTGGGTAAGAGCAAGAGGGTGAAGTGTTTGCTTAGCAACCAGGCCTTCAATTAATTACTTGATTATTTTCATTCAGACCTTTGGGGTCCAATACTGGCACCTACCATATATGGTGCGATGTAATTTTTATCATTGATTGTTTATTATTCCAAGAAAGTATGGGTTTTACTTTAAATACCAAAGATGAGGTGTTTGTTACTTTGTTAAACTGAAAAAATTGGTAGAGAATCAACCCGGGAAAATGCTAAAGATGCTTACAACTGATAGTAGCTTAGAATATGAGAACAAGGATTTTACTGAATATCGTGTAAAGTTTGGTATTTTTAGACATTAAATCATGCGTGGGACTCCCCAACAGAACTAGTTTTCTGATAGACTAAATCAAAACCTACTTGATCAGGTTAGATGTATATTTTATACAATTGGAATAGGTCAAAAGTTATGGGGAGAAGTTGTGACAAAAGCTTCACACACTATTAATAGGAGTCCATCTACAACACTTAAGTTTATTTGTCCACAATATGCATTTGAGAGTGTTCAGATGTATTAACTATGCACATGTGAAACACGTTAAGCTTAGGCCAATAGCACTTAAATATTTGTTCCTCGACTATACAGTATAAGTAAAAGGTTATATATCATGGTGTATTAAACTTGGATGTTAGAAAGCTTTGATAAGCATAGAGTTGTTTTCAATGAAGAGGACAAGTCACTGAAGAATGCAGATGAGACTGAATCTAATACTGAGGGTTCAACCACTACGTGAGTGTGAAGTGGAGGAGGTTCAACCACTACGTGAGTGTGAAGTGGACTGAGGGTTTGTTGTTCCAGGGCCTTCAGATAATCAGATGGGAGAGAAAAATGAACATAACAGTTAACAACTAGTGAACGATATAACATAATATGTGTGTGTTTAAAAGAGAGCCATTATGAGTGGAAACAGTCATCGACGTAGTGGAATAAAATATTAGATTCTTTAATGGAATCTATTAAAGATATGTGTATCTGCTATGATAACTATGTCTATTAGAATGAACAAATAGATATAGAGAGATTAATCCTATTTTCGTTCTAGGTAGATGACATACTAATAGTTGGAAGATATAGGACGAATATTTAAGTGGTAAAGGCTCAGTTGAAAGCAGAGTTTGAGATTAAGGATGCGAGCGAGGCTAAAAGGAAACTTGGTATTGATATCAAGAGAAACATACCAAAAATATATTTATTAATATATATATATATATATATATATATATATGAGGTCCTAAGGAAGTTCTTGATAAACAAAGAAAAAATTGTTGGCACTTCCATAGGTTCCCATTTCAAACTCATTGCCACTCAAACACCAACTAAAGTATTAGATAAGAATTATATGTTAGAGATACCTTATGCCAAAATTGTTGGTAACATTATGTATGCTGTGATATGCATGAACCCTGATTTTTCCTACATCTTAACCAATTTAAGCATATTTATTTCAAATCCGGGAAAGTCTTATTGGTATGCACTCGAAAGGCTAGTGAGATACTCGAATGGATCAAGACATGTGGGGTTATATACAGTCAGAAAGACATGGGTGATATAGTGTTGAGATGGTGTGTAGACTCAGATTATCCATGCTAAATCATTACATGAAAGTCTACTTTGGGCTATTTATTTATCGTGTTTCGAGGAGTTATTAGCTGGAGGTCTTTTATACAAAAGATCGATATATTATCGTCTATAAAATTTGAGTATATGGATGCTACGTAACCCATGAAGGAAGTTATTTGGCTAAAAAGATTGTTGAGTGAACTTACTAGTATATAGAAAGATATGATTTTGTTCTCTGATGACACTAGTTCCTTTCACTTGATATGAAATCAAATTTACATGAGAGAAATAAACATGTAGACTTTAAGATGTACTTCATCTGATACGCAGCAGAAAAGAAGCAAGTGAAGGTGGCTAAAATTATTATAGAAGAAATATTTTAGGATTCTTTGAACAAGATATTGTCATTTTCAAAGCTCATGAACTGCATTAAACTAGTGCAAAGTATGGGATGCAGATGAGTTGGGCTCAAAAGAGTAGAGCATTGGGTATACTTGATTTACTATAACCCTAGGTGGAGAATTATTAGGTGTAGGCTAGAAGTTACTCGTCAACAGCAAAAGATCAACTACAATTTTATTTTCTCATCGGTTGACTTTCAATAAGATATATGGACCTACAGTTTTCATTATCCATCCAATCCAATAGGAAATTATAGCAAATTTTGTAAATTACCAATGATAATAGTAGGAAAATAAATATTGTTCGATCCCTGTAAAAGTGATTAAATACTTAAAACAATTAAAAAAAATAATTTAATTACTATATATATAAACGTAATAAAATCTACCATAAAAGATAGTGTTTAACATGGTTTATGTGAAAATAAATATATATCCATGGATAATGAACACTCGTTCATAAAAAGATAGGTTACAGAAAAAATATTTTCAAATACAAAGAACTCAATCAATATTTGTTATAAAAGATGGAGTGATTCACACAACTCTATTTTTCGGTGTTTATCTCACACTCACTTATCTCTCAAAAGACGTTGAGCTATTTCACTCTTCTATGAAATATATTGTCACATAATTGGACTGTCATAGTCACATTGCACATCGCAAAAAAATATTTTCTTTTATTTATAGATTTAAGAAATAACCTAATTTTTCATTAGACGCTCCATATTATAGTGTTTTAATCAACAGTTGAAATAACTCTTAATACAGTCTAGCTAATATAGAAGACCTAGCAAATAGAAGAATTTGTTTTTTTCTGACAACGAGGCTACGGTCCAGCTCGTTTAGAATCAAAGTTGTGCTACGAATCTTCCCTCTTCGGGAAACCATGTTTCCGACCAACCTGCTTCAGCTCAACAAATACTTTGTTCGACACAATAGTCACCAATCGTGACAGCTAGTCTCATCCCTTGGGATCTAGCAGAGATCTGTACCACTAAGTCACAGTAAAATCTTCACCCAAATACTTTCAACAGCTCTTACCTAATACATGCCTTTGTATATCCAACTATGCCCATATAATATTATGCCCATATAGATGGGTAAAATCGGACCTAGTTAGCAAATAAAATCCATATAGATGGGTCCAATTTAAATTATGCCTTTAACTAGGTCCGATTTTACCCATATAATATTATGCCCATTTGACATTATATCCAACCAAGCGTATGTTGGAATATAACCAAGCGTATTAAAGGTAAAATTGTATTTAAAATTTAAATTGGACCTAGTTAGTAAATAAAATCCTATTTTGGTAAATACTGGTAAAATTTATTTGCGGCTGGAATTATATGTATATGTTTTTGTACGCAAATGGTATAAACCCGTGATTTTATATTATTGCCTAAAATTATGAATACTTGTATATAATTAAAAAAGACTTGACTAAGATTAGATTCACAATTTTAAATTAACTTAGACTAATAAATTAATCGGTATAAACATTTTCTCAAATAAAGTATATATTAAATATATTAGATAAATATTTAATCTATAAATACGAGTCAATAGCTTAATTGGGTTCGGTTAGATAAGACCCATTTAGAATTAAGAGAAATTGTACCAAAGGTACCTACTCAACTATTTTATTATCATCTAGTACCCAAGGTTTGATCAATTGTCACTTAATACCCAACTCAACTACCTAATTCTCACATAGTACCTAACTTTTCCTTTAATTTTATTTTTACAAGATCCGTATCTTTCGAACCGGAGCTCGAAAAAATAAATGAAAGTACCATCATTTTTGTTTTTTAAAAATGAACAAAATTAGATCCATTGATGATATTTTTTTATTTTTAAAAAAAATAAAATTTCACCAGTTGCAAGCAATTCGCATCTTATCATGAGAATCGTTCAGAAATTGCAAGCAATTCGCATCTTGAGAATTGTACCAGTTTTTTTTTAATCGTTCAGAAATCCTGAGAGTTGCAAGCAATTCACATCTTATCATGAGAATCGTTCAGAAATTGCAAGCAATTCGTATCTTATCATGCGAATCGTTCAGAAATTGCAAGCAATTCGTATCTTATCATGAGAATCGTTCAGAAATTGCAAGCAATTCGCATCTTATCATGAGAATCGTTCAGAAATTGCAAGCAATTCGCATCCTGAGAATTTTGCAAGCAATTCGCATCTTGAGAATTATACAAGTTTTTTTTTTAATCCTTCAGAAATCCTGAGAGTTGCAAGCAATTCGCATCTTATCATGAGAATCGTTCAGAAATTTGCAAGCAATTCGCATCTTATCATGAGAATCGTTCAGAAATTGCAAGCAATTCGCATCTTATCATGAGAATCGTTCAGAAATTTGCAAGCAATTCGCATCTTATCATGAGAATCGTTCAGAAATTTCAAGCAATTCGCATCCTGAGAATTTGCAAGCAATTCGCATCTTCTTTTTTTTCGGAGGGAACCCGCAGCCGCTACTCAGAGTGCAATGAGTGCGCACAGGGTAAACCCTCAGTCTGACGCGATAGCCTGCAAACGAGCGCCAGAAGGTAAACCACACAAGGTGACAGGCTCAGCCGAGAAAGCGTATGTAGAGGGACTCGAACTCATGACCTTTTGGTTATAAGAATGCCATACTCAACCAACTCGGCTACCCCTTGGGGCAAGCAATTCGCATCTTGAGAATTGTACGAGTTGTTTTTTTTTCATACCAGTTTTTTTTTTACCAGCGCGCCTATATTTGGTCGGGGGTATTTTTGTCCAAATTTAAGTTCGAGGTTCCAAGTGACACTATCCAAAAAGCGGGTACCGTCGGGTAATAACATAGTTGAGAAGGTACTTAGCGGTACTTTTCATTCTTTGACCCTGGACTATTGATAAATTGTATAGGTTTTTTTTACCCAATAAGTATAAACCCCTTTTATAAATTATATGTCAATATATCACGTGGACTAAATTGAAATGAGAGGTATAAATTGAAATGAGAGGGATAAAGATATTTGAATCTAACAATTGAAAACTTGACATATATTCAATAAAAGTTAGGATTCCTAATTAGTGGGAAATTTAGGATAGAAAATAAATAAAATATTTCAAATAGGATTAATGGTAAAAAAAGGTATATAATAAAAATAATAATAATAAAATATTACTAATATATTATAAAATCTAATAAAATAAATGATTCACTTGCATCACTATATAAACCAAGCCCTAGTTCTTTTATCCACCATCACTGCTATATTCTTGTGATTGAAAAAACCAATTGTATGTAAACCCTAATTTTTTTTATTTAATGATTGTAAGGAGTTTTATAAAGAAAATATTTTTATTTTAGTTTTATTTTAGTGAGTTCTAAATTATAAATATACCAACAATAATCAAATTAAAATATTTTTTATATAAAATTGTGTTTTTATTATAACATAACAAAAACCATTATTTATATCGATTCAATTTCATTGTCTCTCATAATTCATAATTGATTTTATTTTTATTAGACAGTTATTTGTTTTGTCTTACCTATGTTATTATAAGTATTTGATTAATTTTTTTCTTTCTAATATTCGTATCCTGAAAGCAAATATCCAGTGTTGATGAAAGGACGAGAGAAACAAAAAGGTATGTTTAATATAGTGTTTTTTTCTAATCGGAATTGGTATTAGTCTTTTTTTTATCCGCTACGTAACCATGGATTTATATTGTAATTATAGCTCGATTTATACATATTATTTTGTTTAATTTAGGATGTTATGACTTTTGACAGCTTAATTTTGGAGTTTTAGACTAAAGGGGGAGAGGGACTATAATTTCTCAAATCATTTTTTAATCTAATATTATTTATATCTTCAAATTATTATTTTTATAAAAAATATCATTTTTTTAATATTAATTTTAATCTATCAAGATCTTTTATCGGTAAGTCTTTGTTGTTAATTAAAAATATAAATCGAAAACAAATGAAAAACTCATGTTTACTAATTTATAATATTAGAAAACATTTACATTTTAGATTAAAAGGTTTTGATTATGTTATTTAGAAGTGTACGACCCATAAATATCCAAATGACTATTACTTTAAAAAATTAATCTATAATATTTATTATTATTATTGGCTGTAAATGACAATTACTTTAAAAAATTAATCTATAATATTTATTATTATTATTGGCTTTAACTTTTACATGTCATTACATTTAAATATATTAAGATATCTTATAATTGATTTAATTATTATAAAAATGGAGCACCACTTTCATAAAAAATCAAGGACTAGTTATTAAGTAGACCAAGTAATAATTGCGGGATTCATCTCAGTCTGTTGAAACTATCTCTTACCCATATTGTTGTGCTAATGAAACTACACAGAAGGTAGCCTGCAAAACCAGCCAGAAGGTAAACCACACAAGGTGACAGGCACAGCCGAGAAAGTGTATGTAGAGGGACTCGAACTCATGACTTTTTGGTCATAAGAATGCCATACTCAACCAACTCGGCTACCCCTTGGGGGCGTAATTTCTCTCTTTTGGTTAATGAAGCACGTGATGCGTCGATCAAAGAGCAAATTGCTTTGGAAAGAACTTTAGGATTGGTTCATGTTAGCGATACAACTTCAAAATCTTTGAAAGATGGGATAGACTCGCTATTTGCTAAATATGATCTATCTTTGTCACGTTTGAGGGGTTTAAGTTTTGATGGTGCATCAACTATCCGAGGTGAATTTAATGGTTTGAAATCACTTATACTGAATGGAAATGAATGTGCTAAATATGTTCATTGTTTTGTTGACCAACTCCAACTAGTTGTTATCAATGTTGCAAAAGATCACAATGCTATTAGTGATTTTTTTAGAATTATCACTATGATTGTAAACACATGTGGAACATCTTGTAAAATTAAAGATAAAATCCAACAAATTGAGCATGCACGAATTATTGCATGTCTTCAAAGTGAGGAAATTGCAGGTGGGATAACAAAAGACCAACAAATGAGTTTGAATAGACTTGGTGACACTCGATGGGGATCATATTTCAATACCTTGCTGCGATTGAGGAGTATGTGGTCTTCAATAATTAATGTGCTTGAGTTTTGACTTCATTTTCATTTTGCACTTTATGATTGAGGTGTTTGGGTCAACATATGATTTATCATGTTGTTTACAACTACGAGACCAAAATATCTTGCAAGCTATATCTTTGATTGACGCAACTAAAAATACATTGCGCAATTATAGAGAGAATGGTTGGGATTTTATCTTGGACCAAGTCGAGAAGTTTTGTGTGGCTTATTCCATTGATTTTGTTAGTATGGAAGATATAATCAAGCCTCGTGTGCGTATGAAGCGAGATTGATTTAAATTCTAAGTTCAATTCTCTCAAATTCCATAGGTTTTGGATTTACTTATTCAAGAGATGCAACATCGTTTTCCAGAAGAAAATAAAGAGTTGTTTACTTGTATGAATTGTCTTAGTTCAAAAAATTCATTTGCTAATTTTAATAATGAAGAGTTGGTTCGTCTAGCAGAACTTTTTCCGGATGACTTTTCTTGGATCGAACTTGCGGAGCTTGAATATCAACTTCTAATATACATTAACGATATGTCTTACAATGTGGAGTTCTCCAATATTGATGATTTAGGAAATTTAGCTAAGATATTAGTGGCTACCAGAAGACATAAATGTTTGCCATTGGTGTATCGCTTGATTGAATTAACCTTAATTCTTCTGATTACTTCAACATTAGTTGAAAGAGTTTTTTTGAATGAAACTTATGAATACAAACGACTAGAACATGCTCAATATATTTGGATGAATGATCTTTTAGCCGTATACAATGAGCAAGATATTTTTAGAACAAATGATAACAATTGTTAAAATTTATTTAATGGCCGACAGACATAAAACTGTATCTTCTTTCTGCGGTACCACATAAGGATGACGTCAAGCAATCTCAACAACAGGTTTTTATTTACTTCAATCTCAAATTTATTTACTTCAATCTCAAATTCAGTTGTCACCTTCTGTAATTTACCAAAAGAATTTCTAAGTTCTATTCAGTTTTAAGTTTCTTAATTTGCTATTGGTATTTGTAGATCGAGATCGATATTGATTTTAATTTATGAGGAAATGTAATACGATTTGTTTCGTTTTGCTGGATATTTGCTTTTATATATTGTGTAGTTTCAAATACTTTCTTTGGTTTCTATGTGTTTGTTGCACAATAGGTCGATATTTATTGGTCAGCCTTTCAATTAAAAGAGTTAAAGAAAAAAAAGTTAAAAGAAAGTATATATATAGTTTGGCTTTGTTTCTTTAATTCTGATATGGATAGTTTATCGATGATGATCAAATATGTGGATAATATCAAATATAAAAATTGTTCAATATTTAATATTTTTCAAAAAATATATAAAAAATATTTTAAAATTTAAACGGATATTTTTAGATACTTTAATATTTTATATATTCTTAAAATATATTTTTTAATATACCAAAACATAAAATATTTTTGATTTTTTTCACTATATTGAAATATTTTAGTATATATATATATATATATATATTTGAGTAAAAGTCTTTTCAACACAGTATATTTAAATTATTGTAAAATATTTATTTACAATAAATACTTAGTCAATAAAAATATTTTATTGACATTTTTTTTATTTGGAGCAAATCTAATTTGTTGCTATTTAGCATAAAAATAGCTTTTTAACAACGAATATTTTATTATAAATTTCTTTTGTAATTATCTTGCAACGAATATTTTTTGTCGTTCTAAATTATCATTTTTTACAATAATTTTGTTTTGTTGCAAAAAAATATCGTTGTATATAACAATTATTTTTGTAGTGCTTTGTCATATTATCAAATTCATTAAGGGTAAAATTGTATTTAAAATTTCAATTGGACCTAATTAGTAAATAAAATCATATTTTGGTAAATACTGGTAAAATTTATTTGAGGCTAGAATTATATGTATACCTTTTTGTACGGTATAAACCCATGATTTTATATTATTGCCTAAAATTATGAATATTTGTATATAACTAAAAAAGACTTACTAAAATTATATTCACAATTTTAAATTAACTTAGACTAATAAATTATAAGATCTAATAAAATAAACAATTCACTTGCATCACTATATAAACCAAGCCCTAATTCTTTTATCTACCATCACTGCTATATTCTTGTGATTGAAAAAACCAATTGTATGTATACCCTACTTTTTTTTTATTTAATGATTGTAATGAGTTTTATAAAGAAAATATTTTTATTTTAGTTTTATTTTAGTGATTTCTAAATTATAAATATACCACAATATTCAAATTAAAATATTTTTCTATATAAAATTGTGTTTTTATTATGACATAACAAAAACCATTATTTATATCGATTCAATTTCATTGTCTCTCATAATTCATAATTGATTTTATTCTTATTTGACAGTTATTTGTTTTTTCTTACCTATGTTATTATAAATATTTGATTAATTTTTTTCTTTCTAAGATTCGTATCGTGAAAGCAAATATCCAATGTTGATGAAAGGAGGAGAGAAACAAAGAGGTATGTTTAATTTAGTGTTTTTTTTTCTAATCGGAATTTGTATTAGTCTTTTTTTTATCCGCTACGTAACCATGGATTTATATTATAATTATAGCTCGATTTATACATATTATTTTTATTTTGTTTAATTTAGGATGTTATGACTGTTGACAGCTTAATTTTGGAGTTTTAGACTAAAGGGGGAGAGGGACTATAATTTCTCAAATCATTTTTTAATATAATATTATTTATATCTTCAAATTATTATTTTTTTAAAAAATATCATTTTAATATTATATCTTCAAATTATTATTTTTATAAAAAATATCATTTTTTTAATATTAATTTTAATTTATGAATATTTTTTATCGGTAAGTCTTGTTGTTAATTAAAAATATTAATCGAAAACAAATGAAAAACTCATGTTTACAAATTTATAATATTAGAAAATATTTACATTTTAGATTAAAAGGTTTTGATTATGTTATTTGGAACTGTATGACCCATAAATATCCAAATGACTATTACTTTAAAAATTAATCTATAATATTTATTATTATTGGCTTTAACTTTTTACATGTCATTATATATTAAGATATCTTATAATTGATTTAATAATTATAGACCAAGTAATAATTGTGGGACACATCTTAGTCCTGTTGAAACAGGAAGGAAGAAGATAACTATCTCTTACCCATATTGTTGTGCTAATGAAACTACAAAAGCTATATTGGACATCGGGGATCGTAATTTCTCTCTTTTGGTTAATGAAGCACGTGATGCGTCGATCAAAGAGTAAATTGCGACTGGATTATGGAAAGAACTTTAGGACAGATTATGGAAAGAACTTTAGGACTGGTTCATGTTAGCGATACAACTTCAAAATCAAAGATGGGATAGACTCGCTATTTGCTAAATATGATCTATCTTTGTCACGTTTGAGGGGTTTAAGTTTTGATGGTGCATCAACTATCCGAGGTGAATTTAATGGTTTGAAATCACTTATACTGAATGGAAATGAATCTGCTGTAAACACATGTGGAACATCTTGTAAAATTAAAGCTAAAATCCAACAAATTGAGCATGAACGAATTGTTGCATGTCTTGAAAGTGAGAAAATTGCAGGTGGGATAACAAAAGACCAAGAAATGAGTTTGAATAGACTTGGTGACACTCGATCGGGATCATATTTCATTCCTTGCTGCGATTGAGGAGTATGTGGTCTTCAATAATTAATGTGCATACGATTGAGGAGTATGTGGTCTTCAATAATTAATGGGCTTGAACATGTATATGAAGATGGTTCTAATCTAGATAATAGCGGCATATAAAAAACATTAGTTATGAGAATGGAGAGTTTTGACTTCATTTTAATTTTGCACTTTATGATTGAGGTGTTTGGGTCAACATATGATTTATCATGTTGTTTACAACTACGAGACGAAAATATCTTGCAAGCTATATCTTTGATTGACGCAACTAAAAATACATTGCCCAATTATAGAGAGAATCGTTGAGATTTAATCTTGGACCAAGTCGAGAAGTTTTGTGTGGCTAATTCCATTGATTTTGTTAGTATGGAAGATATAATCAAGTCTCGTGTGTTTATGAAGCGAGATGGATTTTTAACCAATAACCATCATTACAAGGTGGAGATTTATTTCTAGGTAAATTTATCATGTTTTTTTACTGTCGGATTATAATCTGTTTATACATTAAATTCTAAGTTCAATTCTCTCAAATTCCATAGGTTTTGGATTTACTTATTGAAGAGGTTTTGGATTTACTTATTCAAGAGATGCAACATCGTTTTCGAGAAGAAAATAAAGAGTTGCTTGCTTAAATGAATTGTCTTAGTCCAAAAAATTCATTTGCTAATTTTGATAATGAAGAGTTGGTTCGTCTAGCAGAACTTTTTCCGCATGACTTTTCTTGGATCGGACTTGCGGAGCTTGAATATCAACTTCTAATATACATTAACGATATGTAGTACAATGTGGACTTCTCCAATATTGATGATTTGGGAAATTTAGCTAAGATATTAGTGGCTACCAAAAGACATAAATGTTTGCCATTGGTGTATCGCTTGATTGAATTAACCTTAATTCTTCCGATTACTTCAACATTAGTTGAAAGAGTTTTTTTTATAATGAAATTTATGAATACAAACGACTAGAACATGCTAAATTGATATATGGATGAATGATCTTTTAGCCGTATACAATGAGCAAGATATTTTTAGAACAAATGATAACAATTGTTAAAATTTATTTAATGGCCGACAAACATAAAACTGTATCTTCTTTCTCCGGTACCATCCAAGGATGACGTCAAGCAATCTCAACAACAGGTTTTAATTTACTTCAATCTCCAATTCAGTTGCCACCTTCTGTAATTTACCAAAAGAATTTCTAGGTTTTATTCAGTTTTAAGTTTCTTAATTTGCTCTTGGTATTTGTAGATCGATATTGATTTTAATTTATGAGGAAAGGTAATACGATTTTGTTTCGTTTTTCTTTGGTTTCCATGTGTGATTCGGTTTGGATCGCAAAGTTAGAGGTAGGCACAATAGGTCGATGTTTATTGGTCAGCCTTTAAATTAAAAGAGTTAAAGAAAGTATATGAATAGTTTGGTTTTGTTTGTTTAATTACGACATGGATAGTTTATCCATCATGATCAAATATGTGGATAATATGATCAAATATGTGAATAATATCAAATATAAAAATTGTTCAATATTTAATATTTTCCAAAAAAATATATTAAAAATATTTCAAAATTTAAACGGATTTTTTTATATACTTTTTCTAAATCAATAAATTTTTAGAATTGAATATTCTTAAAATATATTTTTTAATATACAAAAACAGAAAATATTTTGGATTTTTTTTTTCACTACACAGTATAATTTAATAAATACTTAGTCAATAAAAATATGAAAATATTTTGGATTTTTTCCCCTATATTCAAATATTTTAGTATATATATATATATTTGAGTAAACCTCTTTTCAACACAGTATATTTAAATTATTGTAAAATTGTTATTTACAATAAATACTTAGTCAATAAAAATATTTTTCAACATTTTTTTTATTTGCAGCAAATCTAATTTGTTGCTATTTATACTAATGTTTTGACAATTTTGGATTCGCTGCAAATTCATTTTACAACAAAATATTAGAGTAGTTGTAGAAAAATAGTTTTTTAACAACGAATATTTTATTGTAAATTTCTTTTGTAATTATCTTGCAACGAATATTTATTTTCATTCCAAATTATATTTTTTACAATAATTTTTTTGCAAAAAATATCGTTGTATATAACAATTATTCTTGTAATGTACTTAGTGTTAATTATTTGTTTAATTCTCTAATGCCCGCCTACTGATGGAAAATTTTAAAATCAACGAGTTAATATATTTTTTATCCTTTACATCAAGGAATTTTCCCTTATTTGTATTCATTATTAAGTTAATGTTGACCAATCTATAGAGAAAAATAGTAATGATTAATATAATCTTTTTCTAAAACTTATATCCATTTACATATAGTAATTTTCTTTTATTTGTATCCCCACTCCCATATTTACATTTCTTTCTCAACTGTTAACGTGCTAATTATGATTTTAATTTCAATCACGTTCCTAATAAATGCATAAACATATAGACAAGTAATTAATGTATTATAACAAATGTCACTTTATGGTGATTGTTAGTTTAGGCTAAAGTTTAGGCGCTCGGTTAACTTGTTCTCCTGTTAGGTAGGACGTTTCTTGGTGTTGCATACCTTTGTTCACCTCGCGTTTTCCTAGTCTAACATACTTTTCTTCATCTCGCGTATCCTTATTCTGCTCCTCTTGTCAATATCCTTATTCTGCTCCTTTTGTCAATGTTTATCTCTCCTCGCCTTTTCCTAGTCTAACATACTTTTGTTCGCCTCGGGTATCCTTATTCTGCTCCTCTTGTCAATGTTTATCTCTCCTCTTGTCAATGTTTATCTCTATTTTTTATTACCTCGTCTCGTTACTCGTCATTCACTAATTTTCACTATAGTTTTTATAATTGTCTTATGTTTTAGTTGTCTCTCGATCTTATAGATACTTATTATGCACAAGGTAAACCCCGCGATAGCCTGCAAACCAACGCCAGAAGGTAAACCACACAAGGTGACAGGCTCAGCCGAGAAAGCGTATGTAGAGGGACTCGAACTCATGACCTTTTGGTCATAAGAATGCCATACTCAACCAACTCGGCTACCCCCTTCGGGCAATATAAGTGTTTGTTTGTTTATTTAATTGCTGGATTTTAAATTTTTTTCTCCCTCTCTCCTTCTCTGAATTATATATTTTACTACTTAAGTTTTTTATATTCGAAATTTCAAAGATTTATTTCAAGTTTAAGAGGTTGACTGGACAAATTTATATTGTTTAGGGTTTCAGTTGATGACATTACAAGATTCATTGGAGGAGTATTCATATGCAAGAAATATTTAACTTTAATTAAACATATTTTTAGGTTGTATTTTAGAAGTATACAAATGATTGACAAAATAATTATTTCTAATTACTTTTAGAATATTATCCGTTTATTTTATGATAATAAGCTATACTATTTTATTTGATTTTTTTTTTGGTGAAAGTAAACGATAAATTAATGGAAATAGTTCATACAAGATACCTGGGGCATACCCCGAGGAGACATTTAAATGAAAGATAGATAAATGAAGTTATACTACATAGATCATAGAAAGCGTAAGATCACTAAATGCTGACGTAGCAAAACAAGGCTCGGACTTCAGCTTGATCAGATCGGCTTCGGAATTGCAAGAAGTCTTGGTGCGAGATAACCCTGCATAAAAGAGGAATAAGTAGATGAGTCATTATAAAATTTTATTATGGCCAGCTGATCTTGGTACCCTGGAATCTGAAACGTATATCATCTACAATACGTTGGAAAGTTAATGATTGCGGGGCTGCAGCGGAACCAAAGATTCTTGCATTCCGCTCCTTCCAGACGTGGTAGGAGACCGCGCCAAAACAAGTACGCCATATAAAATGTTCGCGAGAGATGGACCATTTTGACGCCTCGATGACCCAAGATTGCCAACACGAAGAAGATAGCGGGAATCCTAACTTGGAGCTAATCTAAGTGTATCTACACTCATAGAGTAAATGAGGGATAGTTTCTGTATCTGAATTGCAAAGGACACAATCAGAGGGGGTGTTTAAACCCCAACCGAGAATCTTGTCCCTAGTTACAAGCTTGCCTAGAATGGCGAGCCAAAGAATAAAGGAGTGTCGAGGAATTTTATATTTGTGCCATACTAATCCTACCCAACCCACTACTGAGTTGGGAGATCGAATTGCAGAATACGTTTCTTTAATTGTGAACGCAGATTTCCCTGCTGATGCCGTCCAAAACGGGACATCGGAGGAGGCGATGCTAGGGGGGGGGAGGTATTCGATGAGGGTGTTAATTTCTAGTAGTTGTGATCTGCTTCGGGATCTAGCTGGTCTGATATCAGCAGGCCAGTTCCAGGATCCGTTAAGAATGATATCTGATACCTTAAGATTTTTACCCAGTCGAGAGTCACTTATTAAGTTATCGCCATAGTAAGAAGCCAGGGACTTCGAAAGAAGCCAAGGGTCGTACCAGAATGAAGTAGTTTTACCATTTCCAATAGCTACCCTGTACAAATTACTTGCCAAAGGGCGCATATGAAGAATTTTCCTCCAAATCCACGAGGGATTGGAACCAGATTGGATGATCCAGAAGTTTTTTCCTTTCATTTTGTTCCATTTTAATCCACTCACACCAGATGGATTGATTAGTATTACTCACTATAGACCAAAGATGTTTGAGGATGGCCGCCTGATTCCAAATCTTTAGATTTAAGATCCCAAGGCCACCCTCTTTTAAGGGAGACGTAACAGAGTCCCAAGATACTTTTGCCCCATGGATTTTCGTGATCGTACCTGACCAGAGGAAGCGACTAAGGTATTGATTAAGCTCTTTGATTATTCTAGAGGGAAGAATAAAAATAGAAGACCAGTAGACTTGACCAGCAAATAAGAGAGAATTTATTAGATGTAGTCTTCCTGCATAAGAGAGAGGTTTTGAGGTCCAAGACTCAATACGATTGGTAATCTTGTGCAGAAGCGGACGACAGTCCAAGTGGGTAAGCCTACTTGTAATAAGGGTGACTCCCAGATACTTAACTAGGAGAGAGCCTTCCGGAAATCCCAGGATGGGTAGAAGACTAGACTTAGTAGACTCATCAATACCCGAAAGAAAAATATGACTTTTTAAAGGGTTGACTTTAAGACCAGAGAGCTTATAGAATTCGTCAAGAGCCTCTTTTATAAGATTCAGAGAGTTTGTGTCACCATGGCTGAAGATCATCAGGTCGTCTGCAAAGCAGAGATTGATAATTTTTAGCTTATGGCACTTCCAGTGAAATCTAAAGTTTTTATTCTGCCTTTTTTCCTTAAGTAACCCAGAAAGAACTTGCATGATGAGAACGAAAAGGAAGGGAGATAAGGGATCACCTTGCCTCAGACCCTTTTTCCCAGGAAAATTCCCATAAGAGTCACCATTAATATTAATTGAATAAGAGGGGGATGAGATACATTTGATTATCCAAGTAATCATTTTTCCAGGAAATTACATTGCTACCAGAATGTCTAGGACTAGGTGCCAATGTACATTGTCAAATGCTTTCATAATGTCTATTTTGAGAGCAATCCTTTTGCCTGCAGCGTTGGAATGGTACCCTCGCAAAAGTTCTTGGGACAGAAGAATGTTATCTGAGATATTTCTTCCCGCTACAAAGGCCGATTGAGAAGGGTCGATAAGATAAGGGAAGGAGTCCTTAATTCTATTGGCAAGAATTTTGGAGATGATTTTATAGACAACGTTGCATATGGCAATGGGTCTAAAGTCTCCTGGCACAGAGGGGGGTCCTGATTTGGGAATAAGAGCAATGGAAGTAGAGTTCCAAAACTTATCCAAGGATCCTGAATAAAAGAATTCTAATACACCTTTACAAACATCAGGTCCAACTACATTCCAAGAAGATTTAAAGAAGGAAGAGTTATTACTGTCAATGCTGAATAATGCCGATTTTATTTCCTCGCAAGAGATTTCACGCGTCATTAAATCCTTATCATTACTATTGACAGTGGAGGTAATCAGAGAGGAGACTCTCTCCAAACCAGGGTAAGGGATGGAGTGCTGAGTTCCCAACGAGTTTTCGAAGTACTTAACAATGACATTAGAGAGACCAGCTGGCGATGAGATGGTAACTCCGGAGTCATTATTAATAGAAACGATTTTATTTCGGAAGAGACGGGACTTGATACTATTATGAAAGAATTTAGTATTCTTGTCCCCGAGTTTAATCCAATTTTCACGAGATTTTTGTTTAAGAAATGACTCTTCAGCTCGACTATAAAATATATAGTCTTTGGAAGCCTCAATTTCTTTGCTCATGAGACTCGGATTGAGGGGATCAAACCCAAGTCTAGATTGGGCCTGAAACAGCTTTGATTGAGCTGTACTAACTCTATTACTGATATCACTAAATTCTCTACGATTGAGTTTAGCAAGCTCGAACTGGAGCCTATGAAGCTTTTCAGAAACTAGCCGCATACCAGAGGATGAAATAGGGAATTTCCAGCTTTTCAGGACAATTTCCTTAAAAGAAGGATGAGATTGCCACATATTGAAAAACCTGAAGGGCTTTTTACTTCTAGGTCTAGGCATACCGAGGTTGAGAGTAACAATGGTATGGTCCGACGATCTAAGGTAGCCATAACGGGCATTTGACATTGGGAAAAGGTCATCCCAGTTTGGGCTGACCATGACTCGATCAATTTTAGAGAGGATAGGTCTAGCAGGCTGTTTGTTAATCCAAGTGAAGTGAAACCCGGAGGATCGGAGATCACTTAGCTCACTTTGGTAACAACAGTTGTTAAACTCTTCAATAACAGAGGTCCAATTTTCGGAAGCACCAATTCTCTCGTCAGGATGACGAATTGCATTAAAGTCCCTAAGGGCGACCCAAGGGATAAGTTTCTCAAGGTTGGAAATAGCTATTAGGTCATTCCAGAGGGGAACGCGATCAATTGCTTCGTTAAAAGCATAGATTGCCGTTAATCTAAAAGCCGATTTATCATTATGGCATTTTACTCTGCAATGAATTAACTGGGGAGACTCAGAAAGCTTCGAGACTGTGATTACACTTGGGTTCCAAGTGACCCAAATTCTACCGAGGGGATGGGAGGAATAGTTATTTATGACATGCCAGAAAAGGACCATTTTAGTAATGATAGCATCAACCTTAGATATATTAACCTTAGTCTCGACTAGAATAATCAAGGAAATACTATTTCTAATAATGAAATCAGTTACGTCTTTTTGCCTAACAGGGTCATTAAGACCCCTAACGTTCCAGGAAGCAATATTCATTTAAAATGGAGACTTACAGTGCATCAGACGATGGACCTGTCGGAGGACATCTCCATTTTTCCCTTCCCCTTCGGGTCTACAGTGCGAAGCCTTTTAGGAGGAGATTCTGCCTCTTCTCCACTTTCCACTTCAGTCCCTTCGTTAATGAAAGGAAGGAAAGGGCCATGGACGGCTTCAGGAATGAACTCGGAAGGATCTTCCTCGGATGATGAAGATGGAACTGGAAAAGGGGATAGCTTCAAGGGACCTTTTTTGCAGATTCGGGTAGGGTGCCCAAACACCTTACAGCTGGCACACTGGGGAGGAAGGCCCTGGTATTCAAAAAATACCGAGATAGATTTCCCCCTAATCTTAAATGTGAGTTCGGAGCGAATAGGAGATCCTACAGAGATCAAAATACAGATTCGAGCGAATCAGAGCTTTTATTTTTTCTCTGTTTGGTGATCCACATATAAGGGAGTACCTAAGACTGAGCCAATATTACTAAATCCCTCCGCCGTCCAGAGTTCCAATGGAAAATTGAAAACCTTAACCCAGATGGGGATTTCAGTATGAGGATCTTTGATAAGAGGGGAGAGGGGTTCCCAAACTTTCAGAATCATCAAATTGCCTCCAAAATGCCATGGGGCTCCCTCTAAGATCTTTTTCGCCATACTTTCGGAACCAAATTGGAAAAGAAAATAGCCTTCAGGAAGGGGCTTAAATTGAATGAGGCCAAACCTTTTCCACATTGCCTCGACGTTAGCTTTGAGGAAACTCAGATTGCTTGGTTGAGTAAGAAAGTATCCTGAAAGACAAGCTTTCCAGGATTCCGAAGATCCCATAGCTGAATCTTTCATGATGAATTCATTGCCTACAAGTTCCATATGGTTGACACCAATCACCAAAGGAGACCGGTTATCGATATGCCCCGAAACAACACTCGCATAAGAAGATGGTGCTGACGGATGAATACGAGAGTTTGAATTAGCAAATCCCAAAGAGCTAGGTTTAAAAGGAGGGGCTTGAGATAATTTTGACGGGATTTGAGCAAGCTTATTTTTTTAATCTCCTTCCTTTTGGGCCTTTGCCCGCATTGCCAAAATTCCGGATCAAAGAATAAGGAACATAAGGAGACGGACCACCAATAATACCTTGACCCTCATTTCTTTTCGGACGATCAATATAAAGAATTTGGGTCGACCCAATCGATTTATAAAATCTGCTTTGGCTAGAAGAGCCCGACCGGTAAGAATTAATAACCCGGTTTGGAGGTCCTCCAGAGCAAGGGCCCAAGTGAGATTTTGGTTGATCCTTCTCCGATGGGCCCCCGGAACCCGGATGAGAGGAAAGTTGGGCTGGACTAGACAAAGAGTCCGAAAGGCCCACTTTCCCTAACGAGCCCATAGGCCAACTTTCCTTTCCTGAACCCAATAGTCCATCCTCCTTACCGATTCCCAACAGCCCAATATCCTTTTCATAACCCAGCAAACCTGTCCCAGTCGACTTTTCTGCCATTCCCGAATTCACCATCCCTAACCCAGACCTTCTGAGCTTCACCCTATCTCTGGCGCCGGCAGCTTCTCCTTGACCCATCGAATCCCGATCCTTACCCGAGTTCTCCAATATAATACCAGACCGACTGTTCTTCCACCGGTCGGCGGCATCGGCCTCGTCGACACCGATTTCCAACCTACGGTTCTTGACCCTAACATCGGCATCTTCACCGGAAGCAGCTTCGATCGCCGTTTCGAGCAACTGCCTTCCCTCTCTGGTGTGATTCTCCAAGCCGGAGCTACCACCTCTTCCCAAGCTCGACTTACTCGCACTGACGAACCCCACCGGCCGACCAGTCTCTTCATCTGATCCAACAGACGGCGCTTGGACTTGAAGTGCCATGGACAAAATCAGGTTCCCTCTCGAAGATGAGTCGGAGGCGTAGCCGAATCGGGCCGACTCATAACACCGTCGAGAGCCTCTAGAGCCTAACGGAGGGAGCGGAGTCAACGGGGACGAACATCTTTCGTAGATGGCGGCTACAAGGTTATCATATGCTCACGGGGTGATTTACATCGCTGCGAAACCTACAGATGGCTGGATATCTGAACGGTGAATGGCCTCAAGCTCCGAGGCAGAGGAGAAATTAAGCTCTGGAAGGTTTCGAGAGTTCACAATGGTAAGTTTGTTGTTTGATGGATGGTTGTTAAGCACCGGGGACATTTGCTGGATTGTAGTTGATTGATTTTGCAGGGTGGATGGTGAGCTAGGGAGGAAGATAGAGTGCCCAGCTTCCATATGGCTTCTAGCCATAGCCAGGGCGTCCCTCACAAAAGCTTCGTGGAAGGGAGAGATGTGGCCAGGGAGAGGCGACGAAGAGCTGATCGGGAAAGAGCTCGGAGATCCAGAACAGAGCCCGAGATCATCAAAGGAGACCGGAATGGAGGCAAGCTTGGACGAGAAATCCTGCGAACGAATCGGAGAGAATGTATCAACGAATTCGGAGGTAGATTTAGGGCGTGGGGAAGACATTGTAGGCTGAGAGAGGTAAGATGATTTAATAAGCGGCTTTAGTCTAAGATAGAAGTGGTTTGATTTTGAGGGAGATATGAAAATGTGAATAGCTTTATAAACTGCGAATGGAGGGCTGGGTTTAGGGTTTAAGCAAGAATAGGGATGCCTCGTAGAATTGCCTACTGGTCTTGAGAAAGAGATAGTCTGAGGAGATGTAGGGTTTACAGACAGATGGATGAGGAGGTTAGCAGACCTAGGGTTAAAGAAGATAAACGAGCAATAAAGCCAGTAAAGCTCAAAATAGCTAACTGACTTTGGCAAAAGCAGGAGCTGGAGGAGAGAGAGTGTTGGAACTTCCCCAAATAGATTGGAGGTAAACCAACAAGGCAGAGACTTCGAAGGGGGAGCTAACCAGGTTTGAATGACTAGTTCGAGAAAAGGTTTCTTCTTAGATCTAAAGTTAGACCCATTTACATTAAGCCCAGAGGATAAAAGGGAGGATAGGTTTAAAAACCAGGGACTTGAATGGGGAATGCCAATACTAGGATTCGACCTAGGAAGTGACTGATTGTAGATCTTACTTGCTTTGAGGTACTTGATGTGTATTACAAGCTGGAAGGTAAGCTTTGTTTTTGACATTACGGGAATACAGAGGTACATGATAGACGGGGTGTGGTACTTGTTGAGAATTAATATCTCGATGTGCGGCTGAGGATTTGACGAAAAGGGAAGACAGATGGGAGGGGTTTGATAGGACTCTTCCTTCAGACTTGTCTCCTTTGAAGCTATCTTTGAGACTGATATCCAGTGGTTTAAGTGGAAGAAAGGGTCAGAAGGGGATAGAAAATAGCTGAAGAGGGACAAGGAGATTTTGGAGCTTGAATAAGATATACATACTGTCATATCCCAGCTTCGATCAAGACCTTGAATTCCCTGGCCATAAAGCCAGGGAACCTTAGAAGACACCAGGAAGAAGCTAGTTACCGTTGAGAGTTAGAGAGAGGGGAGAGCTTTTTTTTGGTCGGTTTGATTTTATTTTATTTTAGTTTATTTTGAATTAACTTATTTCAAAAATAAGAAGTAAAGAGAATTTTCACTAATTTATTTATTAATTTTGAGGGATCTATATTTTTTGTATTTGTTTAAAATATATTTAATAAATATATTTTACAATTATCTATATTTACTCTAATTTATTTATTAATTTTGAGTTACTTATAATTTATATTTGTTTAAAATATATTTAATAGATATATTTTACAATATATCTATATGTACTAAGTTATAAATTATAAAAAATTAAGATATCAAAATTAAAATTAAAAATAATACAATAATTTATGAAGTCTAAAAATATATTAAAGAGATATACCAAACCTTATAGTTAATTGGGTTCCATATTGTTTTTACAAAATATGATATATTAATGTGTCATTCATATGAGTATCATATAATTCAAAATTACGCTGAAAAATATATAACTTAAAAAAATAACAAAATCCAAAAATAGTTATTCTTTCTATATTGTTTTTACAAAATAGGATATATTAATGTGTTATATAATATAATTCAAAATTATGCATAAATAATATATAACTTAAAAGATTAATAAAATCCAAAATGATTAAACTTATTTAATATCATATTTTGATGTAAGTATATACTCTTATTAATAAAGCTCCAACTAATGCTATTATTTTCCTTCCAAAATAGTCATTACTTCAGGCTTTTAAGCACATTTCTAAAGAAAATTGGAGAATGACATTAACATCTAACAATAATAAGTTAGGTTAATTTAGTTTAATTTTTTTTCTATTTTTTTTATTCGAGAGTTATGTTTTTTCATGCTAACCTTATTTATAATATTGTACCTTTTTAATGAAAGATTTTGAATTTTGAATGTGAAATTTGCAAATGATATTTTCGATATAGTTTTATTTAGACATTTGAATATTATATGAGATCCCTTTTAATATATATATATATATATATATATATATATATATATATATATATATATATATATATTAAATCGACAATGATAATATTATAAAAATTGTTTGTATAATTAACAAAAACAATTAGCATATCTTTTTCTATAATAATATTGTTCACTAATTAGATAAATTTTACTTTATTTCAAAACATGACATTGAAATTTATATCAAACTTTACTTTATTTCAAATTTATGTATAAGGTCCCACCAATGGCAAATGAGTATTTTAATTTTATTTTTTTATTTGAAGATTATGTTTTTTTTAATATTTACTCAATTATATAAAATTTATGGATTTCGTTTTAACCCAAAAGCTTGAAAGTTTGATTATATGATATTTTATCCAAGTCGTATTTTTTTGTTTAATATTTTATAAACCTTTTTTCAATATAAATATTTTAATCCCACAATAATAAAATTTCAAAGACTATTTCTATAAAAAAAGTTTATATAATTAGACTAAAAAATCTAAATAAATTATTTATGAATACATTGTTTTTAGTGTTTGATGCATATATATTTGCATCGTCCGTATGTATAAAAGATTAAGTAAGCGTGGTATCTTTATGGAGACTGGTCAATCTTCTTAGACGGATGTTGGTAGTTTAGATATCGATGAGGATGAGGAAAGATCATCTCGGATTAATCGTAGTGATAAAAGCCATGGTCAAGAATTTTATATATACAATAGAAAATGAAAAAGTAAATATTTATTTTTTTATGTTTGAAATATTATATATTTTTTATAAATAATTATTAATATATTTAAGGGTCAAGCTATATATACCCAATTCGTGTTTAAGTATACCCAATTTTGAGTATACCCAAAGGTGATCTAAGTATACCCAAATTTTGACAAAAATACCCTTTTCTATGTATATAAGGTTTTTTACACTCTCTAACTTCTCTCTAAAACCTTCAAGTTCTCTCTAATTTATCCGGCGAACAAAAATTCGGCGAACAAAAATTCGGCGAACTAAAATCCGGCGAACTAAAATATAAAAACTTAGTCTTAGTATCAAAATTTAGGGTTATGGTTGAATTAGGTAAAAAAATCATAATTTCAGGGTGTTTGGAGGCCATTTTCCGGCCGGAATTCGGCCGGAAAATGGCCTCCAAACACCCTAAAATTATGATTTTTTTTAGTAATTAAATTTTTAATTTTTTTTAAAAAAAACTTCAAAAAAACAAGTTTTGATTTTGTGTTTTCATTAGAAGATGTTTAAAAAAATTAAAAAGAGTTTGAATGTTCTTGAGGGAACTTTGAATGTTCAAGAACAATTTGAAGAATTTCACAAAATTGTAGTAATATGGGGTTTGATCTAGTAGAGAGTTGTGTTTTTTTGTATACATAACCAAATAGATTGTTTTGTGATTTGGGTGTATCTAGGATATACTTAGTGTTTTTTTTACTTAGTGGCAATTCGGATATTAAATGAAAGTTCAAGGGTTTTTTCGTCCTAAAAAAGTCAAACAAAAGTCAACTGCGTTTTTTGGGTATACTTAAATCACATTTGGGTATATATAGCCATACCCTATATTTAATTTGTATTTATTTTAATTACACTTTTTCTTTAATTAGGAGAAGACGGATGTTATGTGGATTTTGTAAAAAAAATAATGAATGTGGATATTGCATTGCATTATTTTGATTTAATAAATCTCTTAAATAAAACACGGATAGATATCAGTTTGGAAGGTGTTGTTTAGGTGGTAAAGTGAAACTAAGATTATTAGAGTCTACTCCTATTTTTTTAATAATTTATTAAATCCATATAATAATGAGACTAGTAAAACAAATCAAACAAATATAGGAGCATATAATTCGATGTTTGTATTTTATTCGATGGGAGCAATGGTTAATACTTTAATTACTGATGGTACATCACCTTGTATTTTTAAAATCGATGGTCGAGTTCATCATTTAATGGGATTACTAATACCACATCATAGAGACTCTCCCAAATTTGTTGAGTTATATATTTATGATACTCAAAATGAGGTAAGTAATCATCTCAATGCTACGGATTCTCAAGATTCACTTGAACATGGTATTATTGACGGTCTTATAAAAATGTTTGATGAATCTAATACCTTAGTCAAATTATTCTGTAGTATTAAAGATACAATTAATGAAAACTTAGTTACTTCATTTAAATTAGATCATTAAGTCGTAGATTAACACACAGTAAACAATATGACCCACGTTGTTCAAATTAAAATGGGGTTTAATAGTTGGAAATATTAGAGAGTTCGATTATGAAAGAGATATCATAATACAACATAAATCTAACGTTGTACGAAGAATTACGAAATTACATCCTAAATTTATGTAATTGCAATATCCATTTCATTTTCCTCATGGTAAAGACAATTATAAATCTTATTTGAAATGGAACGAAGAGTTCATCGGCCAAAAACCAAAATGAGAAAGCATATTAGTGAGAAATTTATATTCCTATTAAATTCAAGATAAAAATTGAATGATGTTTCTTTTTAAAAGGTTCTAGGTTGTTCCAATAAAATTTAGTATATGTATATGAAACTCTTGAAGAAGATCGATAGATTTTAGAGTTCTTGCATAACATTATCTTGCTAACTTTTGATCAATTCGGACCACTCCAACACGGTCTCCAACGGCATACTTCATACACTGATGAACAGTAAAAACAACTGCATACATCCTCAAAAGCCACGATATTCTAAAAATAGTATTATAACTGGTAGGACAATCGACTACCATGTACAAAACTTGAACATTCTTTTTAAAATATCATTTTCCGAAACAAACTTATTTTTAAAAAATCATGAAAATTTTAAAACTGAGATTTATAAAAGAATACACGATACAATATCCAAAGGAGAAACAAATGCTAATGATACTGGAAAAAGGATAAATTTCCTGTCTTCCCACATTAGAAGTGTTAGATATATGATAAATAATTATCATGACGCAATGGAAACCTGCCGATATTTTTGGTATTGCGTGCAAATTTGTTTATCAAATTTACATGCAATACAAAATGGCCAGAAATTATAAAAGAACTCTACACAAATATTGGTTATAAAGCTTATGATAAACCTGATATTATCACAAGAGTATTTAAAATGAAACTCGATAGTATGATATCCAACACCAAATCAAGAAAACCTTTTGGAATTGTTCTAGAAGGTACGTTATTTTATTATTTAAAGTTTAATATTCTAACAAAAATTATAATCATTTCTAAAACTTATATTATATTTATTTTTATGTATACAAATGTTTATACAATTGGATTTCGAAAAAGAGGTCTTCTTCGTTGTCATATGTTAGTTTAGTTATATTCAAAATATGCATGCAGTCTTCCACAAGATATCGACTCCATTATTTTAGAAAAATTTCTAAACAAAGAAATTGATCCAATTGCACGTGAACTAGTGAGCCAATTTATGATTCGTGGACCTTGCGGAATTTTGAATAGATATTCTACATGCATGGAAAATGGTAAATGTATAAAAATATTTCCAAAAAAGTTTAAAACATAATCAGTCATAAACACAAATATTATCTCATTTACAAACATCATGGCAAACCATCAAATTACATTAATAAAAATCAAATACAAATTGATAATAGATTTTTTGTACCTTACAATAAATAATTGTTGATACAATATAAAGCTCAAATTAACGTTGAATATTGTTGTAAATCTATGCTTATTAAGTATATTTTCAAATATCTTACCAAGGGATCAAATAGAGCTTGAGCTGTTTTTGAAAAAGATAAAACTAATTAAATTCTTGCGCATCTGAACTGTCATATTTATGCACGTATGAATCTGTTTGGAGAATATCTCAGTTTCACATGCACTCGAGGCACTCTTATGTTGAAAGATTACATGTTCATTTTCCTTAGCAACAAAATATTATATTTGATTCTAATGTAACTTAACAATCAGTTGGTAACAAGTCATGTGTTGAAAATTCAATGTTAACAAGGTGGTTTGATGCAAATAAACAATATAAAGAAGCTCTTATGCTATTACATGCGGAATTTACCATAACATTTATCTCGGATGCTTATGATAAAATTTAGAAATTGAGAAAAAGGTAAATGTATATGTAGATTAGCATATGTACATCCACCATCAGGTGAACTAAATTATTTAAAAATATTATTAAATTTTAAAAATGGAGCTACCCGTTTTGATGACATACAAATTATCGGTGGAATTGTACAATCTAGCTAACAAGATGCACGCAAAACACTAGGTATCTTAGGTAATGATAAAGAAGTAGGTAGAACTGTTCATTCTAGATTTAAGATTCTTTTAAGTATAACAAAATATTTTACACGTGAAATAAACCAAATCAATACATTTTGCCAAGTTAATTCCATAAACATCATTGATTATATGGGATGGAGCACTTATGAATCATAAAATTTGTTTTGAGGCTCTCAATAAATCATTATGTGATATTTTATTTGGAGGAAAAACTATTTTATTATGAGGTGATTTCAGACAAATTTTACCAGTTATAGCAGGAGGAACAAGAGAAGAGATTATCAATGCCTCTTTAAGGAGTTCTTTTCTATGGAAACACTTTAATGTATTCATTTTAAAACAAAACATGAGATTGTCTAACAATAGTTTAAAAAATGTTGAAAAACATGATCTAAAGAGTTTTGCTGATTGACTATTAGAAATTGGAGAAGGTTATATTTTTTATTTAACTGTTCCAAACAATCAAGAATATTCATGGGTTACAATTCCACCTGATTCACTTATTGAATCATCTGATAATCATATTCACTCTATTTTTAGTGTGATATATATTGATTTTCTGAATAATCTTGATAATTACTCTTATTTAACGGAAAGAACAATAAATATTCCAAAAACAATGTAGTGTTAGAGATAAATGACTTTATATTTAATTTAATATCGGATAACAGTCACACTTATTTAAGCTATGATTCTATATGTAAAACATGTGGAAATTCAGAAAGTTTTGAGCTTCTAAATCCGATTAAATTTCTTAATAAATTATAATTTAAGCATATCCCAAAACATGAGTTAACACTCAAAATAAGGGTGCCTATAATTTTGTTAAGAAATTTGAATTCATCGTCAGAATTATGAAACGGTACAAGATTAGTAATAACGCAAATAGACAATAAAGTTATTGCAGCCAAAATTGTAATCGACTGTAACATTGGTGATACAGTTTTTATACTTCAGATTGATTTTTCTTCAACAGAAAAAATGGCCATTTATATATAAACGGTGAAACTTTCCTATTAGGTCAATTACATTCCTCAACTAGTATTCACTCGTGGTCAATTATATGTCGCTTTATCTAAAGTAACCTCTAGCAAAAGGACTTACTATTGTGAATAATGATGAAGATATTCTCAATTCTTATGTAAAAATATTGTATATAGAGAAGTGGTTGATAATCTATAAACAAATGTTAAATTAGACACATATATTTTTAACCCTTACATAATGTTTGAACGTTTATATGAAAATTGATACATTAAATTATAATTTGGTAAGTTTATACGATTTCTAACAATTTTTTATATAGTACAAATATGAGTATAATTAAAATTAATTTATTATATATTTTGTAATTATTGTAAATATAAATTAACGGTTAATATTTTACAAACAGTACACCTAACTACGAGAAGAAATTGCTTCCATATCAATATTAGCCGACTTAAATCTAAATTGTGCATCATTCCTCGAACAACATACGGAAATCGTGGTTAAAGCAAGATTTATAAACTAACCTACGATTAAAGCTATCTCTAACCATTTTGCAATTTTAATGCGACCTACATTCTTTGATGGAGATTTATATAAAAATTGATGAAAATATTTTTCAAAATAATATAAAATTACTACATTTGTATTACGGCAAAACTTTGGTTGTGATTGAAAATTATGAAAATTAAAAGTTGGATCTATAATTTATATTTTGTAAGAAAATATTTATACCATCTTCTTTATAAATATATTTTAAGTATATACAATTTTTCAATAATTTTATACCCGTGATCCGTGACAATGCCCCGCGACAATGCTGAATTTTTACCTAGTATCAACTAAAATAAATTAGTTTGGATATTATTGTATCATGATAAAATAATTCAACCTAATTATATAAATTTCCATTTACGTAATCGTGCTTAACAGTTGTCAAGATTAGACATTTTTCCGTTTAGTTCGCCATGCATAATAGTTGATGTAATAAATTCATTCGAATAATATCACATACGTCTCATGGGTTGGTCATACCATACGATATAATTTGCCACCTTTTGTTTTCTAGAAAAGGTATTTGATATGTGTTTTTAAAATTTATTTAACGAATAAGAGATATATGAGTATGTATATGACAATGGTAGGGTTGGTAGGGTTAGAAAATTATATTAATATATTTAAGGTCATAAGTTCGATATTAACTATATATCATAGTGACATTTTAATATATATTCACTATTTATACGTATAAACAACTACATGTCCAGTAAGGCTCTTAACCTTGTGATACATTTTCATCAATAATTTTTATTTTTTTCTAGAACTTATCCATTTCTAGTTTTTTTGGATTCCACATATTAGACAACATCCACCAACTAGTGAACATAACACATCGCTTTTTATCCAAATTATTAGTCAAATATGGTCCAGTTATGCATTTAAAACTCTTCAGTAAACTATTAATGATAATTTCAAACGATTGGTTGATATTTGATCGACTAATTGGTCTACATAGGAAAATTGAAAGATGCTGGCGCGATATGCATACTTCTTTTGAACTAAAAATCTTCGGTAAACTATTAATGATAATCTCAAAGGATTGGTTGATATTTGATCGACTAATTGGTCTACATATGAAAATTGAAAGATGTTGGCGCGATATGCATACTTCTTTTGAACGGGAAATTAAAGATCATGTGAAGAGTAAAAAAAATCAAAAAGTTAACTATATATGCTATTAAGCCTGCAGAAAGATCGAGTTCAAGTTGGGAATGAATATGTCACTTACAATATATTAAAGCAATTCTTCTGGTAATGGTACCCTCACTCATAATAGATCTCCTCACTAGTATTAAAACCTGCTTTACAAAATTTTCAACCTTAAAATAGTTAAACCTTATAATCGCTATTCGTATATTCTATCATAGTGGTTTAGGCTGTGATAAAATATATTCAATATTTGATAGTTATGAAAATTGTTCGATTTGAAATACAAAACAACAATAGAAACAAAGAAAATTTTACCAATGACGATATTAATAAGTTCGACTGTTTCAAGTCGGTCGTGAAATATGCTCTAACATTTCTACTCCTTAGATAATATATACCCAAATATCCAGTAATATACCCAAATGACTTTGAGGATATTAATGATAAAGAGTTTCATGGCTAAATTGTGACTTATATTCCATGTATCAACATGGATGATAAATTTTACAATTTGAAGAGTATTTCGGATCTATTTAAGACTTTTGTTTGTACAAAAAACACAGATATTTGGATTTGTGTACATACTTTTGAAGATAACTTTGTCATTACCGGTTGCCATAACTATTGAGGGAGTATTTTATGTTATGAAATATGTGAAAAATGATTTGATAAATAGAATGACATGGCTTAATGATTGTTAATTTACATTTGTGGAGAGAAAAAAAAAAATCTACAGTTGATGATCTCGATATTATCAAACACTTTCGAGCATGATTAAAAGAAGACTGCATCTACGCTTGGACTATTATATATTTTCATTTTGAGTTATAACTGTAATATTTACATATTTTTATTATGCGATAATCAGATATTTATCTCTTATTTGATAAGGTTGTCATTATCAAAGTAGATGCTATTGGGAAAGATGCGGTTATATAGTAAGAAACCGAGCATCGCCGACACATGAAGACATCGGTGTAACGACATAACACTAAGGGGATCCCGCATCATACCGATATCACTTACAAATAGTGTACACACATCACAAATGACGACTAAACCGAGGTGCAATTGCAAGACATAAATGCCAACCCACAAGACATGACCGATGTTTTCCTAACGATAAAGACCGATGGGTGTTGAAACCTTAACAGCTACATCGAGCGTTTATAAACTGGTGGAACCAACATGACCAACATAACCTGACCGAGAAGCGGTCCTATGAGAATACAAACGTAATCTGAGCGATAACCTAACCGAGCAGAGGTAATACGAGAAAACAAGCGTAACCCGATCAAGGCTCGTCCGAGCAGTAATCTGACCGAGCAGAGGCCACATGGAAAGATCCACATAATCAAGTCGAGGTCCACCAAAGAAGTACTACCATTTACCGTTGCTAATTGGGCACAATTGTTATTAACGCACAACAAAGAGCTTTAAAGAGACTCAATAGTCATTATAGGAAACTAATTAGTGAGACATCAACGTAATTGGCCACGACTGAACTAATGGCCATAAATATAGGTCCACGATCGCAATTAGTGAAATTATGTATTTAGTGGGAGAGAGAAATCCCACACTAAATTATATAAATACGATTGCGAGTGTGTAAATAGATCTTTTCTTCTTGGATAAATCAACTACTATTTGACATATATTTGTGAGATTTTTCTCTAACCTTATTGATTTTTTTCCATAATATTTTTTACATACCTTCAATTTTTAGTCTGGCATCCTTTATTCCAAGTTTGATGATACATACTTGGATAACTTATTAAATTTAATTTAAATTGACAAAATTAACCCTTTAAACCATCAACATCCGCGAAGAGCACATGTAAACCTCTTTAACACATCAACTTTTATTCAGTTTATATGTTGTAAATATATGTTCATCAATAAGTTTATTACATTAAAAATAGATATTTTGGCGCAGAGTGTTAGTGATGTATCGGGGGTATACCCCACGCTAATTTATCATGCGCTAGCAATAGATAGGTGAGCTAAACCCGATTGACAAAAACACCGATCAGTCTCAATATAAAAGCAAGAAGCGATTAGCAATGAAGTCAATAAATTGTTTCGACTCAGGAAGATATGGGGGGGGGGGGTGGGGGGGTGGGGGGGATAGCGCATGTGCATCGATTTCACTGACCTGAATCAAGCTTCACCTAAAGAGAACTTCTCGTTACAATGTATTGATAAGTAGACTCGGTCTCACTATACGAGCATTTATCATTTATGGAAACATATTAGGGCTATAATCAAATTCGTTTGCACCCAAAGAATGAGAAGTATACCACATTCGAGACTGATAGGGGGCTATACTACTATACTATTATGTCATTCACTTTGAAGAATGTTTATATATCAAAGCCTCGTCAACCACATGTTCAAAGAGTAGTTGGAATATCACAATGAAACTTACATCGATGACATGATCATAAAAAACAATATAGTGGAGCATCAGTTGGAAATACTGAACAATCTTTTTATCGTCTTGCGTATGTTTAATCTCAAGCTGAATCCTCTAAAATGCTGATTCAGCTAGTTTCGTACTAGTTCAAGAACCAGAAGTCATCCAACGATCAATATATTATACCATCAAGACTCTTGTAGAGGAAGAAACTCGTTATCTCAATTTGGAAAAACTAGCATTTTGACTCGTGGTTGCTGTTCGCAAGATATGTCCATATTTTCACGGCCGCAACATTATTATACAAACTTCCTTTCCCCTTAGGAAGATATTACAAAAGCCCGTTATCTCAGGTTGACTAAACAAATAGTACATCGAGCTAGGGGAGTATGACATCAAATTCGAACCACGCACCGCGACCAAGGGACAAGGCGTCACCGATTTCATCACAAAACTCTCCATATCCCGCAATGAATCTAGCATGAGTGTACCATCGCCCGATAATTGCAACCAGGAATGGGTTCTCAAAACCGATGGGGCATAGAGTACTTTAGATGGTGGTGAAAACTATCTACAGGAGGAGAAATTTGGGAATCCCTCCGTTTTGAATTCTCGGTGACAAATAATACCGTAGAGTATGAGGCAGTCATCGGAGGCATGAATTTAGCTCACATATGTAGAGCTCGGTGACAAATAATACCGTAGAGTATGAGCTCTGATTCACAATTAGTTATCAACCAAGTTAAAGGCAACAACTACGCCACGAAAGAAGGGATTCGCAGTTACATGACTGCGTTAAAAGAATATGCATATAAGTTTCAATTGTTCACTTACGATAAGGTCCACCATATTGTTAACTTTGCAGCCGATGCCTTGGCTAAAACAGCAACCTCTGGATAACATCCACTCTTAATATTATAGAACAACCCAACTACAGAGATCTCACATCCACATAAAAAATTTGTATGATAAGGACCGCGGCTGACTAGCATTAACCTTTCTTACTCTACCTTTATGACAGTGTCTCATCAGATAAAGCATTGGCTAGGGCGTCGTAGCAGTATGCTGCCAAATTTTATGTACTCGATAATATTCTCTACCAAAAAAGTACAATATGACCACTGCTACGCTGTTTAAGTAAAATAGAACTTACAACAATTTTAAATGACTTACATGCGGGTTCTATATATCAAAGCCTCGTCAACCACATGTTCAAAGAGTAGTTGGAATATCACAATGAAGCTTAAACCCATGACATAATAAAAAAAACAATACAGTGAAGCATCAGTTGGAAATACTGAACAATCTTTTTATCGTCTTGCGTACGTTTAATCTCAAGCTGAATCCTCTAAAATGATGATTCTGTTAGTTTCGTACTAGTTCGAGAACCAGAAGGCATCCAACGATCAATATATTACACCATCAAGACTCTTGTATAGGAAGAAACTCATTATCTCAATTCGGAAAAACTAGCATTTTGACTCGTGGTTGCTGTTCGCAAGATATGTCCATATTTTCACAGCCACAACATTATTATACAAACTTCCTTTCCCCTTAGGAAGATATTACAGAAGCCCGTTATCTCAGGTTGACTAAACAAATGGTACATCGAGCTAGGGGAGTATGACATCAAATTCGAACCACGCACCACGACCAAGGGACAAGGCGTCACCGATTTCATCACAAAACTCTCCATATCCCGCAATGAATCTAGCATGAGTGTACCATCGCCCGATAATTGCAACCAGGAATGGGTTCTCAAAACCGATGGGGCATCGAGTACTTTAGATGGTGGTGAAAACTATCTATAGGAGGATAAATTTGGAAATCCATCCGTTTTGACTTCTCGGTGACAAATAATACCGTAGAGTATGAGCTCTGATTCACAATTAGTCATCAACCAAGTTAAAGGCACCTACTACGCCACGAAAGAAGGGATTCACAGTTACATGACTGCGTTAAAAGAATATGAATATAAGTTTCAATTGTTCACTTACGATCAGGTACACCATATTGTTAACTTTGCAGCCGATGCCTTGGCTAAAACAGCAACCTCTGGATAACATCCACTCGTAATATTATAGAACAACCCAACTACCGAGATCTCACATCCACATAAAAAATTTGTATGATAAGGACCGCGACTGACTGACATTAACCTTTCTTACTCTACCTTCATGAGAGTACTTTCTCATCAGATAAAGTATTGGCTAGGGCGTCGTAGCAACGTGCTGCCAAATTTTATGTACTCGATAATATTCTATACCAAAAAAGTACAACATGACCACTGCTACGCTGTTTAAGTCATGAAGAACTTACCATAATTTTAAATGACTTACATGCGGGAGACGCATAAGCATATTATGGCCACCATAACGTAATCGAATGATTTCTCCTGGCAAGTTATTACTATCGCGACCTGGCAGCCGATGTAGTATGCATATTATAACAATACTACCCTACAAACAATTCACTAACAGTGGCCACCTGCCAAGCGATCCGATGATCTCTAATATAATACCCTGCCTTGTTGATAAATGGAGCATCGACTTAGTAGGGTCGCTGCCAATGGAAACATGGAAGCGTCAGTTCTTAGTAGTAGTTATGGATTCCTTTACCAAATGGGTCGAATCCAATGCCCTTTCCCGTACCCGAGTCCTGGAGATATGTGACTTTGTACACCAATAGAGCCTCACCCGGTTTGGTATACTCCATGTGGGCAGATCATGGCCCTCTATTCCAAAATTCTATCATCATAATGTGGACCAATATTTTTACACCCCCGCTTAACCACAAGAAAATGGACCAATAGAATTGACCAACCGACCCTGGCTATATGGAATCAAACAAAAATTTGAGGGTGCCAAAGAGGAATGTCCTGATAAACAAACCGAGGTGCTATGGGCTTATCGCACCACTCCACGCACAACAAATATGGATACTTCCTTCGTGATTGTTTACAGTATAAAGGTGGTGGTATATGTAGAACTCATCATACGAAGCCATAGAGTCGTTAACTATTCAAAGGTCCCCAATGAGGTTGATCATATTGTTCACATTGATCTTATCGAGCAATATCGTGATCAAGAACGAGTGGGTGCAGAGCATTACAAATTTCTGATGAGGGGATGTTTCAATTCACGGTTGTGGCCACGTACACTACAAGCTGGTGACTTTATTATAAAGAATTATTTTAGACACCATGGTGTCTATCGCCTTGCTGACACTGAAGGTGGCACCCTTAAGAATTCTTAGAATATAAGTCATTTAAAGTTGTATCACAAAGCCATGTAATTTACCGATGTACTCTTTTTCCTTTCTGATGGTGCGACTAGTTGTTTTAACAATGCATCAGACTACATTTAGTTCAAAGAAATTTTATTGCTTTCCCCAATTTATATATTTCATTCATACCTCTCTCTCTCTCTCTTTACAAAATACGAATGGGTCACTGACCACTCCTATGGGCTACGCAATAGGAAATACTAAGCCCGGACTAATTGAGTCTAATAATACGAATGGGCTAATTGGTCATATCCACTAAGACTTCGTAAAGGGATATATGGAGTCCAATATATTATAGAGGTATTAACAAGGGAACTAGTAATAACCAAACCTATACATGTCACGCAACAGGCCAAATCGGTCTATCACGTGACAAAGCCGATGGGAATGCTCTTTTAGGGCTACACGATGGGCCATATTGAATATTTGACTAGCACATAAACCTCCATTCATCCAAATGTTTATTAGTTATTACTTCGGTTACTACCAAACACGTTTTTGAATAACATTAACACACAATATTATTTTATATATCTCCAATAATATATTCAATAGTTTGGATCTTAGAATTATGCTCAAAGGCACCCTCCACCCATTGGTCGTAAGTTGAGTAGGGGATATGTTGATGAAAATAAAAAAAATGAATAAATGATGGCAAGGGCAGGCGACGGCCCAAGTAAGAAATGGTAGAGGATATACAAATTTCATTCTCTCGGGCTCGACAAGGCTGCTCCCCGAGAGTTGGCATCCTGGTTATGACATCATTAGGGATACCATACCCAAACCTAAATTTGTTATGACCATCTTTAGTAAAATACTCATATTTGAGCAGCATACACGTGAAATACTCTTCTAGAAATTAGGGGCTTTCGAACTCCGATTATGTGCCATCACCAACGACGTTACTGGTCAAGCATAAGTCACATAGAAATACCGACATAATCAGGTCAAGATCCACTAAAGAAGTACTACTAGTTACTGATGTCTATTGGGCGCAATCGTGATCAACACACAATAAATAGTTTTTAAAGAGAACTTATGACTGAAGAATCAATGTAATTGGCTTCGACTGAAGTAATATCCATAAATATAGATCCATGATCACAATTAGTGGAATAATGTATTTAGTGGAAACGAAAAAAATCCCAAAGTGAATTATATAAATAAGATTACGAATTGGTCAAAATAAATATTTTATTTTTGGATAAATCAACTAATATTTAGTATACATAAGTGTGGTATTTATCGGAGTGCAACAATAAATGCTCGGATAACTTGTTACACTTAATTTTAATTTACGAATTTACTCTATAAACCAATATTTGCCAAGAGCACATGCTGACCTCGGCTTAAATCAGAAAATAGTCCTTCAAGTATCTCATTTTCTTTCATTTAGTCTTTCGATTTTGAAATCATCAGTGAGGATCACTCGACTATCCCATTTTCTTTCATTTAGTCTTTCGACTTAAAAATCACCGCCAAGGGTCCCTAGATTTTGAAAAATCTATAAATTTATTCCATGGTAAAAAGTTTTTCTCATAGATTTAAGGACTAAATTTATAGATTTTGTAGAGTCTATGAATTTCACTACCGAATAATTCATATATATTATTTTCATAATAAATTATCCATAAATCCAAGTTTCTTATTACTACCGAATATCTTAAATTCGTAAATTATCAATAGATATCTCGACTAAAGAGAAAAATTAAAAGTAACACTCTTCTTTTTTATTGAACCAATTTTTTTTTTACTTTTTTTAAACTTTAATTATAAATAAAATATGTTACTTTCAAACGGGGGTTCGAAAAAAAAAACGAAATTACTATTGACTTTTTTATTTTAAGACGAACAAAACTAGATCTATGGATTATATTAGCTTTTTAATGAGTTTTTATTGACAACTCTATCATGCTTGGTCTGGCATGATCTAATAATATCTTGTCTCTCTATTTTATCATGTATGGTATCTTCACTTCCATCATACCTGGTTTTGCATGATTTTATAACATCCGGTATCTCTAATTTATCATATATGGTCTCTCCATTTTCATCATGTCTAGTCTTGTACGATTTAAAAATGTCTCATCTCTAAACTTAATCATTCTTGATCCATCCGCTTCCATCACACCTGGTCTCGCATGATTTGATCATGCATTGCCTCGCATGAATTTTTGAGCTTTGGTTTGAAAAATGTGAATTATAAAAAATAAAAGAGAGAAGTTTTGGTTTAAACAGGAATAAGATTATTAAATGGATGGTGATGAAGCCTAGATATTTGAGGTATTATTTTAAAACGGGATATTAAGTTTGAGTTAAGTACAAAAGATGGATATTAGATAGGTAATAGTGATGCTTTGGATACTAAATAGTATAAAAAATTAAGGTTGGATACCTATACTTACATTACCCTTATTGTTTATTCAACTTTTGTCTTTTTATTCATAGTGTTATAAATAGATAATGTAATCAAATCGACGGTGGTTGGTGGGATCAAACAATCAAAAAAAAGTTAAGTAGTGGAGAGGTAGGAAAGTAAAATTGTCGAATTATGAAATTATAAAATTCAGAATTATAAAATGATCTTGTTCAAAAAATAGGAGAGCGTCAAGAATAAACTGATATTAAAATTTAAAATACTCACCTTTTATGTCAAGGTGCAACTTCTAATTATACTTTTTATTGTTGACCGACTAACATTAAGTAATGAACCTAACACAAGTGTTCTAAAATCGAAAGCATATACTAACTCAGTTTTGACATCTATATTAATGTATTCGATAAGCTATTATATAAAATCAGAGGCATATGAGCAAACTTTAAAAAAATAAACGATATTTTATAACCCTATGAACATTTAGTAATGAACATAATGTAAATAATACAATTAGTAAACAAAATCTCAGTTTTAAAATTGGAGACATATGTTGGGGAGTCTTTTTTAAAGGTGAAATTCCAAAACGCTTCACATGACTAAAGTTGAAGAATTCGAGGATCCCATTACACATATCATAATCCATAATATTCTATAACTTCTTAAATAAATAGGAATTAAACAAATAGGACCTAATGAGCTTATTATTGTCTACACAATCTTATGGAACATTACCGAGTGAATCATAAAGGTTTTGTATGGCGTGGTGACCCTAGTAGTATTTAGGGCTAAAATGTTTTCTAGACTTGGGTAACGAGAAGGGCGGCTAGTACCACAATGATCTTTGAAATTATTAACCATGATGTTAGCAATACCGGAATGAGTGGTGATCAAATCACCACAAAAGTTTGAAATTGAGAAGATTTTGTTACATACTATAAGATTTTTACTATTGTTGTGAAAGAATATAGTGTTCTTATTCTCAAGTTTGAGCCAATTCTCTTTGTATATTTCTTAAGAAATGATTCTTAGGCTCTCACTAAGGAAGATGAATTTGGAAAAAAACTTCGATTTTTTTTAGACCAGAAAAAGTTGGTTTAATTTTAGACAATGACGGATTGGGTGTATAAGTGGTCCTTTAAAGCATTACATATGCGAAGATGTCATTATATTTGTTACGATTGATTTCTCTAGGAGATAATTGAAGGCGACTAAGGTTTTAGGAGACCATTTTCATACCATGTATGGGGATGGGAAGGTTCCAACGAATGGAGATACTATTCTTGAATTTAGGATGAAATTGTCACATATTGAAAAATTTGAAAGGCTTTTTTTGCGCTTACAAGGAGTGCCCAAGTTATGAATGACAATGTGGTCAGAAGAACTATAAAATATATATTGGATGGATTAAACAGAAAAAGACTCATTACAGTCTTTGTTTAATAAGACGCGATCGATCTTGAAGAAAATATGATTAATGGGATTTTTACACTATTTAAAATATAAACCAGTAGAGTGAATATCGTTAAGCTTACACTAGTAGCAACAATTATCGAATTCATCGATAGTAGAAGGCCATCTGTCTGAGGAGCCGAGACGTTCCTCCGAAATATGGATAGAATTTAAAACCCACACGTTAACCTAAAAGATACAATAAATTTAAGCATAAATGGTCTTTAGGTCAGTCCAGAGGGAGATCCAATATGAACCATCGTTGAAAGCATAAATGATGGTGAAATGAAAGAGTATAGGGTAACTATGATCTCTAGTCTTGAGAGGAACAGGAAATAGTGATTACACTATGGTTCTATAATATTAAAACCTACAACGCTCTGAGAAGCATAGTTGATAAATAATTGCACGAGTGGGCCATAGTATTAGTAATAGAGTTGACTGTATAAATGTGGAATTTATTTTCTATTAGGATTATAATATAAATAATATTACTCGTAGTAAGTTTAGTTACGTATTTCTCCCTAATAGAGTCTTTAAACCCACAAATTTTCCATAAATTAATAAACAGTAAAAAAAAATTATAATTGCATAGGGTTTGATAATGGTCATGTCGGAGACGGAACCAAAAAAACCTTGCGTCATCTCGCTAGGGAACAAACAGAAGCGAATTTTATTCAGAGGGATCGAAATTTTCGAAGACCCGAGAGACAAATGAAAGGAAAAGATAATGGGAGACACTACATAAGGGATGTTAGATGTAATGTTGCTTATGCAGTGAACATAGTTGTGACAAAAAACAATGTATTGAGAGCATTAAGGTGGGAAACCTTGATACCCTATCAAGGTAAGCTTCTTCATGCATTCATACTCGATCTTTAAGGCTAACTTAGAACCCATCTTAGTCATCACAAATAAACGGTCATACCTAAGACTTTATTTTATTTTAATATGTTTATCCCTAAAACGTTGAGTACCCATCACAAAATTGATGCAACTAAGGGTTTAAGAAGTCCAAAGTTCTATTGGAAGCTTGGATATTTTAACCCAAAACGGAGTCTCCATTAGTAGATCCATGGATAAGGTGGAAAACGCTTCCCAAAGTTGTATGATCATGAGGAAGCCACCAAAATTCGAAGGAGATTTATTGAGGATATCATTAGCCAATCCTCATACCATAATTTAAAGTAGAAGTACCCCCTTCCAGAATGAATTTAAATAAGAGCGTGATAAAGATGGAGACAAACATTTTATAGATGACTTATTGGAAGTTTGATGTATTTGACATCTACTGTATACGATATGAGTATGATCAATCAATATATAAAAACGTTAGGATTTGTATCGCAAGAATGTAATAACAAATTTAATCGAATTCGTTGGCTATCTTGATGTTAAAAAGTACATGTCAAATGGATTTTATATTGAATAATGGAGTTGGGACATATTCTTTGAAGTAACAATAGGTTTTGATGTTATCCACTACTAAAATCAAATTTACTGCAACAACGTTACCATCCTTAAAGTATCTGGTTAAGGACATTACTTAAAACATTTCATAAACAACATCAAAACTCTACATTAATAAACTGTGATAAATTTTTTACGATAAAGATTTCCAAAAACTTTGCTCTACGTGGTAAAAAAACACATCAATGTCAGTTATCCTTTCTTATACAGTCAATGCAAAAATAAAGTTGTGGATTTTGCTTAGTATAAATTTAAGAATCAAGTTGCGTACATTATGACTAAACCACTCAAAGACAATTATATTTCAGATGCTAAAAGATATGTTAAGAGTTTGTTCAAGTAAAAAAATATAGTCGTTGAAAGAGTAAGGGCTAGAAGGTTTAGTTTGTGCTTTGTGTTAACCTAGTGGTTTTGAACATTCACTTTTAAGGGAGAGTGTTACGACTAAATCTATCAGAAATTGAATAAACTATTAAATAATGGGAGGAATTAATATTTTTTGTTCTGACACGTCTTATACTTGTCAAGATAATTATGTTTTCATCATTAGGTAACCGTTAAATGTCAAATCAATGCTAACCAATGAGTATTTGATTGATCCTTCAACTTCTCTTTCAACAAATCTCATTACCCATCTTCATAACATTTTCTATAAATACCGTTCCATATCATAGTTCACCTAACACAATTTAATTTTAGAGATAGAGAGAGAAAGTTTGTTGTTCAACTAGTTCTTCCACCATCGTCACCGTATTTTGTGTATGTGTCTATATCTGATCTGCTTACACTATGTTCATGTTATGTCTAAACAATGCTCGAGACTAGCTTACCATCGTGAAAAGGTCCGATGAGAGAGAAGTTGTTGGTATATTTTATAATAATCCCCTTCAAGTTGTCCAAACATTCACTTATGGTTTATGACCACCTACCAAAAAATAATAACCCTCTACCGATCTCGGATATTCATCTATCAATCCTTCTGACCTGACCCACATAACATGTTCGCAAAAGTAAATTCATCGCTATGGAAGAATCTGAAGAACTCAATATCTAAAATAAAAAAACACCACTTCTCACGTCAGAAAACAAAAATTGCCACAATCAACCAACAAAGTCATAAGAATCCTTCTACCTCGAAGGAAACACGTAGGACAAGCAAACGTTCGCAGGTGATTCATTCGAAAAAATGAATAAACCTGCTTCAAAGACACCTTATAATCCTCAAGATGTCTCAATTGCATTGAATTCATCTTCTCAAATTCAAGATCAACTAGCTAGTTCAAAAGCACCTCCCAACTTCAAGATGACCCACCTGAGAAAATAGGTGACTCAGAATCGAGAACTGTTAGTGATTTAGAAATTCAAGTAGTTGATAACACGCCTGTCCTTGATTCCGAGGAGAATGTAGTGGAAAAGATATCTAAGGCAAATAAAAAGAAGAAGACAAAGGAAGTTCTCATATTTCCTGCAAAAATTACTGCCACTCTGAGTGCAAACCTCAACGACGTTCTCCTTGAATATCTTATTTCACTTAATAATATGCAATATCAATATTATCATCCGTCTGAATCAGCTGTACTTTGTAAATGATAGAGGATTCCAAAAAACATCTTTATTCGTTTACCCTTTGTAAGAGGGACTCATCTCTCACGCGGTGCAAATGAACTAGTTTTTCACCCATAAATCTTGAATTGGGGTCTTTGATTCCCATCAGATCCAGTAATTATGGATTACTTTAAAATCATTGATCTATGCTCTAGTCAAGAAAATGTAAACCTCTGGTTCATATTTTTGTCTTGCATTATGGCTTTGAGACTTGCAAAAATTCATCTTGATATTGATCATTTCATAGTTAACTTAGGTGTCTCCAAGAATCCAATGCTTCCATTTTACAACATCATCCTCGGAAAATCTCTGAAGATAATTGATGACCTCTTTGAGGAAGATAAAAATGGAAACAAAAATTCTTCTTCATATCTAGTTGCTGGGATGACAACAAATAAATCTCTACATAATATCCACAAAGGGTCTCTCCGAAATGGAAGAGAACTAGCAAGTTTTATTTTTATTCATATTTATGTTTCCGACAATATTTACTAACTTTATTTGCACTGTGCAGAAGTTACGAAGTGCTATAAAATACATCTTGTTACCGCACAGGATACATTCTCTAAATTGATTGAATGGGCCACATAAGAGTAGTCAAATGAATTTCACAAGTGTTTTGACCCACTCAACTTTTTCCAAAGTCACTTGTGGAGGATATTTCTTAATTTTTTTGTGGATGTTGATAAACTGATTGAGCTACCCTTGACGCTTAAGTTGTTCTTCATGCTCGGAATAGGGTTCCAAACCATAAACCAAATAAGAATCAGAAGAAATATACTCAAGCTGAGTCGTCTAAGGAAAAGAAGAAAACCAAGGTCAGCCCAAAAAAAGAAATCTAAGAGAAAGACTATAGAAATTATCACTCCTAACACTTAAAATTCTATCAGGAAGCTTCCAAAAGAAAGAAAATGGTGGCTTCGAAGAAAAAGAAACCATGTTTCTCGAAGACCTCCACCGAAGTTGTTTCTAAAAAAGTCATTGATATTTCCTTCCCAAATCCAACACCTGATTTTGATGGGAATGAAGAGGAGAAACAAGACTATCAATTATACAACTCCAAACCACAATTTTAAGAGAATAAAAATAAATTTGTTGAAATCGTTGATAAGACTGAAAAGAATCCTACCAACAATCTCGAAAATAATGCTACCGGAGATCAAATTATAATACTTCAAAAAAATAAATAACCAGGCCCTTCGGTGAACCCCTCTCAAACATCTATATTAGAGAAAACCTTCCCTTTGTACCCACCGATATACTATCACCGAATTTTCTCAATATGATTTAACATTTTGCGACCCTTGAAAGAGCTGCCAAAAACTTGAGGTAATAAGCTACATCTATTCAGGATCAAATCGAATCCATGACAAGAGATGTCAACCATTATAAAAAAGAAGTCACGGACAACAAAAGGTTGGTTGTAGTGGAAAAATAAATCTTATTGATCAATTCTAAATATTTCAAATAGATAGATCCGAGTGGTACAATATTGCAATGCAAATGAAGGACCACCTGACTACGAAGCACAAAGAAGAATACTTTTTGTAAGAGAATGTTAATCTCGAATAAATTAACATTTTGTACAAAAAGAGTGAAGAGGGAAAAAATAAAGTTATGTTAGACTTAGATTTGTTCAAAGTTGAAGCTGCAAAAGAGAATGATGTTTTTATAGCTTCGGTTGTGAAAGAAGGTGCAAGTGACTTTATTAGAGTTTTAAAGACACACAAAAAGGAATCTAAAAAACCATTATTCGTGTCTTTTATCCAAAATTTCTGAACGTAAACATGGCAGATTATTGGTATTTGGCTCTAAAAACCAACGTCCAAAAGGTTCTTTTGCAACTGTTGTGAGTGACTCAAAAGAATCATAATTCGAACACAATAAGAATAGCAGTTCCACTTCTTCAGGAAACAAAAACTTAGAAATTGAGGTCAGTTCATCTAAGAGAATCTAAGGTGAACCTTCGAATATGTCTAAGGTAAATAGGAAGATATAATATTGTTTTGTTTACAAAATGTGTGTTTGACTATCTTTTTATGTATTTTGATTAGTGACCATCACATGTCACTGTTTTTACACTGCACTGTTTGTATTTTTGTAAGTGGCCGTCATATGTCACTTTTTGTATTTTTCTATCGAATGTTATGTTACTGTATCAATTTCACATTTTTTTAGTAAACCAAATACCTTAAAAATATCGTCGAATAATATGTCCATACACATTGGCACTTTGAATAATATCGCCATATACATTGACACTTATGATAATATCGCCACACACATTGGTAATTCAAATAATATCGCCACACATATTGGCACTTCGAATAATATCGACACAATAATTTGCACTTCGAATAATATCACCACACATATTGGTACTTCGAATAATATCGCCAAATACAGTGGCACTTCGAATAATATTTATTTTTAAAAAAATACCATTTCATAAATTATTACAAGAATCATCGGTCCTTGTTTAATTTATAAATTTTTTTTATTTTTGTTTAAAATATACAAATTTTAGATTTAAGGTTGATTTTCACATCCATACTTACTAAGATTAACTTGGCAAAATAAAAAGGGGTAATATTTGGCAAAACATTTATTGTATTCAGAATATCGACTATATAGGCCTCTCATTAAAACATTCTTGGTCCACGAGGAGAAGAAAGAATATGCCACCAAGTCATATACACAAAAGTAAGATAACACCCAAATATTATTTTCACAATAAAGTCTAAAAGGTTAATGTTCTTAGGGTGTTGTAATAATCTCTCTTATTGATCTTCCAATCGATATGTCACTGGCTTGACCTTTTCAACCACTATATACGGTCCTTCCCAATTTGGAGCCATTTTATTCAGCCTCTTATCTTTGGTATGCAAAAAAATATGTCTCAAACATTTATCACATACTTTAAAATACCTTTGGCTTATCTTGGAAGCGTAACGGCTTCTCGTTAAAGTTTGACAAGGGAATGAATTCAAATGTGCCCTTATCCATTTTTCTTCTACCAAATCGAGTTCTACTCATCTAGCCTTCTCGCTATCTCCCTTGGAGTAGTTAAGTACTCTATAAGGTTGAAGAGTAGACTTTGTTGGGCTCACTCCATCCATTCTATATACTAGAGCAAAGAAGGCTCCTGAGTTGCAGTTTAAGATGTTTTTCTATTGGTCCATAACACCTTTTGGAGATAATTAGGCCACTTTGCAACTACCTCTTCCAAATCTTTTGTAAGGTCATCCAAAATAGTTCTATTAGTTACCTCCACCTGGTCATTTGCGTGTGGATGAAAATGGGTGGAAAAAAATGATTGATACATCTTGAAGAACAAAATTATATTATCTATTTATTGTTGAATTAAGGTCCATTATCAATGGTAATTATCTGAGGCACCCCAAATCTACAAAAAAATGTTGGATAAAATAAACTAGATGACATTGTTAGCTTTTGTCCCTGATAAAGCTTTTATTTCTCCCCTCTTCAAAAAATAATCCAACGCAACAATAATACTCCGTCTTCAGCCAGATGCCATAAGTAATGGTCCAACCAAATCTATCCTCCATCTAACAAATAAAAGTGCCTCGTAAATTAAATCCAGTGGTACAGCTAGCATATGGATAATATTTCAAAATCGTTGACAAATATCAAAACTGCAAACCAGATTTTTAGCGTTATTCTTTATTCTAGGCCAAAAATACCATGTCAACAATATTTTTCTTGTTAAATTTTTAAGACGACCCTCTCCATCATGAAGCTCAGACAAGATTATTTTATATCAATGTTTCTTAAACATCTGAACAATGGTTATATCAATTTTTCTTATACAACACTCCCCCGAGTATTGTAAACCCATAAGCCCTAAACCTCAATATTTTAGCTAACTTTTATCAAGGGGTAACGTTCATTTGATAAAAAAAATACTAGATCAAACTGCCAGTCTATTTGCTCTTCCTCAGTGGCCACAAACACCTCTTTGGAATATTGGCACTACTTGGATTTCATCATTATAGATGGACTTTCTTATACTAGAATCCATGGATACACCTTGGAATAAGCAATCGTTGCTAAAGAATCTACAACATTATTTTTTCCTCTATTAATTAGTTCAATCATCCTATTATCAAAAAAAGACTTCCAATCCCATTAACTCTTGCACATATTTGATAAGTTGATCTTTCTTAGCCTCAGATATTCTCGAAATTTGATTCATTACAATCTGTGAATCAGTTTCCAAACAAAAGTTTTTAGCTCCATAAATATTTCCAAGTCTCAATCCAGCCAACACCATCGCGTATTATGCCTCGTTATTAGATGTTTTAAATCCAAAACATATAGCTTGATTGACAACCTCCCCAATTATTAGTTAAATTCTTGATTTTGATCCCTAATTACTTGCACCTCCATCAGTGCTAACCACCTATTCATCTATTGCTGTTAATGAATGTGTACCACTTCCCTTTTCATCGGAGCACTCCGAATGAAATTCGATAAAACATCAGTTAAGGCTTGGACCTTAATAGTTACTCAAGGAGAAAACTAAATGTTATAATCCCCTAATTCCACATATGACTTTTTCATTCTCCCCGAAACATCTAGTATTTGAAATAAAATATTCAATGGAAATGACGTTCTAACTATAATAGAATGGGCTTGAAAATCAGGACGCATTTTTGAAGTTGCCATAGCTAATTTTTCTAGCTTCAAATATCATTTTTCCAAGGCAAATAAACTTTTTCTCACATAGTAAACCGGTCGTGGATATCCATCTATTTCCCTTACTAAAATTGTGTTTATAGCCTAATTAGAGACAACGATATACAAGAACAACTTCTCACATGAGAATGACATAGACAAAACTTCCAGGGAGGACAAATGTTCTTTAATTTTTAAAAATGCTACATCACACTTTGATGTCCATGAGAATTTATTTGCGTGTCCCAGCACTTGAAAAACTAGAGCAAATTTATCTGAAGATCTAGATATAGAGTTGTCAACCTACCTGTCAAAATTTGCACTTTTTTAATTGACCGAGGTAGAGTCATGGTTATTAAAGCTTTCAAGTGCTCTGGATCAACTTCTATCTATTTTTCACTTATTATATATCCCAAGAATTTTCATGACCGGACTCTTAATTTACATTTCTCAAGGTTTAATTTTAAAAAATAGCTCTCAAATTCTAAAACATTTGATTTAAATCACGCAAGTGATCTTCATCCATAGTAATCTTTACCAACATATCCTCAATATACACTTCTATATTCCTCGCAATTTGAGTGAAAATAGATTTATTCACTAATCTTTAATAAGTAGCTCAAGTATTGTTCAGACGAAAAGGAATTACTCGATAACAATGTTATCTTGTATCAATAATAAACGCAATACCTTCTTGATCCCTCTAATTTATTTGGATCTGATTATACCTTGCGAAAGCAGCCATCATTGAAAGAAGCTTAGAACCTTATGTTAAATCAACAAGATAGTCTATTCTTGGGACCATAAATTGATCATTCAGACATGCAAGATTGAGATCAATAAAGTCGATGCACATCCTATATTTTCCATTCTTTGTTTTCACAAGCATAGAATTCATAGTCCACAATGGATAATGTACCTCTTGAATATGACCTACCTTAGACAACCGATCCACTTCTGTTACTATCGCCTCAGATTTCTCTCCCAAAAAATTCCTTCGCTTTTGAATGATAGGCATGACACTGGGGTTAACAGTCAAGCTATGAAAAATTACATCGGAGGGAACCTGTACAATATCCTTATGAAATCATCTAATTTTTTGGACAATTACCTTAGAACTTGATAATATAATGACAGTGATAATAGCGCCTCTATCCGCAAACTATTTCCATTAGAAAAAAACTACACCTCCACATTCACATCAGTGACTAATGAGCCATAGGTCTCCCTCGGATGATCCACCAAGGAAGGCCCCTCTAACTGATATTTTGTCATTATATCAACATTCACGCCTTGCTTGGAATACAAAGTTGTTGTATAACACTCCCTAGATACTTGTTGACTACTTTGAACAGCCCAACACGATCTCTGATTACATACTTTAAGCATGGATGAACCGTAGACGCTACGACATGCATTTTTTAAAAACCAAGATCTTCCCAATATAGCATTGTAGCTCGTATGAAAATTAACTACCATATAACACACTTGCATTTTTTTCTTAAACGGATTACGACCCAACAAAACATCACATTCAACTTCCACAATAACATGTGTTATTACAAGACGATTGTGCATCTTTTCGTATGTCGTTAGGAATAATAAATTATTTGAACTTTCAGTATCAATGAGTATCCTTCTAATCTCGTTTCCTCTCATCTCCGCTCCAATCACTACTGCGTCTTCATGAGGACCAACTACAACCTTTAAATCATCTTCATCAAAGAAGATGAAAGCCAAAATATTATTTTCATAGAGATTAGTTGAGATTCATCTTTCCACCTGAGTAGCTAAACTCACCACACGTCTTTTTCGAGAACTATTATTGTTCTCGACCATGGTGTTTCTTCCAAAAATTTCCAAAAACTCAAAATAATCACATAAGATTCGCATTTTTCCTGATATCATTGGTTCATTAACTACCAGCACCGTCCTTCAATCTGGATCATGATCAAGATTTTCCGAAGACACATCGATCACATCCATAGGCTAGTTATAAGAAATATAATTTCTAGATTTGAAAGTAAGTTTTCACCTTGTCATAACTGATGATTAGAACCTTGAATGTGTTGATCACCTTCTTGTTGTTTAACAAAACTATCCAACTTACTATTCTCAATCAAAATCTGAATTTCTTTTCCTAGAGCTATGCAACCTACTATCAGTATCATGCCCAATATCAGTATAACATTTACAAAATCTATTACTCATCTTTTCCTTGGGTCTAGTTATATGAGGAGGTTTTTGAAAATGGGCATCGTTCTTAGCTCATTTGAAAATGGATCCTGCATTTTTTGTTAACTTTACAAAATATTATAGTCTCACCTATTGGTTTGACCTAACTCTAGATTGATGTGAATTAGAAGGTAACACTTGAGATGGTGCAGACCAATGAGGTATATTTGCTGATACTTTGGGTTTAATATGTCCTTAAGAATTCGAATAGCTACCTTGATAACCATGATTGACAGGAGCGCTTCATTGGCTTGAATTCCTATGTGCCAGACTAGGTCATGTTTGAATTCTTGTTGATTTTTGTACCTTAATTTTCTCTTTTACTTGAGCTATTAGAACCCAAAATTAAATGTTATTCTCCTTATAGTATCCTTCATTAAATAACTGTAGAGAAACCTTTGTCTAAAATAAGTGCATGGAACTTGTTAATCTTAGTCTTAGTCAACACGAACCGTCTACTATAATCTTTCAACTTTTTCGTAAAATTCCGATTGCATTGAATTGTGGGGTCCCATTTTTTTACTCTCTATGAATTGCCTTTGAAAAGTTGTGTATAACATCCTAACACTAGTTATCGACCCCATCAAAATCCTATTATACCACTTTAAAGTCATAATTTTGAAAGATTGTGAAAACTCCCTACACAATACTTTGTCCTCATCGTCAAAATTTATCATATGGTTTTTAAATTGTTATATATGATTGTTGGCATCCTATGTTCCATCGAACTTTTCAACTTTAGCAATATCGAAGTGTTTCGGAAGCGCTATCAATCTTATATCAGCTGATAAAGGAGAAGTCTTTCAATCCGCCCATTGGATTTGTGCTCCTTTTGTGATTCTCGATGCTGACAATCATGTCTCATAGAATAATCTTTGTATTTTCCCTTCCTATAAGAATCACCTCATCTATGATACTGTGAATGCCCATCAGAATTTGACTAGATAATTCAATAGTATCCAAAGGAATGTATCGATTTGTATCTTGTTTCTCCTTTCTTGAAGAATAATATCCCCAATTTAATTGAAACTGCACCTCTCGATGATTGGTCATTACTTGATGAACCTCGTGAGACTCATTATAGTGGTCTGCTATATATTTTTTTTAATTTACTTGATGCACCTTGGATCGTACCCTATCTGATTTAACTAATTGTTCCCCCTCTGCACTAGTTCGTCATCTAACTCAGGCATCTATTCCAGTAGATGATTCATCATATCCAGTAGATTTGGTTAATCGTGTTAATCATTTGATTGTATACGATTCTGATTTTCTTATTTACCCATACTTGACTCTACCACCTCATATCCCATAAGTATCGTTGGATCAACTTGAACTGCAGGATCAATTGCACTTCCTTACGTCAAACATTCATCTCTTTCATTTTAGATATTAAATATGGCTACCATGTGTACCTCCCACTGTGGTCGCCAACGATTAGCTTAAATAGTTTTGTGAGTGAAAAAGAGGTCTACAAAAATATTTATAATTTGCTTACAAAGTTTTTAGAGAGAGAAATCTACTATAGAGTCTTTACAAAGAAGAGTTTACCAAATGTCTAAAAGATCAAATCTCATTTCATTTCCAAGAAAAGTACACCTAGTGATAGGTAATTTGGTTACAAGTAACAAACTAATGTTTGTTATGTGGATATCTCATATATCTTAGTGCTTTATGTAATCATATTACTTATAAATTACAATTTTAGTCATTTACACTTATACCTCACACCAAACCTCCATAATACATTATTAATTTATTTTTTTACCTAATGTAAAATAATTATTTTTACTTTTTATTTACTTATATCTTCAGCAATAGGGAAGAGATATGAAGTCATTGTTGGATTAATATAAATATATATTGTTATAGATAGAAAGTCTTAAGCTTCTCTAATTTGAGAGATAGAGAGAGAAGTAACGAAGAAGATAAACATAGATGGAAACAATGAGAATCAAAGTGCTTTTTATAAGTTCAATACGCTTTGTACCAAAACAATAGTGGTTGCGTTACTTTTGTTTGAAATATTATTATTGTAATCTTCTATAATTTAAAATATATGCATTTTTCCCACAGATGTGGGATGTTTTTATAATTTCAATCGTCTTAAATATATCTTGTGTGATTGGTTTTATATAAACTTTATGTTGGAAAGTTTACATACCCGTTGTTATACTTTCTTTTTGTAACGCTTTTAAAGAGTGAATAACCTAAGTTCTAAATCTATGGCGTATTGCCAAATCATATATCTTAATTCATGTGGTCTTGAGTACTATCGTATAACCATTTGTTATGATTATCACTAAGGTTTTTTGTGGGGCCGAATAATTATATTGTCCCTAAAAGTGTTTCAATGAGCGTGAATAATAGTAAAATCATTATTATAAAGGTGATATACACAAAGGAAATAAGAAGATCAGTTTGAATATTAAGGCTAGAGATTTGGGTCTTACTAGAAAACCAAGGAAAGTCACCAAGATGAGTCTCATAAAGTCTGAATCTAGATAATGATTTTAAGTTTGGAATAATTAAGATTCGATCTTTTCTAGTAAATAAATATTCGTAAGTTATTAATAATAAGAATATCAAAAACATATGGACTTATTTGTTATTCAAAACTCATATTACTCTGATCTTGTGCTTAAGGGATGACTTACTTCAAGAAGTTTCTGAGAAGCCTACACATTTACGATATGAAATTAGCGGGAAGCCATTTATGTAGAAAAATCCTTATAAAACATATTGTATCTCAAGAAATAGTGATAAGCGCTAACAATGGACAATAGTAAAGAGATTCCACGACATTTGGATAATTTTAATAGAATAACTCTTTATTTGAATGCAGTTGGAGTCAAGGTAGAAGATGAAAATCAATAAATAATCCTCTTCATATCTATGTTGAATGTGTATAATCATTTTTTGACAAAATTCTTTATAGTAAAGGTTCCACTATGATGGTCGAAGTGAAAGACTCTTTAAACTCAAAGGATCTTAAAAGAATTTTTTTTTGAAGAAATAATTTGAAGGTTTCGGACTAAGTGTGGAGGTACACATATAAAGAGACATCCAATCAAGAATAAAAAATCTCGGTCTAAATTAAAAATATTTTTGATTTGTTCAAAAGTTAGAGGTTGGATGTGCAAGAAGGAATTTTTTATTAGTAAAAACTGCTCTGATATAAAAAAAAGAATAAGAGATGTTGCAATGGTCTCGTATTAGTATGAATATGTTGATACTTTAATTACTTATACTTGTAGGTATAATGACAAGTGGGTCTTGATTAAAAAGCTTCATTCCACATGATTTCCAACAAGGATTAGTCTAACAACCTAAGATTATTTCCTAATGGAAAGGTTATACTCGAGAATGTTAAATTTTGTACGATAAAGGGGATGTAATAATGTATGGCTTGTTTTGTTTACAAGAATTGAGATATTTATAATGAACATAAAATATTTAGTTGATATTAAATGGAACCTTATTTCTACCTTCATGTTAGATGAATAATTGTTTTCACATAATGGTGAAGATGGCAGACTTAGAGTTTTGAAAGGCTCACTAGTTGTTGTGAACACCTATAAACATAATGGTATAGTATTTCTTGAAGGGTTTATAATGGTTGGGGGTGTTTCTAGTATAGATATATTCAACCAAGTTATTGCATCTCAGGTTATGGCATGTCAGAAAGTTGTGTCCAAGGTAAAAACAAAAGGGTTAAGTTTGTACATAGAAACTATACCTCCAATGATGTTCTTGAATATGTTCATTTGGATCATTAAGGTTCTATAAGGTAACTCACTATGGTTGATGCAAGGTAGTTCATATTTTTTATTGGTAACTACTTCAAAAAAGTATGAGTAATACTTTTGAAAACTAAAGACGAAATTTAAGATGATGGTTAAGAATTAGACTTGAAAGATGATGAAGAAGTGAAGAACCAACAATGACTTCGAATATCTGAATGTATAAATCATTAGCTATTGTTCTAATCCTAATATTACTAGATATCAAGCTATCATAGAAAATCTCAAAAATTAAAATCTTGCTAAGATGATGAACTGAACCATACTGGAAAGGGTTAGGTGTATGCTTCTAACAATTGGAATTGACCAAAGGTTTTATGGAGGAACCTTATTGAGAATTAGATATATCATCAACTTAAGTCCATCTGCAACACTAAATTTTAAATGTCGATAAAAATTATGAACTGTTAATAAACTTATGCTGGACTATTTGAAAGTGTGTTGATAGGTTTTGTATGCACATGTGAATCAAGAAAATCTTTAATCAAGAGCACTAACGTGTTTATTCCTTTACTATACAAAATTATTTAAGGGTATATCTAGTGATATTGGGAACTTGGAAGTCTGAAATCTTTAATTAGACTTTACCAAACCTACTACTTTAAGAAAATATGAGGAGTTGATGATTATTATGAATAATAGAGTAAAGTTGAAGATACTTATGACGAAGATGATTTTAGATTTGGTACATACATGGCGCATGTAAACAAAGTTCATACAACTGTATAAGCTAGAAGATGACTTAGAGTTTAATTTTTAATAGCCTTTAAATGTTCAAACTGATGAGCAACATGATTATATTGATAGTTATCAGTTGGTGATGGATAGGTCATGGAGATAGAGAAAGCTTACATAGAGGTATATCTTTGTTGATATTATAGGTTATGATTTGTTTATTGAAATGTAATGAGATATTTTTGAACCATGAGAGTTATCATGATGCTATGAAGAGCAGCGATAAGACAAAGTGGCTGAAGTCCACGAGGAAAGAAGTGAAATCCTATAGTTCAATTATCCAAATAATAAAATACCTTGGTGGCTAAAGAATTCTTGGAAAATTAAGGTGTTGATTTTAATGAAATTTTCTTACCTGTTGTAAAACAAATCTCAATAAGGATTTTGTTGTTAATTGTTACTAAATTTAATCTTGAGCTAGGTCAAATGAATGTTATTATTATCTACCTGCATGGATAATTCGATGTTGTTATCTACATATGTAAGCCTCGAGTTTTTTAATAGGGTAAAAAGTGAGATATGTGTTTGTTGGAAAAAAAACCCATATGTGAGTTATAATAATAATTCGCGGCTGCGTAATAGAAGATTCGGTTCTTTTACGAGATTCATCAAGTATGTGAGGATCTAGTATGATATTATGTCTATTGTAATGGGGACACATATATGAAAACACAAATCTAGTTAATATTATATGTAGAAGAGATTTTAATAGTTGGAAAAAGAAGAAGAAGAATTGAAACAATGAAGCTCAAGTGAATGTAGAGTTTAATATATAAGATATGAGATAGACTATGGGATATTGGATATAAATATTAAGACAAACATCATTAGAAGCAAAAGATATGCAATGATTTATACGACACCCGACCTTGGCTACTTTATTAGGTGTAAAATTAAGATAAACATCATTAGAAGCATATTTATTTCAAATCTGGGAACACCTCACTAGAAAGCCTATAAAATTCTCACGAGCTACTTGAAGGGTTCGAATGAAGTTCGGGTTGTCTTATAGTCATAAGTATAGGATTGATGAGATGTTGATAGGGTGTATTTACTTTGATTATGCAAGATGGCTTAACAAAAGCAAATCAACTTCGAGTCATCTGTTACTGTGCTTGCAAGAGTTATTTACATGATATCATATTTTGAAAAGGTTGTTTCTTTGTCATTTATGAAATTAGAATACATAGTTTCCACTCATGCAATGAAGGAAGCTATGTGGTTGAAATGATTGTTGAGTGATATCACTTGTATACAACAAAATATGACTTTATTTTATGTTAATACTAGTGTTTCTAATTTAATAAGTTCCATGAGAGAAATAAGCACATAGATATCAAGATGAATTTCATTCGAGATGCGGTGGAGAGAGAGAAAGTAAAGATGTAAAATGTTGCAAGTATCAAAAATCATTCGCATGTTATGACCAATGTTTTATCGGTTTTCAATATCATGAACTACATATAACTTGAGCAAGTATTTGAGTCAGGTGAATTGGATGTCTAGTGGATATTGGAGTAACTATCAAAGTTGGTGAATGATTGTTAGGTATTGACCATAAATGACTATTGAAACTTATCTGAAGTTTGAGTTGAAGACTTGAGTAAGCCAAGATCTTAAAGGTTATTACCATTGAAATTATATGTATTCGGGTGCTCAAGACAAGTGTTATGTTAACTAGAACCAAAATGGCATCATCATTACTTAGTAGAGCTAGATCTAGGATCATATAGTCAAAGGCTTCTGAATATGCTTAAGTGTCTATAGATAAAACTGATTCACTAATATGTAAGGAGTCTAAAAATGGTGAAGTAATCTCAAGTAATGATCAAGTAGCAGTTAATTTGAGTGTGTTCGATAAATAAGAATAAAAGTAAAAGATTCGTTATCATTATTTTAGGTAAAACAACCTGAGATAATGTACGGTTGTATGGATATCAACGTTGCAACATCATTTTGTTCAGATGTTCTTGGGAACAAGACGTGAGTTCTTATCGTGAGCATGGGGTTTAGCTCACAAATCATTGATTCTATACATAGGGAAAAAGATGTATGAAATAATTGTTGAGCAGTATGAGTGCATATTTATAAAAAGATAAACTCTCAATTTTATCTGATTTTAGAAAGAAAACAAGATAGAAGATAAACAACAATGAAAAAAATGAGATCTATAGTTTCTAATGTAAAACAAATGGGCTTTGTAACAGAAGAATAATGTTTGTGTTAATTATATTTTAGATAGTCTTCTTGTAACCTTCTTATATATCAAAGTTATTTTTATTTTGTGTGGATGTAGGATTTCATCACAATTCGAAACATATTAAATATGTCTTGTGTGATTTATTTTACTTATTTGTTTTTATTATAAACTATATGATGAATTATTCACACACTCGTTGCTCTACTTCCTTCTTATAATACTTACAAGCAGTGAATCACTTCCAGAAGCTAAGCTCTTGTGCTAGAATGTATTTCGGGTAAGAGCAAGAGGGTGAAGTTTATACCCAACAACCAGATATTCAATTAATTACTTAATTATGTTTATTAAGAACTTTGAGGTCCAACTCTTGCACCTAGCATAAGTGGTGCAATGTAATTTTTGTCATTGATTGATGATTATTCCAAAAAAGTATGGGCTCTACTTTAAATACCAAAGATAAAGTGTTTGTTGTCTTGGTAAACTGAAAAACGTTGGTATAATCAAATCGAGAAAGCGCTAAAAAAGCTTAGGACTGATAGTAGCTTTGAATATCTGAGCGAGGAGTTCACTGGCTATCATGCAAAGCTTGGTATTTCTAGACAATGAATCGTACGTTGGACTCCCAACAGAACGATTTCACTAAGAAAATAAATCAAACCGTACTAGATTGGGTTAGATGTATACTTAATACAATTGTAATTGGTCAAAGGTATGGGGAGAAGTTGTGACAACAGTTGCATATATTATCAATATGAGTCAATCTACAGCGCTTAAGTTTATTTTTCCTCAAAAGGTGTAAAGTGGAGAGAAACCTAAGATAGAACATTTGAGAATGTTCAGATGTGCTACTTATGCACATGTGAAACAAGTTAAGATTTGTCCAAGACCACTTAAACTTGTGTTCCTTAACTATATGAAATAAGTAAAATGTTATATGTTATGGTGTATTGAACTTGGATGTTAGAAGGCTTTGATAAGCAGGCAAGTGGTTTTCAATTAAGAGGACAAGTCATTGAAGAATACGATGGAAAGTCTATCTAATACTATCAGAAAGAGATGTGAATTTGATTATGGATATAATCTACAAAGTGACAATGAATTTTAACATGGATGATACAATTCCTATTCATCAGCGGGGCCTGGGAGAATGGAAAAGAAGATCAAGGTTGATTCTAACCCAAGCCAACTGATCAGTCGTTGGAAGAGCATATGTGAGTTTTATACATGATCTCTTTAATCTTCTAAATACTAGGTAGTTACTCTGAACTGATTTATATTTCTTTTTAGTTTTTTCGGAGGAGTTCTCGGATTATGTAGAGGCAGATCAAGACACCTGTGCCAAGCTAAATGCTTGGGCCTTGGAGAAACAGGATAACGGTTTCCACAACTGTTTCATCTCGGGGAACTTTGGGAGGTCTCATATGTGGAACACCACAGGGAGAAGAGACCTCTCCTGGGAAGAACTGACCACCCTCCTCCTGCAGATATAATCCTGAGGAGAACTGAGGCTGAAGATGCTAAACTTTGCTTGCCTTCCAGGGAAAAATCCCCTAGTCATGTGAACAAGATGAGGAACAAAAGGAAGAAGAAAACGACAATAGACCCACTTAAAACAACCACAGAAGGAACCGGTTCGGAGAACCAAGGAGGAATCAATGTTGCTCTGTAGGAAGCAATATAAGTTACTGTTAAGGAGGCTGGTGGATCAGACAACCCAGCAAAATTACGAAGAAATATAAGAAACGCAAAGCAAGCAGTGATGAAAAAGCTGCAAAGAAGAAAAAAAATCACTCTAGGATTAGAGGTAATTCTATGTATTTCTGAAATCCTTTCTCCAGATTCTGCTCATCCTACCTTACAAGAAGAAATTCCTCCCAAACCTTTATTCCAAACAGGCCACTGGTAATGGAGAGGTAAATCTTGATGCTTTTCAGAACATAAACATATATTTCAATGATTTGGAAAATGATGACTTCACGGGGCCTTACCGTCCTCCTTACTCGTCCAACGTTGTGACCCATAATGGTGAGACTTATGTGATATCAAGCGAGCAAGACACCCTAAGTCGTGCCCTTTTGGGTTACATTCGTCTAGTGGTTGATCTAGAGAGACAAGTTAGGGATCAAACTACTAACATAAACTCTATGACTACAGAGAAACAGAGCTTGACAAACGGTTTATCTGCCTCTCAACAAAGCATAGAATCATAGAAGAGGGAGAACGACGGTTTAGCTACCAAACTGCTCAAGTCATAAGAATCTAGAAAAAACCTCTAGACCAAGTATTCTGAATTGGATACTTCTTCTTCTAATAAGATCAAACCTTTGAAGGAGCAACTAAAAGCTAAGGACAAAACTATCGAAACTTTATTCGAAGACAAAGTCAAGTTGGAGAAAATTGTCCAAGAGAAGACCGATGAGAACACTTCTTTAGTAAGTAAACAAACTCAAGAAATAGCTGCAGGGATAGAGAAGTATGCTAGTGGAATAGTGGATTCGCTGGAAAAGAGAGATGACCAAATGAAATATGATATGGTCTTACTGTTCCATGAGACCTTTCCTAAGAGGACCCTTGGTCCTTTGTGGAATTTTTTGGAATATGATTACCTTACTTTTTATACGATGGTTGATGGTGACAAGCACAACTATTCTAGTGGGGAAGATTCCGAAGACGATGAAGAAGTTGGTGAGAGTTCAAGTGCTGAACTCAAAATTCCAAAAAACGGTGGTGGTGAAGAAAAAACCGAAGGGGACAAACCCTAAGGTTGTATTATTTTTTTGTGTATTTTTTTGTTGATAAATCAAACTCCTTGGATGGCCAAGGCATTTTGTTGCACTATTATTTAATCTATGTTCTGTAAAACTTAAAATCCTTGAATGGTCAAGGCCTTTGTGAATCATGGATCGTATTTAGTCCGATCAGTATCTATATTAATATTTCCATTTGTTTAAATTTTGTTTAACTATTTATGGACAATGTTTAGATAGACTTCAATATTTCAGAGGTGTTAAAGAAAAGTATTAAACATCTTCAACCACATGTGTTTAATAAATGTGATCAAGTGTTTAATATATCTGATCAACTCAAAGATATTTGAGAGTCGGGGTGTTTAATAATTATTTAATATCCGAACACCTTAGACTATGGCTTAAGTCAAAAACAAAATTGCACTAAACTTTTGAGAAGACATAAGATATTATTGAAAAAACTGGGACACCTTATTAAAACCTTCCCGCAACACCAGGGTAGGAAATAGTATGTCACCCCAATATTTACATTGATACTTGAAAGTAAATATTTACAAGAGAGTTTTATTCTAAGTATAATCTGAGATGTTCAACGTTCCATGGTTGTTTTAGTGCTCCCCCTTCCTTGTCTTGGATCCTTTATGTTCATGGTTTAACTTTCCCACATACCACATAAGGGCCTTCTCAGTTCGGAGCCAGCTTACCGAACTGTTTTTCCTTGGTGTGCAAAACACATTTTCTTAAGACTTTGTCCCCTAACTGAAAATCTCTTCTTTAATTTTGGAAGCAAATCTACTCCTCACCAAACCCTGGTAATCCACTCATCTCATATGCGCTTTAATTCTTTGGCAAGGGTATCGGTTCGGGTATGGATTCCATTGGAACTGCCGGCAGATGAATTTTATTTCCATATCTTTGGCAAGGATCACACTTTTTTACCATCTCTTTAGCATCTCTCATTATGGTTGGCCAGTAAGACCCTGCTAATAAAACTCTCCTTGTTAGGGCCCTATAGTCATAGTGCGCAGAACCTTCTCCATCATGTAGTTCAGATAACACAACTTGGAATTCTTCAAATTCTAAGAAACGCAAGAGAGGTCTGTTGAAAGATTTCTTGTAAAGAACTTCCCTTAGTATCAAGAAACCACGAGCCTTACACTTGACTTTCTTAGCCATGGCTTTATCCAGAGGCAATATCCCATCGGAGATAAACTGGAGAAGATCATACCTCCAATCTTTAGGTTGAATAACAAGTATACTCATACTTTCTTCGCTCTCTTTTTCTACGCTTGTCTGTACGGATGGACATTCTTGCACAAGAATCCATGGGTAAGATTCAGAATAAGCTATAGTTTCCAAAGAGTCTGCCACAAAATTCTCCGATCTAAGGTTGTGTTCATATCAGATATTCTTGAAGTTTGTGGCAACTTCTTTTAACATGAGCAAGTATTTGATCAACTGTCCTTTGTTTTCTTCAGATTGTCCGTGAACATGGTGGATTAACAATTAGGAATCACTCATTAACCGGACTCTTTTTTACCCAACATATGAGAGCTAGCTTAAGACCAGTTATCGATGCTTCATATTCAGACTCATTGTTAGAAGCTCTGAAACCAAAACATATGGCTTGGTACATATTGTCACCAAGGGACAAGTTAAATAAATTCCAGCCCCACCACTGATAGTACTTGATCCACCATTAAAGAGGATCTAATTAAAACAAATCTGATCGCGGCAAGCTACAATCTGACGATAATGCTCTACAATTATCTACTTCCAAGGAGATCACCTCCTTAAATACTCAACAAACTGAAAACAAAGCTACCATTCAACGCTTATCGGATGAAAAGAAAAAGCTTGGAAATCTTCTTAAGAAGAAAGAGTATAAAATTACCTCTCTCAAGGAAAATTATGCTCAAGATATAACAATGTTGAGGATGTATATGCTGAAAAAGTAGTAGTTTTTTCCAAAGAGAGATTAATCAAGTAAATCAGATATGGTGTTGTTATTCGACACGAGGTTCCCCAAATCTCCCCTCAAAGACCTATGGGGACATGTACCAGTTAATCTGCTATCTTATTATGGTATGCCTTTAGCTAACAATCTTTGTCTTTTTTATGATACATATGAAGATGGTTCTGATGAAGAGGACCCTGATGGTGAGAGTCTATAATGAAAAGAAAAAGGGAAACCCGATGGGAACGAGCCTTGACATCATTACGTTTTGATGTTTTTATTTTTAAGTTAGCCTTTGATGTATGCAAGGAATTTCTTGTTTTATTTTTCTGCAAGTCCTTGGCATGGCCAAAGCAGTTTATAACTTTCTCATCGGATTTCAGTAAGCCCTTGGATCACCCAAGGCACTGTATATTTATCTATCATTCACCAATTTTTTTTATTGTTTCTATATACTCTTATTTATTTGAATATAATTTAAAGTTAAGAAATTACTTTTTCAAAGGCAATAAACTTACACTTAATCCAATTGAAGGTAATTCATTCGAAGGCAATTGGTGTGGAAAATAATCGCCTGAGGGTAGGCTAGTAATTTTAAGTGGAGTTTCAAGGTGGTGTAAGGGTGTTTAACGGTGGTGTAAGGGTGTTTAACGGTGGTGTAAGGGTGTTTCAAGGTGGAGAGATAATTAAGCAGCTTGGTAGCAGTTAATTTTTCTTACCCATAGTTAATGCTGGTGGTTGGGTATTTATAGTATGATGTTTGGGCCCTTATGGGCTTTCGGGTCATGTTTAATGGACCCGGGTCACGTTTAAAGACCCATGAGTTCCAAGCAGGAGGGCAGGTAGCTTAGTCAGGAAGTGTTTAGGTTTTTTAGTACTTTAGTCATAGTTCGAACAGCCTTAAGTTTACAGTGTTCGAAGTGATCTGTCCGGTCCGAATGATCTGTCCGATTTATGTGCTTGTAGCCTGTCCGGTATTCGGAGAGACTTAGGCTGATTTGCCCTTCCGGGGAGCATGCTGAATTCGGACTCATCAGGAGCCCCTTTTTTAGATGTTTGAACAAGTGTCCTTGTCAAAGAACTGAAAAACAGTCCGATTGAATGAAGTGGTTCTTGATCCGGACAGAGTTGTGGGTATACTCGGACAGATTAAACGTTACGAATTCCAAACGGTTTTTGCCAGAGTTAGTGGGACACGTGTTGCATTCTGATTGGCCATTCCAGCCGTTTTTTCACCTTGAATTTCGCACCATCTTCTTTTACAAGTAACCTCTTTAATTTCCAATAATGACATCAGCGCCGTCTTTTAATCATTACCCAACTTTTCGGATTCTCCTAGGAATCAACTCCTTTTTTCACATTTACTATAAATTCTCATTCATTTTTCATTGTTTTCACTATCTCTCTCAAATTTTACTCTGCAATTTCACCCAGAGCTTTATCTCTCTAGAAAAAAAACTTCCTTGGCTGTTTTATGTTTACAGCAAGAACAGCATTGATCAAAGGCGGTTGGCTCAACCTTTCGGAGTTGGAGAAAGCACAAAGGGTCGAGAAGGAAAAACGACTGGCAGCAGGGCTACCATCGTCGCCTGTTGAGAAACCAGCCTCCTCTGTTGCAGAATCTGATAGAGGCTTATCCTCTTCAAAAGGTACCAAGCCCAGAAAGCTCTTTCAATCCACCCTTTCTCCCATAGTATCTGGTTCCTCAGTTCAGGAGTCAATACCAGCTGTTGAACCAGGAGTTACCACTACAAGTGTTAGGAAAAAATCATCTTTTATCGCCATGGGGTCTGACTCTGACCATTCTCCGGAGAAATTAGTCATCAAAAGGCCAAGCCGGTTAGTCAAGGGGCTAACCTCTAAAAATACTCCCTCAAAATCGGGGACAAAGAATAGTGACTCTGGGTCCGGAGTGCCCTTTAGAGCTCCCCGGGAGAGGCTGTCCGGTCCAGAGGCCAGCAGCCCGGCACCCCCCAAAGAATCTTCTGCCTCAGAAACTCAACTTGAGGTGAGAAGTCAGATAAATACGGGCAGGCAACAGTCCGGAAGGCAGGCTATGCCAAGCATTAATCCTCCCCGAACCACTTCCACAGATGTCCCTCCAACAATTATGGAGGAGAGAATGGAAGACTTTACTGAAGAGGTTCCCTTTGAGTCCGAGTCCTCCGGACAGGCTGATACCACTGCTGTTGTTGCCAAAAAGGGCAAAGAGAATTTGTACCTAAGGCGCCCGGACCTGCCGGAGTGCCTTGAGGGGAGAGTGGGGCCGTATTTTCATAAAGTTGAGTTCAAGTACCTCTTGGCCTTGCAGAAGACCAAGTATGCGTTCATCCATACTTCAGACCTGGGTCGATTGCGCCCAAAGTGGGGGATACCCGAAAACGTGAAGATAAGGATCCCCATTGATCCGGAGACCCCAATGGATTGTAAACGAAACGAGATAGTCTTATTTACGGAGCTATTTAACTGGGGGCTCAGGTTCCCACTAGACCCGGAGATTGTGCGCTACTTCCACCTGGTCAAGCTCTGCCCAACACAGCTAAGCCCCAATGGTTGGTTCACCTTAATGTCATGTATTATGGCATCTAGGCTATCAGGGATCCCTCTTCCTATGGAAGAGTTCGCTGCAGTGGCCAACCTGTGCAAGCATCATCAGTTCCCCTTCTACCATTTCAACATGGGGAACGATCTCAAAGCTGTTGATGATCTCCTGGAGTCGGAGAGCAAATGGAGGAGCCAATTCTTGTTTGTCAGTGGCTCATGGGAAAATGGCAAGAAAATCAAGGCCGGAGAGAATCCAAGCCTTCTTAGGAGTAGATAAAGGAGTGACCGTAAGTTTTTTACTTCAAGTTTCTGTTCGAATCTCTCTTTTCTTTTTCTTTTTTTTAAATTAAGTTTGTACTAACCAATTTCTCTTTTGTTTTAACAGAGCTGCCAAAGGAGTTCGGGGACTACCTGAAGGCCGGACAGACTACCTGTGGCAAAATCAATGCATGGGCTGCAGAGAACTGGGAGAACCGTTTCCACAAGGCCTTCACCACTGGAAACCTAGCAAGGTCCCATCTGTGGAACACAACAGGTCGGAGAGACCTAACTTGGGAGGAGCTCGCCACCCAGCCTGATGAAGACATTGTGCTGAGAAGGTCCCACGAGCTGGATGGGACACTCTACCTGCCTGCCCGGGCCAAAGCCCCAAGCAAAATGAAGGGCAGAAGAAGAGGCAAGAAGGTGGCAGGTGATACTGAGAAGGAGGCCCCAACAGATCCAGAGGGGCCAACACAAGTTCAAATTGATGCAGCCCTTTTACAAGTGGTGGAGCAGGAGAGCGAAAAGCATGAAGTGAACCTCCCAAAACCTCCAAGGGCATCCAAGAGGACTCGCAAGCAAGCAAGTGAAGGTGCTGACAGGGAAGCCAAGAAGAAAAAGACTTCCCAAGGGGATGAGCTTGCTCTCCGGGATCGGAGCCCTCTTTCCCTACTGACCCGACACTGGCCGAAGAGATCCCAAGGGACTTTCAAGAAGAGATTCCAAGAGAATTCCATACTGATGAGGTTGAGGGGGGAGAGCTTAATTTGGATAAAGTGGACATCACCGGTATGGGTGGACTTGGTGAATATTTCCTTGGCCTGCCTAGAGACGAGTTTGCAGGGCCCTACATCCCTCCGAGCAGCTCCAATACGGTCAATTTTAACGGTAAGACTTTCATGGTTTCTAGTGAGAAGGACACTATAGCCCACTCTCTACTTAGTAATGTGCAGTCAGTTCTCACATTGGAGAGGCAAGTTTGGAGTCAAGCAGACACTATCAAAGACCTCAAGTCTGATAAGGAAAAGCTGTCCGGAGACCTCCGCACTGCCACTACCAATGTTGATTTGCTTAAGGAAGCAAATGAGGAGCTGAAGAAGAAGCAAAATGAGAGCAACACAAAAGTTGCCACCCTAGAAGAAACCATAAAATATCTTCAGGATAAACTGTCCGGACTGGAGAAGGACCTGACAACCTCAAGGGGAGAAACTGCAGCAAAGGAGAAGCTCATCACCAACCTGACCACTGACAAGATCGCTTTAGAAAAAGCAGTGACTCAGGCTGCTGAAGAGAAGGCTGCTTTGGTGAGGGACCAAGAGGCCACAATCAAGGCCAAGATCAACGCATATGCCAGGGAGATGATACAAAGCGAGGAGCTAATGATTCAAAGGGTGAAGTCTGATATGGTTCTCCTGTTTCACGAAAAATTCCCGAAGAGGAGACTGGGGGACTTATGGCGCTATGTGGATGATGATGACCTTCCATATTATACTATGGTTGACGAGGGATATTCCAGTGAGTCCTCATCTGATAATGAAGAGGAAACCGGAGAGAGCCCAGGTGAAGAAGAGATTGATCCCAAGGGCAAAAAGATAGTCGAAGAGAGGAGCGACATCAAGGGCGAGATTTTTGTGATGGTGTCCGTATTATTCGGACAGATTTTTTGTGCTGTACCCAAACTTGTTCAAAAAGTCCTTGGAAGGCCAAGGCAATTTTAAGTTGTTGAATGAATGTTTTTATTTTACTCAACCATCCTCTTCTTTCATTATTTGTTTTAGTTTAGATAGCTGGAATTTAAGTAGCTTTGAGTTATTGCATTGTGAGAGTGTTTAAGATTCTCCGGCTAGAGTTTAAATAGCCCTTAGACCTTTCAGTCCGGATAGTATGACAAGGGATAGAATTCTGAAAATACTTAGAAAAATTTGAAGAAGGCATCAAATTTCATTGAAAGCTCTCCGTGACACCGAAGAGGGGAAGGTATGCCCCCAAATATTTACATGGATGTTTAAACAAGTAAATATTTACACAAGTGTTATTCCAAATACATTCGAAGGTGCTCAATATTCCAAGGGTGAGTTAAAACCCTGCCATCTTTGTCTTCCAACCAATAAGTCCCAGGCTTGATTCTTTCAACTACAGTATACGGAGCCTCCCAGGTTGGGGCCAGCTTTCCGAAGAGCTTTTCCTTAGTATGCAAGAAGACCTTCCTTAATACTTTGTCCCCTAGTTGGAAATCTCTTCTTTTAACCTTAGAAGAAAACCTGCTTCTCATCAAGCCCTGATAGTGTGTCACTCTAAGATGAGCTTTAACCCGTCTTTCTTCTATCAAATCAAGTTGATTTCTAATTGCCATTTCATTAGCGTGTCCGGAGAAGTTGTGAATACGAAAGGAAGGGAGTGTTTTCTCTATGGGAGCTACTGCATCCATTCCATAGACCAAGGCAAAGGGAGACTCTTGTGTTGCAGCCCCAGGTGTTGTCCGGTAGGCCCACAAGACTTCTTGTAGATAACTAGGCCACTTCCCAGCAGCCCCTTCCAAATTCTTCTTTAAACTGGACAGTATAGTTCTATTAGCCACTTCAACTTGCCCATCGGCTTGTGGGTGGAAAGGTGAAGAAAAGCAGTGTTGTATACCCCTTGAGGCACAGAAGCTTTCCATTTCTCTATTGTCAAACTGTGGCCCATTGTCTGTTGTTATCCTCTGTGGGACACCAAATCTGCAACATATGTTGGACAGAATAAATTTTATGACAGCTTTTGATGTTGTCCCTGCCAAGGGGGCTGCTTCTATCCACTTCGAGAAGTAGTCAATGGCCACAATTATAGTTTTACGCCCTCCGGACGCCAGAGGGAGAGGCCCAACCAAGTCCAATCCCCATCGAGCAAAAGGGATGGGCTCAGAAATTGACTCCAAAGGAATGGCTGGTACATGAATTTTATTGCTGTACCTCTGGCATGGGTCACACCTTCTTACCAGCTCCTTAGCATCTTTCATGATTGATGGCCAATAGTATCCGGAGAGTAACACTCTTCTTGTTAAAGCTTTGAACCCACGATGGGCTGATCCCTCACCATCATGCAATTCGGAGAGGACCATCTGTGACTCATTATCCCCTAAACAGCGTAGGAGAGGTTTACTATAGGATTTTTTGTACAACACTTCTCTCAACATAATGAAACCACGAGCCTTGTGTTTCAATGTTCTGGCTTGTGACTTATCTGAGGGCATAATACCATCGGACAGATATTGTATGAGAGGAGATCTCCAGTCTTGAGGCCGGCTCACTTGTATTTCAAAAACCTCCTCTTTTCCACCCTCACTGAGTTGAATAGAAGGGCTTTCAAGCACATGGATCCATGGGTAGGACTCCGTATATGCTATTGTTGCCAATGAGTCTGCTAGCTCATTTTCTTCCCGGGGAATATGCTCATAGACAACAGCTTTAAACTTTAACGCTTCATTTTTGAGGAGGAGTAAATATTTTACCAACTGCTCCTTTCTAGCCTCAGATTGGCCTAAGGTATGGTGGACAAGTAACTGGGAGTCACTCAAAAGCTTGACCCTTTTAGCCCCACAGATGTGGGCCAATTTCAACCCAGCTATAGCTGCTTCGTATTCGGACTCGTTATTAGACGCCCTGAAAGCAAAACAAATAGCTTGGTACATGCTGTCCCGATATGGGGAAGTGAGACATATTCCTGCCCCACATCCCATGGTTCTAGACCCTCCGTCTGTTCGGACAATCCACACTTTCTTGTCAACCAGAAAATCAGCCACAGCTTGGGCTTTTACTGCTGTTCGGGGGGCAAAGTCTATGTCGAAGTCCCCCAACTCCACTGACCACTTCGTCATTCTGCTTTAAATGTCTGCTTTTTGAAGGACATTATTTAAAGGGAAAGATGTCCGGACGACGATAGGATGACCTGGAAGTAAGGCCTCATTTTTCTTGCAGCTATCACCAGAGCTAATGCCAGTTTTTCGAGTTTCAAGTAACGCCTCTCAGCATCAATCAAGCTTTTGCTGATGTAGTACACTGGGTAGGGACAACCATCGACCTCTCTTACCAACACAGCACTGATGGCACAACTTTAAACGGCCAGATACACAATAAGAGTCTCCCCGTCAACTAGTTTGAACAAAGTTTTAGGAGAGGAGAGATGTTTCTTGATTTCATTGAATGCCTCACCACACTGCGGGGTCCATTCGAACCCTTTTGCACCCTTCAAAGTTTGAAAGAATGGAGCACACCTGTCCGAAGACCTGGAGATGAATCTGTTCAAGGCAGCTAATCTCCCTGTCAATTGTTGTACTTCTTTAATGTTTCGAGGAGGCTCGATCTGGAATAAGGCATTGAGTTGGTCCGGGTCGGGCTGTATTCCATGCTCACTGATGATATATCCTAAGAACTTCCCGGACTGTACTCCGAACACACACTTTTCAAGGTTTAGTTTTAAATTCACTTTTGCCAAGTTGGCAAAAGTTTCTTGGAGATCGGACAAGTACAACTGCTCATCCACGCTTTTCAGCATCATATCATCAATGTAAACCTCCATATTTCTTCCAATTTGATCAGCAAATGCCTTGTTGACTAATCTTTGATAAGTAGCCCCAGCATTTTTCAAGCCAAAAGGCATCACCTTGTAGCAATGTAGACCTCTATCAGTGACAAACGTGGTATGTTCTTGATCTTTTGGATCTACTTGGATCTGATTGTACCCGGAGAAGGCATCCATGAAGGAGAGCAGTTTGTTCCCAGAAGTAGAGTCTACTAGCTGATCTATCCGGGGAACCGGATACAAATCTTTTGGGCAAGCTCTATTAAGATCTGTGAAGTCAATGCACATGCGCCACTTGCCATTTTTCTTCTTTACCAGGACAGGATTTGCAGTCCACAAAGGGTACTGAGATTCTTTAATATGCCCCATCTTTGTGAGTCTGTCAACCTCTTGTACTATCACATCAGCCTTTTCTTTCGAGAAAGCTCTTCTCTTTTGAACCACTGGTGCCACATCCCTTCGGACAGATAGGTGATGGGATATCACCTCTGATGGAACTCCAGTAACATCAGCATTGCACCAAGCAAAAACGTGCTGATGGTCTTTCAAAAATTTCAACATCTCTTGTTTCAATATTGGTGGCATCTTGGACCCTATCTTGACACTTTTGCCTTCTTCCAAACAATGTGTTTCAACCTCTTCAATTGGGATCAACACTACGGGGGTCTCCCTGGGGTCATCAATCTCACCCTCACCCACAGAAAGGCCCTCAAACTGCTATTGATCATTTATTCGGACTGCCCTAGCGTTCGTGGAGCCAAGGCAGTGGCATAGCTTTCTCTTGCAACCTTTTGGCTGCTCCGGACAACCCCAACCTGTCCCTGAACAGCATACTTTAAACACTGATGGATTGTTGAAGCCACTGCATGCATCCTAGAGAGACAAGATCTCCCTAGAATAGCATTATAGCAAGTGGGACAATCCACCACGATGAAGAGTATTCTAATCATTTTCTTGAAAGGGCCCCTGCCCAATAACACTTCTTCTTCAAACTCCCCGATCACATCGGCTGAGCTGCCCGTGAAACCCACGATCGATCTGTCTGACTTCTGAATCACAGCTAGATTTTTCATTTTCTTGTAAGTGGTTAGGAAAAGGATATTGGCAGAGCTTCCAGTATCCACCAGAATTCGCCTTACCTCATTGCCACCTATAGATGCTCCTATGACAACAACATCCTCATGAGGGCCAGCAATATCTCTCAAATCATCCTCATCGAAGACTATGAATGGGAATGAGTTTGGTGATTGATAAGATGTCATGCCTCCCTCTAGCTGGGAGGCTAAATTATGAACATGCCTCTTTCTTGAAGAAGTAGTAGGAGCAGTCATAGTGTCCCCTCCGAAAATCATCAATGACTCGAAGAATTTAATGAGCCCGGAGACCGTCCTAGAACACTCCTCTATAGCACCCACCCTATTTCGTGTTGGATCAGGATCCAAGTACTCAGATTCCACATCGAACCTTTCAACTATTACCATGGCCCCCTCCGGGGCAGCATTACTTGGACCAACCCGGTGAGTATTATCAGGTCTGTTGCCTCCCCTTCTTTTAACGTATGCACCCAACTTTCCCCTTTCAATCAAGTTTTGAACCTCTTGTTTCAACGCTATGCAATCATCAGTGGTATGGCCAATATCATTGTGGTATTGGCAAAATGAGTTGTTACGATGCTCCCTGGGAGACTGCAAGGTTGCCGGTCTCCGGTAGTGTACCTCATCTTTTGTTTTATCGAAAATGGTGGCCACACTTTCTTTAAGTTCTGCGAACCACTCCGGTTGGACCCATGGCCCTCTTTTGTTCCTGGATTGTTGACTTTGAGCAGGAGAAGCTGGCTGAGACTGAGCTTTTTCCCTACCATGCCCCTGTCCGGTTTCTCTTGCTTTATTCCCGGACTCGTTCTGATTTGGAGTTGGTGCCACCGGGGTGGATCTCACCTGTGTGTGCACCCTAGTATTTTTTGTTTCATCAACGTTTATTTGCTTGCCAACTTGGTTTAGCAATCCCCCCCAGGTCATGGCCTTCTTTCTGGTCACCGAATCAGCCAGGTTACCTGGGTTCAAACCTTGTCTTAGGGATGCTATTGCCACCTGTTCGAAGCAATCAGCCAACCCATTCTTTGTGTTCACAAAACGACGTATGTACTCCTTTAATGACTCATTTGGCTCCTGGGAACAATGGATTATTGTGTCTCCATTGCCCTTCAGCTCCTTACTCCCCACAAACTGCCTTCGAAAGGCCATCCAAAACGTATCAAAATCTTTAATACAACCTTGAGGCAGGCTGTTGTACCATTTCAGAGCACTCCCCGTAAAAGATTGGGAGAATGCCCTACACAGTAGTTTATCATCATCATCAAAGTTCATCATGAAGTTCTTGAATTGCTCCAGATGATTGTCCGGATCAGTACTGCCATCGTACTTCTCCATCTTAGTACTGTCAAACCTCTTGGGGAGGTTTCCGGATAGGATTTTAGAAGACAGTGGAGACTGCCTCCAATTCCTTCCACGACTGAACACGGTATCCTCATTGGGAGTTGCAAAGATACCTGGTTCATCGTGGAAAGCAAAGGGATCCATCAGCATCTTGTCCACATGCCTCCGGTTATGAGATGACCCATTGCCAATATGCCTTTTCATTCTTCCATGGTGATCTCTTTTTCTCGAATATTTCTTAACCTGCTTTTGCTTTTTCTTGGTTCGACCCTCATCACTGCTAGAGGACAAGGATTTTTCATTTCCCTCACTGTCCGAAGAGCTGCCCGAAGATTCTGAGCTTGAGTCAGAGCTCTCCACAGGCTTGGACCGGTGAGACTTTTTAGAACTAGCATGTGTCTTTTTGGTATTCACATGAGTTTTCGAAGCCTCAGGCTCTCTAGGGTTGTCGGTGTGATGAACAACCGATGCCTTAGATTTTTCTTTCACGCCCATTTTGGCCTTTTCAGCCCTCAGAGCTTCTATCTCAAGCTTTAACCTGTCACGCTCTTGGACAGTATACTCATCGTTTTCTTCCACCACTTCGAGTAAAGCTGGTGGAAGCTCTGGATTATCCGGATTCATTCGGGCAGAATTTCTTGGCAGGTTTTGAATGCTTGATTCAGGCACCTCTCTCCTCCCACTGTGGTTGCCAATTTGGTGTGGAAAATAATCGCCTGAGGGTAGGCTAGTAATTTTAAGTGGAGTTTCAAGGTGGTGTAAGGGTGTTTAACGGTGGTGTAAGGGTGTTTAACGGTGGTGTAAGGGTGTTTCAAGGTGGAGAGATAATTAAGCAGCTTGGTAGCAGTTAATTTTTCTTACCCATAGTTAATGCTGGTGGTTGGGTATTTATAGTATGATGTTTGGGCCCTTATGGGCTTTCAGGTCATGTTTAATGGACCCGGGTCACGTTTAAAGACCCATGAATTCCAAGCAGGAGGGCAGGTAGCTTAGTCAGGAAGTGTTTAGGTTTTTTAGTACTTTAGTCATAGTTCGAACAACCTTAAGTTTACAGTGTTCGAAGTGATCTGTCCGGTCCGAATGATCTGTCCGATTTATGTGCTTGTAGCTTGTCCGGTATTCGGAGAGACTTAGGCTGATTTGCCCTTCCGGGGAGCATGCTGAATTCGGACTCATCAGCAATAACCACTTAATCCATTTGAGCCTTTCAAATGCAGATAATAACTTAATCCACCTAAGCCATTCGAAGGTAATCCATTCGAAGTTAATCCATTCGAAGGGAAATAATAACTCAATCCCCCCGAACCATTCAAAGGTAATCCATTCGAAGGCAAATAATAACTTAATCCACGTGAGCCATTCGAAGATAATCAATTCAATGGCAAATTAGAACTTATAGCTTAAAACATATATTTGAAGGTAAAATATGGTAGGTAAATAATGATTTGGACACCTTATTAAAACCTCCTACACCACTAGGGTATGAAAGAGTATGTCCCCTGATATTTACATTGAACTAGAACAAAGTAAATATTTACACCACAAGCCTATTCCAGGTATAACCTTAGATGTTCAACGTTCCATGGGTTCTTTGAAAGATTGAATTCCTGATCAAGTAGCATATACGTTACATGCTTAAACTTCTCATACACAAGTATGTTCCTTCCCAATTCAGAGCCAACTTCCCAAATTTTCTCTCTTTGGTATGCAAAAATACTTTTCTTAAAACTTTGTCTCTCACTTTGAAGTCTCTTCTTCGAACTTTAGATGCATACCTACTTTTCAACAAAACCTGATAGTGAATGGTTCTTAGATGCTCATTTATTATTTTTTCCTCAATCAAGTCCAACTGAGCTCTTATTGCAGCTTCATTATCATTTTCGAAATAATTTTGAACCCTGAAAGAAGGAAGATTAGCTTCTATTGGTGCAATTTCATCCATTCCATAAACCAAGGCATATAAAGATTCTTATGTGGAACTGTGGGGAGTACGGTAGGCCCATAGTACTTCTTGTAGATAATTAGGCTATTTACCAGCTTCTCCTTCTAAGTTCTTTTTCAGATCCATCAAAATAGTTATATTTGTCCATTAGCTTAAGGATGAAAAAGTGAAGAGAATCGATGATGAATTCCTCTCGGTGCGAAGAATACCTCCAAATCTTTATTGTCGAATTGATGACCATTTTTTGTGGTAATACATTTGGGAATTTGAAGCCTGCAACATATATTGGAGAAAACAAATTTAATTACTGCTTTGGATAGTGGTGCAACTTCTACCCACTTGGAAAAATAATCAGTATCCAAGATGATAGTGTGACATCCCCAAAAGCCATCAAAAGTGGTCCAAATAAGTCAAGTAGTCATGTATCAAAGGGTACTGCTTCAGATACGAACTCCATGGGGACTGCTGGCACGTGAATTTCATTTCCAAACCTTTGACAAGGATAACATCTTCAAACAAGTTCTTCAAAATCTGCCATAATAGATGGCTAGTTTTACCCTGCCTATAAGACCCTTATAGTTAAACCCTTATAGCCACAATGTGCAAATCCTTCTCTATTATATCTTTTGTAGATAACCCTTATTACGAAAAAAAACCCATGTGCTTTGAACTCTAACTTCTTAATTAAAGCTTTATCTTTAGGTAGGATTCCTTTAATGATAAATTCTTGGATACAATATCTCCAATCTTGACTAACTATGGCAGATATTTGGAAATTCTCTTCAATAATAACCTTCATTTAAAGACTTGTTATTATGGAGTGACACTATTGTACAAGAATCCAAGGTTTTGCTTCGGAGTAGGCAATAGTGGCTAGAGAATCACCCATCGGAACATGTTCGTATTTAACATGTTTAAAACATGTAGAAACTTCTTTTTAATACCCTTAAGTACTTCACTAGATAATATTTCTTGGTTTCAGATTGTCGTTGTGCTTGATAAATAACTAAATGTGAGTCACTCAATAATCGGATTCTTTTGGCACTTCATATTTTAGCAACCTAAATCATCTTATGGTCGCTTCATATTCCGCTTCATTGTTTGATTCCTTAAAACCAAAACATATTGATTGGCACATCAAATCCCTGAAGGGGGAAACCAAGCAAATTCCAGCCTCACATCTCATCATACTGGATCCGCTATCTGTTCGAATTATCCATTCTTTTCTGAGGCGGGTTAACTTGAGATTCCTCATGAGGCCTTTCAGAGTGGAATTCAACTAGGAAACCAGCTACAACTTGAGCTTCGATTGTTGTTTGAGGAGCAAAATCAATATTATAATCCTATAGTTCGACAAACCACATAGTCATTCGTCCCGATAAATCTCGTTTTTGTAATACATTTTAAAGAGGGAAAGAGGTTCGAATATTGTATTGACGAGCCACTGATAGGTTGAGCTTCCATTTTTCGATCCAAAAGACATAATGTTATAGCAGTACAAATCTCTATGTATTTGTAAGGCCACTTCATGTAGGTACATGCGAATCTAGTTGTACTCCAATTAAGCATCCATGAATGATAGTAGTTTATTGCATCATTTAGGAATTCTCTGTTATGTTCGATAAAGTCAACACACATTATTTATTGATCGTTCTCTTCTTGACGAGGATGGTGTTTGCTATCCAGATCTGATATCTCACCTCTCTAAGAAAATTTTCCAATTCTTTGACAATGGCCTCTTACTTCTCATTTTAGAATCTAAATGTGTTTTACGAACTAGTCTTACTTGTCTATCGATTGAGAACTTGTGGTAGACAACACTTGAACTGATCCCAGAGACACTCTATGTGCTACATGGGAGAACATCTAAATGATGTTGTAATAATTCCACCAACCTTAACTTGAAAGTTAGGTCGAGTTGATCCTTGATTCTAACTTCTTTCATATTTACCAATGTTTTGCTCATTACCCCGATCGAGGGGTCGTCACATTGATTCTCTTCTCATGGGTTATCAACCTCAAAACTTAACTGATCCTTTTCCTCATGTTGATAGTCATTCCCCCCACCCATGCTAGCTCATTACTATTAGGTCAACATTTTGGCATCCATAGAGATAACAATTTTTTGCAATTAACTCGCTATCTCTGACAATCCCAACCAAGTTATAAATCAGATATTTCAAATATAGTTAAAAAGTGGATGAGGTCGCCTCAAGTTTGTGAATCCAATCCCTTTTTACAATAGCGTGGTACGATCTTGGAGAATTGACTATCATAAAAAATATTCTCATGGCCTTCTCGTCGCTGCCATATTATTTGGTTACCAAAGTTTCTACTTCACATGCGTAGCTAGATGATTTACCCTCGTACCTCACCAACTTCTTACTTTTTTGTTTTGTATGGAAGTACTCATATCATTTTCTCATGTATGTCCTTGAATATAACGTTAGTCAAGCTATCACGGTCAACCAAGACACATACGACCATGACCCTACCTATATCCAAGTTGATTATCAAAAACGTCCTCGTGAGTGGTGACCATGCTGCGCGGGTCGTTCTAATTAAAAACTAGGTCGGCAACCGGTTTTCTATAATGATGGTACGAGGACTCGTCCACCAAATGGACTTCTAAGTCTCTTTATGTTTTTTTCTAGAGTCCGAGTATGTTCCTGAGATGTTGTCCCCCTCAAATATAGTGTAGAGAAATCGTTCTTCCTTTTGTCATCTTTTTCTCGAGTACCATCCCATCTGATATCTCTATGCTCTTGTCATCATATCGCTTATCCTTTTTTGCGTTTGACGGATTGACGAGCTCCCAACAAATTCCAAAGAAACATCAAACTTCATAAAATGGGTGTAGAATCAAGGATTGTTCTAGCTCTTTAGAATCTAGTAAAGACTCGACCTCTGAATCATAAATTTCATCGTCTTCTTCGAGTAGTGATCATTGTCACAAGTGTCGGTTAAATAAATGTTTGAACTGGCATCACAAGTCAAGTAAGCAAGATTCTCCAAGTAAAAATAATCAACAAAAGAAAAAAGAAAAAAAGAAAAAAAGGTTCAAGTATAAAATAAAGGGCTTATGAGATCACAATATAGACCATATGATGAATGATCAGTTCACCACCCAATCTGAATCAAGTATATTTGCTACCTCTAACAAAGATCACCAGTTTAGCCAAGTACATAATTGGAGGTAATTCTCTTTGTCTCCCGAAATTTTGTATGGTAATTTGCATAGAAGGTTTGATATATCCAACATGGAGAAGAATTATGGAAGCAAAGATACGGATAATCATATTGAGTAGTTTAAGAATTTAATGATGAATTACAAAGATGAGGAAAATTTATTGTGCAGGTATTCTTCTCAAACCTTTAAGGGTAGTGCCTTATAGTGGTATAATTGGATTCTGCAGGGTCAATAAAAAAGCTTTGATATGTTTTGGATGGGTTTCCGAAGACAGTTTGTGGAAAGTAAAAAACTTAGAGGAAATGGAGATACAATAATCCACTTTCAACAGTTCACTGATGAGACCTTAAAAAAAATATCAAACGCTTTGTTGAAACTAAAGATGGTTTCTTAGACTACTTCGAACAAGTAGTCATAGATTATTTTAGAGAAGATCTTTTACCGGGGGAGTTAGCTAACATTGTTATGCGGAAAAAAGATTTGAAATTGGGAGGTTTGTTGAACGAAGTTGGGAAACAAATCATAGTGGAAGAAACAAAAAAATTGAAACATCCCAATCAGTCTAGGACCAGTTCATCATCCTCTCAGCAACAAACTATAACAAATTATCATCTGAAGTAATATGGATAAAATACCCATCAGTCTAAGACCAACCAGCATCCCCAAGGGCAACAATCCAGACCCAAAGGAAATCAGTGGGTTCGGCCTAATTATTTTGCAGATTTAATTTAAAATGTTGCTACCATTTATGATAAAAACAAAGAAGTTTGTAAAATTTCAAAGACCATCACATATTTAAACTCCTACAGAAAATCAAAACATAAGGTTTTACAAGTATCATAATGATTTGGCGCATGATACCAAGGATTGTATTGCTTTAAAGCCAAAATTCCAAACTCAAATCGAGAATGGAAAATTGACTCTTTTGTCAAATCCCAAGTGGGAAACAGATCAACACCGAACACGAGTGGGACTCAAACAGGGAAATCAAGTGTTTGATGAAAAGCTATAGAAGCAGCACCCAGGAAAAATAAAATGATAATTATCAAACAATATAACAAGTTTGGTAAATATTTAGAGTATTTGAATCCTGATCCAGATCGTAGCAGGACAAATATGGTATGTGAAAAAAGAGGAAGAGTCTCTGAATTATGTCAATTCTTTTAATCAATGACCATTTTTTGGGGATATTGTGATAACTCCCTAAAGTTGCTCTTGGAAGAGACATGTATTCTGCTTGAGTAAAGAGTTAGAAGGAAAATTCTCTACTCATTTATATCATAATTTTTCCTCGTTCATCATATTCGATGAGGATGATTTGAAAGATGTTGTTGGACCACATGAGGATATTGTGGTGGTTGGAGCTCCAAGTGATGGAATAGAAATCTGAAGGATTTCGATTGACACTAGTAGCTCAGCTAATGGTTTATTTTTGTCCACTTACAAGCTGATGAAAAACCCGCCCATCATTCTCTAATCAAATAGAACTATAGTGGGACTTACAAAGATTTTTGCTAGTGTGTTTGGGCGATTCGAAGGTGAAAATGTCCTTGGAAAATTGTCGTTTAGAAAGGTAATAAGAGTCTTGTTTGTAGTTGTTCATGGTCCAACTCTTTACAACATCATTTTTTGTAGATCTTAGTTATCAAAGATGCATCATGTAGCTTCAACAATGCACCAATGTTTAATATATGTGGTCGGAGGTAAGGTAGGAATGTTATGTTACTACCTTTTCCCAAAAGGAATTGGAGAATATTGTAGCTAAGAAGGAATATCAATTACTAGATTCATCTTCGTATTCAAGAAAAATAGATGATCGAAGACAGACTCAAAGTATAGTTTTACCAGTTGAAGAGGTTGAATGGCACACTTTTTCTGGATGGGAAATGTGTTAGAAGTAGATGTAAGCTACCATTAGAGATCAAGGAAAAAATAATATTATTTGTGTTCAAGAATTTGTAAGTTTTTTCTTGATTGAATTAGGATGTAACGGGCATACCCACAAACATCATTTTTCATAAACTGGCTGTACGATCCGATCCGGGCCCTGTCATACGGTGATGAAGAGCATTTTCTACAAAAGAAAAAAAAATCAAAACTATTGTCAAAGAGGTAGACAGGCTGACAAAAGTAGGTCATATTCGGGAATCTCAGTACCCGTTATGGACTGTTATTCCAGTACTTGTGAAAAAAATGGCAAATGATGAATGTGCATTGATTTAATATACTTAAAAACGGCATGTCTGAAATATTCTTTTCTTGTCCCCTGATTAGATCAATTAATCAACTCTACTTCTGGTAATAAGATGTTATCTTTCATGGATGAGTTTGTTGGATACAATCATATACAGATGGATCTGAAGGATCAAGCTCATACTATATTCATCATAGATTGGGATTGTATTGTTATAAGGTTATACTTTTTAGTCTAAAGAATATTGGGGCTACTTACCAGCGTCTAGTGAATAAATATTTTGCCGACCATATTGGAATAAATGTCGGGGTTTATATCTAGAATATTCTCATAAAAAGTTTGGGAGATGAGAATCATTTTCCTAATCTCAAAGAAACTTTCTACAACTTAGAATTTGTCAATTTGAAGTTAAATCTTAAGAAGTGTACATTCAGGGTACGGTCCAAAAACATCTTGGGCTATGTTTTAAGTGAGAAAATAATTCAAGCTCACCCAACAAAAATAAATGCATTTCTTGCTATGGACCATTCCAAGTCGACCAAAAAGGTCCAAATATTGGCTGGAAGGCTAGCTCCATTGAACAAATTTATATCAAGGTCATCATACAAGTGTGCATCATTCATCCAAGTTTTAAAAAATTCCAAATAATTTAATTGGCTCTGAATTGTGTTTAGGGATTTCTTAAGACCAAGAAGCCTTTGTCATCACCCAAAACTTTATTTAATTCGTTGATGGGAGAAAGGCTCTACATTTACTTAGTAGTATCTGACTACGCAGTAAGTGTAGTTTTAGTTCGGGAATTTGATAATTACTCTTGTCTTGTCTATTATGTTATTAAGAGTTTATTATGCTGAAAATAGGTATCTGAAGTTGGAAAATTAGCATTCGTGTGATAGCATCCTGAACAATGAAACCTTGTTTTCAAGCACATTTTATTACTGTTCGAACCTCTTTTCCACTAAAAAAATATGCTACAAAAAAAAAATGCGTCGATCGGATGACCAAGGAGTCTGTGTAGTTGGGGGATTATGACATTGATATAGCTCCTCAAACTAAAATCAAAGCACAAATTGTAGCAAATTTTCTGGTTGAATTCTATTCTGAACGATCATATGTGGATACCCATATTCAAAATCCTATGAAAGAATGGTTAGTGTGAACAGATAGAGGATGTAGTATGTTGGATTATGGGACAAGATTTTACCTACTATCTCCATTCAAACATTCAATTTACCAAGAAATATATTTTGGTTTCAAGACATTAAACAATGAAGCCGAGTATAAGGCAGCAGTATATGAGCTAAAACTTTCCCAAATATATGGTGTCAAAAGAGCATGATTGATAAGTGACCCGTAAATACTCTTACATCATACTCAGGGCTAATCTGAAGCGAGAAGAGAGAATTTAGTTAAATATAGAAAGTGTTGAGGGAAACATCGGCTTTCTTCAAGTGTGTGGAATATGAACATGTGCCAAAGGCTAAAAATACAATAGTTGATTCTTTTGCTACTATTGCGTACTCCAAAATATATCCTTGGATTATGATACAAAAGTGAACTTTGATAGTAACAGGCCTTGAAGTGGGGCGAATACTGAGGAAAATTTTTGAGCATCCACAATAACGAACCTAGATTGGAGGCATGAGACCAAAGAGTTAATTACTAAGGGAAATCTACCTTTAATAAAGTATTAGCTAAGAAGTTGAAGTTTAGAGCACATGGATTTTTATTCTTAAGAGATATTCTCTGTAAAACTTTAACCATAAGAGTATTATTAGCAATATATTATTCGTCTTCCATTACAGCAGATGCTAAAAATTAGTTAAACGATGTGACACATGCCAAATTTTTAGGAATGCAATACATGTGTTGGGAGTCCCAATGAAATCAATATCTCAAGCAATTCCATTTTATAGATACGGGCTTGATCTAGTGGGGCCCTTACCAATGGCATCCAGAGGTTTTCAAACTATTATATTAGCAGTAAAATATTTTTCTAAGTGGGTGGAATTTGCACCCTTCCCATGAATTAACTCTAAAACAGTGATCAACTTTATCATCTCCAATAGATGTTGTAGATTTGGGATTCCTAGAAGCATTATAGCGGATAATGGCCCTATTTGAAAATAGAGACATGGAACTTTTATGTAATTGCATAGGAATTCGGCATTGTTGCTCTTCACCCTTTCACCCTCAATTCAATGAAGTAATTAGAGGTTGCTAACATAACTATTATGATGGGTCTAATAATAATTTAGAAGGAGTTGTAAGCCAATGGCCAAATTACTTGCAAAAAGTATTGTGAGCTTATCGAGCTACCCCCCAAACTACCAATCAAGAATCTCTCTTTGCTTTGATCTATGAGATGGATGCAGTAACACTAATTAAATCTAACCTCCCATTTTTCCGAATTCAAATATTCTCCATAGAAGATAATAATACAACTATGAGAGTTGAATTAGATTTTATTGGAAAAAAGGATCAAAGCTCAGTGAAGAACTATTCATTATCAAGGTTTGATGAGAAACAGGTATGCATCTAAAATTCAAAGACGAGACTTTGAATTGGGGGACAAGGTATTGAGGAAAGTATTTTTACATCCCAAAGATAAAAGTTTTGGAAAGCTAGCACCAAATTAGAAAGGCCTGTATATTGTGAGTGAAAGGTCAAGCCTAGAAGCTATCGACGGATTGACCAAGAAGGCAGATTTCTAAGGCACACATGTAATGTTGAACACTTAAGGTTTTATCTTATATATTCGTATAGTATGATTTTTTTATTTATGTTACCTAATTCTTTTAATCTATCATATTTTCCTTAAACAATTCTTGTGTTGTTTTGCGTACTTGTATTTTTTTCTAAGCCTTTGAATGGATTATATTTGAATGGTTAAAGTGATTGATTTATGTGTCTTCGAATTGATTAATTTTGAATGGTCAAAGTGATTGTTTTATATGCCTTTGAATCGATAAACTTTGAATGGTTAAATGGATTGTTTTTTTATTTTTTAATGGATTACTTTCGAATGGATAAATTGATTGTTATTATATGCCTTCAAATGGATTACCTTCAAATGGTTAAAGTGATTGTTTTTATATATCATTGAATGGATTACTTCGAATGATTAAAGTGATTGTTTTTATATGCATTCGAACGAACTACCTTTGAATAGTTAACGTGATTGGTTTTATATACTTTCGAATGGATTACTTTCATATAATTGGAATAAGTAGGAAATAAAATAAAACAAACAAATTTCATTCAAGGATCAGATGGCAAGTGAAAAATGCCTTAGCTACTTTAAGGACTTGGTGAAATTTGATTAAACACTACAAAATGCCTTGAACAAACAAGGACTTCATGGAATCATAATGAAATAACAAAAATAAATTATGAAAGCTAAGGAATTTCAACACTGACATTAAATTTATTGGCCTCCAGATTTGTCCCCATTGACATCATTTTCTTCTTCTGAACTCCCGCTTTCGGAATTTTCAACACCACTTACTGCTCGAGCTATTGCTTAAAGAGTACATAGATATGCCCAACTGATCAACTATGGGCATATCATTGGGCCACAACATTTATGGAACCAACTCCGAAAAGATTTAAGGTTTAACTTAGGGAATGGTTTATGAAAATCCAAGAAAATGTCATATTTAATTTAGGCATCTCGTTTGTCTAATGATTTTAAAGCCCTATCAGCATACTCGTCCACTTCATCTTATTTTTCTTTTGTATCTTGGGCTTTGATGGAAGTTAACTCCTCTTTGTATTTCTTCGCAAGGGTCTCTCGCTCTTCTAACATTTGTAAAGATTTTTCTATGACAACTTTATCCGTGAATTGTTGACTCTTTAGTGTTGAAATCTCCCAAGAACTAGATGATTGTATCCCTTCATAAGAAGTTTTTAACTGTGCAAGCTCATCCTTAACCGAGTTCACCTTATTTTCTAGACCATCAACATGTGTCTTCTCTCATTTGAGGGATTTTTTATAATTCTTATTTTCTTCCTCAAGGGAGGCCATGGTCCCGTTATGTGCCCTAACCTCCCTCTTTGGTTCAGCAATAGGTCTTACAAACCCTAAGAGTAAATACGACAACGTATCTTATTCTTTTATCAGCTTAAAGGGCATGTCATTGAAAACCACCCTTATGGAATTTCCTACGGACTCAGGGAAATTTTGATCGAAAGCATCGAAGTTGATCCCTCATATGGCTCTTATCGTATTGTCTTCTTTATATGTTTTCCCCTCAAATGTTGGGAGCAATGAAGAAGGAGGATCATATATCAGAAAGTTTGGAGGATCAATGGTTGGAGGAGAAATAATTAGAATTGTAAGAGGGACAATCTCTGAATGAGGGTGACCTTTGAACTGGTAACTGCTCTTTTCACATTTATTTTTATCATTGTTGTGTTTGCTTCTCTTGTCTGTCCTTTTATTTTTAGACACAAGAAGCTCTGCGGGTGTGTCACCTTATTCGGCATTATAAATGACTGGAGCTAAAAATGATTAATCAATTGTAGCTTGCAAAGACTCATCGGCTGTAGTTCAGTTTCAACCCCGACTTTGTCCGTTTTTTTAGCTTTGTTTGTTTTTCTTGTCGCCCTTAGCCCGATGGTTTGAGGCTCTGATTCTTATTAGAAGAAATATATTACCATTTGCAGCTTTGGTTGCCTTCAGGATAGTTGATGCTTGAGGTGGAGTAGTCTGTTGATCCCACGATACTTTTTGTTCAGAACTGATCCCCCATAAGTGAGTCTTAACCAAGTTGTTGGGAGTATAGAACCGGTGGAAACTGTTGGACCAATTTTTCATGGCTAATTGGTGTAGCTTCTTGAAATTAAATTTGGCATCGTCCAGGTGATGCATATTGGATTTTGGTATTGATGTTAAATAAAAATGAAAGGTAAGTTATGAATAGTGAAAATTAAGCAACAGTATAAGCGTGAAATTACTTATACTTTTCCAAAAATGGGTCAGTCGTCTCAGATTACTCTTTGAGGATATTTTCCTACCATTCTTAGTCTCCTAATAACCACTGATAAAGAATAAGTGTGTCTTCATATCTTATCAGTTTCCAACAAATCATTCACAACCTTATACTCATTACCTATATTATAAAAGTAGAAGGGGATTTGAGAATTTCATTTATATACCAGCAATAGCCGCAAATTGCTCTATTGGTATTCAGAATTTTGACAACCTAGATACCATAATACATGAAATCAGAGTAAACCAAGAATTTGGACTAGTCTGGCTTGGTCATACTCCCACCAAATTGAAATAAATCGCAATGTCATGATCCAGATGAAGCTGGAGGCCCTAGTTTAGCACATCTGGATAGACAATTAGTTCTTTCAAACCATAGTTCATTGGGTCTCACCTTGTGTGGGTAGTCCAATTTTCGACTCTTCTCGAGATTGTTATTTCTCACGAATGTCCTCTAGCTCACTATTTTGAAAATATTTGTAAGATATTCGATCAAGAGACATGAGGTATTTAGCGCTAAACTTTTCAATATTGGGCCATACGCGTCCAACCAACGATGGCATGAGTGCTTCAACTTCTGTCTCAATGGCTTTAGCTTTTCAACTTTTACTACTTTTTCTATTCAAATTTATCTTCCAAGCCGGCTACGAATTTTCAATGTTCTCTCCGGACTGATCAGACGTCTCCAATGAGGTATGATCATTCAAATTATCGACGTCTTCTTTAGACTCCCTCAGATTAGATCCATACGATTCTTTCAGTTTAGAAACTATATTCTTCTCTATGATCGGTTGTTGGAGATAATTGAATTTGACTCAGAAGGATCGACCTGTTGAGGTTCGAGTTGTTGAGGAATCGTATCCCCCTCCCTATTCTGTTGTTGTGAAGGAGGATCGATAGCAAGTTGACTTTGTTGAGTGGCTTTCTAGTCCCTAAAAGAAGTGTTTGTATGACATTTGCCTTGTCTGATCAAGATCAAAGGCGAGTTCTCTTCTTTAATGTATTTTATCCCTATAAAATTCAAAGACCTCTGCGACTAGTAGCTTCTTGAGACTGTGATATCTTAGATGAACGAATCATCGACGTAAATGATTTAGTATTAGAAGAAGGCTCTGATGGGATGTTGCGTCTGATATATAGGAAAGTTCCCCCGTCGTCAATCGTTTGAGTGACAGTGATTGTGTTTTTAGAGTCGCGTAACCTAGCAGCAACCCTAGCTTTCTTCTTCTCTTGGTCTAACCAATCTTTTTTGGTTAAAGAGTTTTTTGCAGTGAACATACAAACATCCAAATGTCGAAGTGGTGAGAGCGGTGGTGAATGTCTTCCTTACATTTTGACAAAGTGTTCATTTTGTGAACAAATATGTGCACGCAACTCTTTATTGTCTTTCCCCTTTGTTAGTACAAGTTCATGATATCCGTCCCCTTTTTATGTGCCATGTTTCAAATGAATCAGTTTTTAAATTCATTCCACAGGCCCTCAAAATCTCGTATGTTCCCTTCCGGTAGACTGTCCCTTGAATTACATAGAGAATTTCCTACAAACAGCACGTCCTCAGGGTTACAACTCATCATTATATTCCTGAATTTCTCGAGATGATGCTCAGGTTACTTGAGCCATTATAGGAAATCAATTGTAGGAATCAAACTTATGAGGGAGCTTGCCTTCGAGGAATTTGCTAACAAACGAAGATTTCTAGAGTACGTAGGCTGTCATTTATGGTCTATTTTCATAGTATTTCAACGCCTTCCTTCCTTTGCTCTTCTTCGAGACTTCATTGTTCGACTAATTCTTATGGTGCGCACCGACGTTGGCTCGCTTTCTCTTATTTTTCTTTTTCCCATTTCTTTCATCCACACGCTCGGTCTCATCTACCTTATCATTTACTTTATCAATACAACTTGCCTTACTTATTTCTATATGCACTTCTTGTTTTCCTTTGTTATCTGATAAAACCCTTTCTGTTAGCAGTTATAATGCCTATGTTAGCTTTTCCATCCTAGACTTAGCCTCCTTGTTTGTCTCAAGTTGCAACTGAATTTCTTTAAGTTGTTCCCGTTTAAGCTCCACGATCAGCATCTCTAAGAGTTGATAATTAGACGGAGTAGGTCATATTCCTTGTTTGGAATGGTTTTCTCCCTAAACCAAGGTAGTTTTGATTTGCTCTTGAATCGTCGCGTTAATTGAGCCATCCTGAGCATGCAAGTCTCTATATTGTGATACCAATGCTGACCTTCTGGTCGTCTTCCGCCGATATAACTACACGAGGCCCATGCTATTGATCGAACACGGTGAATTGACCGCTTAATAGTTGATCTCAATCTAAAGTTTCTTGATTAACTAGGTAGGCTGCTACGACTTGGGGAGTCTGGATCATGAACCGCGGGCCAACTCTCGTAGTTATCCGTTTTTACTCCCGTTCTGGTCATTACAATTGATGTATTGAGTGCAACCCTTTTTTAGAAGAGAAGAAAGATTCCGCATACTGCACCAAATTCGTTAAAAAAATCATTCTCAAATATGCCGCCAATATACTCATGGACAATCTAAAGATAGAAATAGACAAAAAAATCATTAATTTGATCCCTTTGTATTTCCAAAATCTTATCCCTTTACATCTAGGATTTTCTCCTATTTATATTCATTGCCCACTATCATATTACATTTATTTGTTAACTGCTTACTCGTTAAGCGCTACACGTGCTTTTAATATCCGTCACGTTCCTAATAATTGTATAAACACCCGTTTAAGTAATAAAAATATTATAACATAGTGTCACTTCATGATGCATGTTAGTTTGGACTTCAAATTTAACCGTTCGGTTTGCGTTTCCATCAGGTAGAACGTTATTTGTTTGGACTTCAAATTTCAGCGACCGGATAGTACTATATATGCTTGAGCATCAAACTTGGACACTCGACTTGCGCTCTTGCAAGTAGATATTTCTCTCATTTTGCATAATTTTGTTTACCTTGGTTTTCACTGGTTTTGCATACTTTTGTTCGCCTCAGGTGATCGTTATTATGTCCGCTCTGTCGATGTTCATTTCTTTCTTCTGATTTTCCAATAATCGGATTGTCTCGTACCATCTATAAGCTATTTTTCATCTTATAAGTTTTTATATCATCTTACCTCGATAATATAAAGAGCATGCTCTGCTTGCAAGGTGTAGTCTTACCACCAACAATACCTTATCCACAACCCCAACCTCACCGGAACCCACTCCTCAACCAATTGCTTCCTCTCTTTGTTAGACATAGTAACGCATGCACCATAACCACTATCTCCTAAACTACCGCACAACCCATGCAGTCTTACCACCATCATTCTTAGGAAATTGTGATATCATACGAACGCAGGCCTACCGCCTTGCCATCACAAATCCTCCCTCCCCTCACCAAATAAACCTTTATGTTAAACCTGTAAAGCTTACCCTGGACGATTCATTTTCGCAAACAATTTAAACTTTCAATTAAATATACCCCTGTCACCTGTATAATATTGTGAATTTTTTTGACCATTTTCCACCTCAACGTATCATCGTCGGAGAATATCGTCGGATGTTGGACATTTTAAATCGTTATAAAGAAAAATTACATCAGACAAAGCCATACCAATTAAGGAACTGAACATACATACACGTTACCTATAAAGAGCAAGCAACAATTGTGAAGACCCATAACCGTGTCGTGACTATTGGTGGCCGCTTCAACATATGGATATCAGTCGTAAATATGATATTCTTAAAATCTTGACCAATAGAATATTATTCTAAGTGTCTCTGTAAAATCACGATTCAGTAAATTTTTGGTGTAGGGAAATAGATTATTGAGATATTGTCCGTTTTGACATACGAAGGCTCTTACGGATTTTCATTTGGTCCACTACCAAAAAAACTTCATACTAATTGAGGTATGTTCTTACTTATATACCACTATTCGCAGCGGCGGATGTATTAAGGGGCTAGGGGGGGCGTGAGCCCCCCTAGTCCTAAAATATTGGTCTTTTTATTTGGGTTAAAAATAGTTTTTTTAAAAAAACATATGCATTATTTTTTTTATTTGGAATAATAAATTGTTTTTTTAAAAAAAAAGGTTGACTATAATGCCTATTTTTAAGTGAAAAGGTTGGATAAAATTTTATTAAACTAAATTTTTTAACTACTGACTATTTTTAAGGAGTTTGTTAAATTAAAAAAAAAATGATAAAATTTTAATCTAAATATCTTAACTAATTACTATTACTATTGTTAAAAGGAAATTGTTAAGCTAAAGAAAGTGGATAAAATTTTAACCCAAGTACCTTAACTAATGCCTATTTTTAAGGAAAATGTATTTATAAATTATAGTAGAAGATTAGAAGTTGATTTTGTAAGTCAATAAAAAATTTCGATTTTATTATGTTTTAATCTTTCTCTCAAAATTTAATTTTTATTTATTTCCGTCTTTTTCTACCGTTCTACGTGACAGATTTGATTTCTAGGTGACAGATTTGATTTACAGTTTCATTAGAAGAAGATAACAAGTCTACCAGCTTATAATATATCTATATATCTTTTATATAATTTTTTTATTTAAAAATATCTTTATATAGCAAATTTTATTTTATTTCCAATTATTTTTTCAAAAATATCTTTTATATAAGAAATTTGATTTTATATTTATGTATATTTTTAATATTAAATTTCATTATATTATATTTTATTTGTTTAAATATCTTTTAAAAATAATATATGAATATTTATTGTTAAATATTACTTTTATGTATAATAAGATATTTTTATTTGTAATAAAAAAAAATTTATTTTTATGCACAATAACATAGCTTGTACACGATTTAATTGTTGTAGGTTCATAATAGAACGTTATTTTGCTAAAAAGCCAAAGAATAATGTTGGTTGTTCAAATAGTTCGAGTAATAATAATATAATTCATCCTCATCTGAGTGTCCATATATCAGTGTAGAATTTTATCCGAAGAAAGATACAGTGAGTGATCCGGGACTATGCCAACGTATTAGAGAATCTTATATCAATTCTCCAGATAAAATTCGACTAGAATTCATCTAAAAAGACCTTGCCATTCAAAAAATAATATTTTTCCCAGAACGAAATTTAGAAAAGAAAACCGAAGTTTCAAATTATAGAGTTTGAAAATTTTGTTTAGCCCCCGCTAATTTCAAATTCTGGATCCGCCACTGACTATTCGTTCCCAATTTTAACGGATGTGGGACTTTGGTCTCCACCCTAACAAATCCTCCTCTCGAACAAAGTACCACATTAAGCTTCCTCTCAATTGACTTTCATCCGCTCACTCTAATCAGAAGTTGCTCCACCTGAGCAATAGAGCTTTTAGAGCGGATCTATCTACTCGACCATCCTGTGCCTGTTCCTTAGCTCCACTATCCACTCCAATCAAGTACCACCGCTTGATGTGTCATGGACGCTCCGAACTAGGATGTATAGAGTAGATCATTCAATCAAGTACCACCGCTTGATGTGTCATGGACTACGGATTTTCATTTGGTCCACTACCAAAAAAACCTCGTACTAATTGAGGTATGTTCTTACTTATATACCATTATTCATTCCCAATTTTAACGGATGTGGGACTTTGGTCTCCACCCTAACAAATCCTCCTCTCGAACAAAGTACCACATTAAGCTTCCTCTCAATTGACTTTCATCCGCTCACTCTAATCAGAAGTTGCTCCACCTGAGCAATAGAGCTTTTAGAGCGGATCTATCTACTCGACCATCCTGTGCCTGTTCCTTAGCTCCACTATCCACTCCAATCAAGTACCACCGCTTGATGTGTCATGGACGCTCCGAACTAGGATGTATAGAGTAGATCATTCAATCAAGTACCACCGCTTGATGTGTCATGGACGCTCCGAACTAGGATGTATAGAGTAGATCATTCAATCAAGTACCACCGCTTGATGTGTCATGGACGCTCCGAACTAGGATGTATAGAGTAGATCATTCAATCAAGTACCACCGCTTGATGTGTCATGGACGCTCCGAACTAGGATGTATAGAGTAGATCATTCACCTTGAGCATGAGTACTGGTTCATCATGTTCGACCTCCGAGAATACGACCACCATCGCGTTCTGTCTGGGCCTGGCGCTCTGATACCAGGTGTTGGGAACATGGGTCCGGTCCATATATTCCGCCTACGGAACAACCAATCTCGACACTAATATAAAATTGTCCGCTTTGACACCCGAAGGGACTCACGGCTTTGCATTTGGTCCACTACCAAAAGATCTCATACTAATTGAGATATGTTCTTACTTATATACCACTCATGCTTCTCATGTTTAACGGATGTGGGATGTGGAAGCTTGGTTGTCATCCTAACAATTATGAGATGTTTAAATACATCTATATCATCAGAACTGGACCAAAAACGACCCGAAAAAATCGAAATGTTTTATCTTCAAATTCGCGACTTAAACAATTTGAGATTATAATTCACTAAATAAGAAAAAGATCTTAACTCCGTCGATGGAGAAGCCTCTCCAGTGGGAGGAAGGTTATCTCTTTGTTGCCGGGATAGCCGGCAAAATTATGATTAGCGTTACACTCGAATTTGTTGCTTTATAAGAGGACGTCTGAAAGTTAAAATTGAAGAACATGATTTGGCAAAATGGATTGTTGTAAGCAATGTTTCAGGATAAAATAAGAAATAGTTTATTAATATCCATTTTAAAAATATTGATGGTCTCGTTATAGTTTTTTTATCGTTTATTTATTTATTTTGTATATACTAAAAGAAAATAATTTTAATTATTTTTCGAGATATATAAATATATATTTAAAGAGAGCATTTTATTAAATAGTCAAGAAAAAGGTAAGATTACATATGTTTTGGCATAATAACTAGTTTTGAGATTACAATATTAAACTTTAGTTGACTACAATTGAATTTAGCTAACTATGGATAGCACTTTTGGCACATAAGTTGAGTTGAAAATGATCTTCGAGTTTGTTTCTCCATATCTGTTATAGACTTGTTGTTGTTGAGTAAATATGGATGATGTATACTCCAAAAGACCTTCAATTACTTAGTCTTTAGCTTAATACCTGTAAAATCAATAAAAAAAGCTTGCGTGCCACGTTTAAAAATTGCACGCAAATTTAGTGGTGGTAGATCTATATTGCAGGTTAAAAGTGACTGTTCTTTAACCTTAGGTATCCGAAATTTATTTTTTCTATAATAAAATAGCACGTAATTGAGTCGGAGCTGAATCAGACGAAAAGATACCGCTTGTGTTTGATTTGAAAGAGAACTTTGTCTCTAACAAAATTTGTTCTCTTACAACAAGCTTAATAAGATATATTGGTTTTGAATAATCTACGGCATATAACAAGAATGTGAGCGAGATAGCATGGTAACCATACATAAGCTATAGAGTCAAACTAAAATTTTGAGTCAAGTTCTATATTTCGATATTCAAAAGGCCTAAGTTATAACAAATAATTAAACCATCTAATAAAGCACGAGATTCAATTAGGTGATTGTTTACCATATACTTTGCTTCCGGAGATACCATAATACCATTATAGTTTCTAAGGATATAACTTCCTTAAGATTCACCATTAATAGCACAAGCTTCATTAGTGTTTAGTTTAAATATGTTAACTAATTGAGGGTGCCACTTAACATATAAAGCATCATTTCTGATTGTCAAGTGATTAAAACAGTTTAAATATTTGGCTATATGAGCATCTTTTCCCCAAATTTTATAGGTTAATAAGGATGCACAGTCTAATTTGGAAAGCATGAACATTGTCTTATTGACAATATCTTTAGAACAAAAGAGATGTTCTTATGTTTAGCTTTAGTTCTGGAATTTCATATACTCCAGGTTATGATAGTAGGTAATATAGCTCTTATTTGCGCTTGTTTGTTGGAAGAAGAAATCCAGATTTGTATCAGATGTCTAAATCTCATGTAATTACCTATGTGTAACTTAAACATGTTTGAAAAGTGCTGCCAAACTACAAAAGAACTGAGACAATTTACAAATATATGATCACTTGTTTTTACATTTTTGCAGAACTGGCATTTTGAAACTACAATTATATTTTTATGCTGAAGGATAGAACCAACTGATATTAAACCTTTAAGATCTCTCCAAAGAGTGAAGGAGCACTTCTTTGGAGTGACAGAGTTCCAAATCTTTTTCAAAAAAGAAGAAGACTCAGAGGGAGTCTCAGGTAAATTTAGTTTTTCATATGTTTCTTTGAAGTTAAAGTTACCAGATTTGGAAAATTTCTATTTGATAGAATATGGGATTTCTTCATACAATCTGAATTTTATTATCATGTTTATGTCTGTTTGGGTAACATTAGATCTCAACTTGTTGAGATTCCAGGAGTTGTTTTCCCAAAAAGAACTGATTTTAATACTGCTAAACATTGAATAATTGTTATCATTTAAGATAATTAAAGGAGAGGTGTGGCACCATCTCTCCAACCAAAATTCAACAGAGTCATTACCAATTTTCCAGTAAATGAAGGGTTCAGTTGTGCTCCTAATATCTAACAGTCTTCTCCAGGTCTTAGAATCTCTAGGTTTTTTACTGGCTTGTAGAGGATGAAGGGATGGGCAGTCTATAGAATGCATTATTTTAGACCATAGAGATTGATGGGCTCTAAAAGAGAGCCATAACTTACATGCATATATGGTTTGAATATTAGATAATGTTCTGAATTTTATTCTTGATTCCTAAAAAAAATTTACAAATATTTTTCCAAGAACACCGAATGATCACATTCTTATCTTTCTTTGAACCCCAAATAAAAAAAATTAGAAGCTTGTGTATTCTACTTATAACTGTTGTAGAAAGGTTGTAAGTTTGTATGTAATAAGAAGGAATAGTTAATAATACATATTGTATTGAAACCATTATTCCTCCAAATGATAGAGTTTTACAGTCTCAATCAAAATCTTTATTCCTAATACTAAATATTAGTCTATCAAATTAAAGGGTTCTATTACCAGGATGAATACATACTCCTAAGTATTTAAGAGAAAGGAAAGAATGATTGAATCCAGTGAGATCAACAATATTGTTGATCTTTGAACTGACTGTAATTTTGAGATCAACAATATTGTTGATCTTTGAGTTGATAGTCATTTAAAAATTCACAAATCTTTGTTATATGTTTGACGCTCCATTTGTGAATATAAATATGTCATCAGCATTGACGAGTCCGGATATTTGAGTCACTGTAGAGTCACTATGCTATAATTAAATCCAAAGGGAAATTCGGACTAAACCGCGACATTGAAATTCCGAGCAAGACAAATGTAATAATTATTGACTAAGCTAGTTGCTAATCAACTTAAAATTATATTACTAATAGGTCTTTAAACTCGACCCAGTTTCACAACCCGACCCAATAAGCCGATGGCTTAGTAATTAAGTATAAATACCCCAACCACTTTCATTAATGGGTGTAATGAGAATTTATTACTAGTAGGTAGCTTAATTATCTCTCGACTCATCACACTAAACACAAAACACCACAAAATATCCAAAACACCTTTTAAACACTTTACAAGATTACTCTTAGGTGGAAACAAACCACACTAAGCATGGGTTAGGCATGAAATAGGAATATGTGTTCTTCAGTGATAATACATTATATGGTTTGCATTGAATAGTATTTTAAGACCTCTAATGGAGAACTCTTCAGCTATTATAAAAAGGTCGGATGACAGAGGGTCACCCTGCCTTACTCCATTAGTTGAGTTTTAAAAATCATGTAAAGAACCATTAAAAATAACTGAAAATTAGGTGTGAATAAGACTTTGTTTTATCATATTGATAAACTTAGAATTAAAGCCAAAGAATTATAGGACTTTAATTAAAAATTATATGGAGAGCCTATCAAAGGCTTTATCCATGTCTAACTTGATAAAAAGGTTACCACCTTTGATGTTTTTCTCTAAGTTACGGATAAGTTTGTGTGCAAGGAGAATATGTTCATTAATATTCCTATCTATGACAAAACCACCCTGATTATCAGTATGATTTTGGGTAGAATAAGAGTCAGCCTATTGTTAAAGAGTTTGGAGATTATTCGGTTCAATACATTACAAAGGCTTATTGGTCTGAATTCACTCCTAGTTTTTTTAGAAACTTTCTTGGGAATTAAGCAAAGGGAAGTTGCATAAATACCTTTGGGAATATTGGTTCCTGAGAAAAAGTGAGAAATGCATTGCTTAGGTCTAGTTTGATGATTTCCAAAAAACAGTGCAAAATCTAATGTTAAAGCCATATACTACAGCCACATTGTTTGGGTTGAGAGAAAGAATGGCTTTATGAATTTCTTTAACAGTTGCGGAAGTTGTTAAAAAGGAATTATCTTAGTCAGATATAAAAGAAAGTATAATACCAGGAAGGTCAAGGATATAGGATTGATAGGGCTAAGAATTAAGGATGTTTCTAAGGTGATCTACAACAAGGTTTCCTAATGAAGCTTGATCCTCAATCTAGTCATTGTTATTCCAGATGCCAAGTATTCTGTTTTTTAACCTTCTTTGTTTGGAAACGTTATAGAAGAAGGGTGTAATTATGTCCCCATTCTTTTTCATGTCAAGAGAAGCTTTTTTTCCCCAACAACCTTCTTCCCTAGCTAACGATGACAGGTGAAATTCTTTGGCCTTATTCAAATTAATCTTATCTTACATTGAGTTTGAGTTTTAAAAACAATTTTCAAGAAATTTTACCTAATCTTTAGAGTTAGATAAACTGTGAAAGATGTTACGAAAAGAATTCCAATTTAATTGCTTTAATCTATGCTTTAACCTTTTTAATTTGGCCCAAAACACTTGAAGAGGGGTTCCAGTTATGTTTATTGAGCAATTCTCATTAATAGTTTAAAGACACTGTGGGTGAAGAGTCCACATGTTTAAGAATTTAAAACTGGATTTTGGTTTGGATAAGTTATTTGAAATAGTTAAACACAATGGTGAGTGATCTGAACTAGTTCTTCCAGATGCTTCACCACTGTGATGACAAAATAATCTCTCTAGTGAGAGTTGTATAAGGCACTATCTAGTCTTTTCCAGACATTGTTGTTCGTTCAGGTGAATTCTGAGCCTTAAAAGTTAGCATCTTCTAGCTGGCATAATGGTGAACACGATAATTGTTCATCCTTAGAAGAAATTATGTTAAAATCACCTAGCACTAGCTATTCCTGCTTTGTGTTATAGATTTCTCTTAAATTATTCCATAGGGAGAATCTTAAGGATCCAAGACATTTAGCATATATAACAGAAACCTTAAATTGTTTATTCAGCATTAGGTGAGATATATTAAGATGCAGAATTTGTTCATTGTTAATCAAATGGGTTATTTGGAAATATTTTTTCCAAATAACCTAGATTTTATTGTTCAAATTAGCACAACCAAAGAAATTTTTTAATTTTTTAACAATTTAAGAAAGTCTGCTAACATTGGTCATAGGCTCTTAGAGAGCTATGAAATCAATGTTTTCAGACTTTATGATATGTTTAAGTCTTCCAAGAGTACCCCTGTTGCATATCCATCTGGCATTTCAGTTGAGTACTTCCAATATCATTTATAATTTTAAGCAGGGATTCTAGTTGAAACCCAAGCAGTGAGTTTCAACTTTGCTTTAGAAATGTTTATAGTTGTAGCTTTGGTTTTAGGCTTTGATTTGACTTTAGATTGCATATCTGAATTAAGGTCAACTGATATAGACTTAAATGTTAAGTCTAAATTAGGGGCTGGAGATTTAAGACAGTCATGGGACAGAGGTTGAGCTTTATTCAAGGCAGGTTCTAACTTAGAGTCTGAATCTAAGTTATCTTATCCATTATAACCATTAAGAGATGTAAACATATTTTTCAGTTTTCAATGTATGCAAGGCTTCTATTATTTACATTAATTAAGGGTGAGATAGTATTGGTCATAGGTTGAGAAAAGTTAACATTATTAACTTGAGGTGGAATTACAGCAGTTGGTTCATCCAAGTTAAGGATATTAACTTGAGATGGAAAGTTTGGGTGATGGTTTATCAAAATATTAAAATTTTATTTTTGAGAGATTTTATTGAACTGAACATTTTTAGTAGATGGGTGGTCTACGTTTTTATTATTATTGTTCAAGTTCATGGTAGAAGATTCATTTTGGTCTTTTGTTTTAAATGAGATGGGTATCTTTTGGGGGGTTTGTTTAGGTAACTAGGTGTAAGGGTTAAGATTGATAGTCTTAGTCTTGACTTGAGGGTTAGGGTTAGGTTGGTCAGGCTTAAATGGTTGAGATTCTTTACAGTCCTTTGGGTGGTGGCCAATTGTGATTGCATTTGGTACAGTAAGATGGAATGGCATTATAGTTAATATGTTGCCACTATCCATCCTTTGTGCCAAATTGGATCCAAATGTTGTTTTGGAAATGGCTTGGAGACATCTATCTCCAACCATGCCCAAGAATTATTAAGAGAAAAGAAGGTTATGGTTTGATACCTATATCGAAAGAGGTCTACCAATAGTTGATGAAATATGTAGAACTGTGTCATAGTTATACATATATTTATGAATATTCGGGAACGAAACCCAAATGGGAGTTAAAGGGGATTCAATGAAGAAGTGCCTATAATCCCATTGGAAGACACTAATTAGGCCGTTAAACTTAAATTTGTCTAGAAATTTTTGAATTTCAGCTAAATAGGGTTTTAAAAACAAAATTTTTGCAACTATTGTAAATTTAGATTAGATAAGAAGATGAGACTTATCTGACTTCGGAAAAAAAAATTGCTTTGCGTTCCTCTTTTGCTTCAATTTGAACCTCATAATGGGTGAATCCTTTTGCTTCGAATCTGGTGGAGTCCCCAAATAGTCAATCACCTGCAGTGCGCATTGTTGTCCATTAAGAGAGAGGATAATTTGTTGAATCTGGTTCAAACGTTGGGTTAGTTAATCTTATAGAAGTCTTGTGTGGCAATGGAGGAAAGCCCGAGTTGAGAGAACTCGTGGATTGAGGCTTGGAGGTGACAGGAACTGCTGATTTGCCAGGTTCTTGATTTTTAACATTTGTGATGGACAATGGTGAAGATGGAAATTGATCGATTTCTATCTCTAGAGAGATTTCAGAAGGAGGAGCGATGGAGACGGAGGAGAAATGAGGTAAACTTAGGGTTTGCAAAGGTGAGATTGGGTTTCTTGGGGGATTCTTGAGAAGTTACATTTTTAACTTTTCATGAAAATGATATTGAAAAACGACATATATACATATATATATTCATTAAAACGACATATATATATATATATTCATTAAAACTTTAAATTGATATAAATATAATTCTATATATGTCCTTTGCAAATGCGTAATTTATCCACAACCATCAAGAATTAAAACTTTTTATCAATAACCATCGAGATTATTTATCCATAATCATTCAGGTATTGAGAAAGCACATATAAATATTTGGTTTTAGAACTTAATAACTAATAACCAATTTTTTGTTATTGTTATTTTTTTTAAATATCATATTTTTCGAACTATAACCTTAAAAAAGTTTTAAAATATCATTGGCTTTTTAAGACAAACAAAACTAGATCTATAAAATATGTTTTTTGAATTATTATTTTTGTTGTGGAATTACGTGTAATTGGGATTTGAAATAAGTCTGATTGTGTAAAAAATAAAATACTCCTTATTTTTGTGTAAATAAGGTTAATTGGTTGTGAAACAATTAACGTTTTGGTAGTTATGAATTTATTTTCATTTTTATGTTGAAACAACTTGTTTTTTTAAACAAATTGGTCTGTATTTTAGGTGCGAAATTACATGTAATTTGGTTGCAAAAAGAAGAAACAAAGTTCTAGTAAAATAATTAATTACAAATATGTAACAAAAATAAGAAGAAAATAGTTACATAAATAGAATTTTTTGGTTGTGAAATAAGTATGATTGTGTGAAAAAAAATACAAGTTATTTTTGTGAAACCAAATGTTAATTGGGTGTGAAACAATTAAATTTTTATAATTGTCAAAATATGTGCATTTCTTTGTTGAAAAAAAAATAACAACGAAGACTTGAACTGTATTCAATGTTTGAAATTAAGTATAATTTGGTTACTAAAAAAATAATTTTGCTCTAGTTGAGTAATTAGGTGCAAATATGTTGTGAAAATAAGAAGAAAATAGTTGTGTAAATAGGACTTTTGGTTGTGAAATAAGTTTGATTGTGTGAAAAAAAAATACAACTTGTTGTGTTCAAATTTATCCTCAAGTTGGATTTATTTACGAAACTATTGTTAATGAAAATAAAACATTAAGTATATTTTATTCTCATTTAATTTAAAGAGAAATTTTATTTACTAACCTCATCTAAAAAAAACTTTCATCTTATAAAATCAAACTTGTTTTCCTACAATCTATGATGTTCTTACAAGTTGTTTACTAGTTCTTCAACATTCAAACTTGTTCTTCAAAAAAAATCTAACTTCTCTTAAAAAATAAAACCTAAAACAGGACTCAAGCGTAAGATGGGATTAACATGGATCATCTACATTTGTCAGAAGTGGAAGAGGAGATACGGTCACCGAAGAAGGAAGATAAGTTTCCCGAAAAGGTTAGGGTTTCTTATTTATTTATTTCAAAATAAAATTTGGTAGTGGTGCACCTACACAGCACCAATTCCATGGGTTAGTGTCGGTGGTGTGTAGGTGCACCAACACTAGTTCAAGCACCCTGCACCACCGGTAAAGGGTCCCCTAACTGGTGGTGCAAGACCTTAGAACCATCGGTTTTGAGGCCTTGCACCACCGGTTCTGTGACCCTGAACGAGGTGGTACAGAGGTGCATGACCATAAAATAATCAGTCTTCAAAGGTGAACCATTAGTTTGAACTATTATTTTCACTATTTTTAGTTATTTATGTTTATATACTAACTTTGACTTGTCTTTTGGATTTTGGTATTACAGGACATGGATGCTACGAATGGATCGGTTGAAGATTTCTATAATGAATACACTTATGTTTTTTTCACAACTGAGAATTATACACATGACGGATTGGTTGAGTGGGAGAAAGCCGATAGGGCACATTTGCAATACTTCTTGAGAGAGCTCAAAAAACATAAATATTACGAATGACATAAATCTAACAAAGACAATAGTTGTATCATTACTAATATATTTCTTGCGCAACGAGTTAGTATTGATCTGTTATGGATATTTCTAATAGTGTTGATCATGGATAGTACTTACAATACAATAAGATATAGGATGCCTATGTTTGAGATCATATGTGTGCCATCTACTGGTTTGACTAATTGTGTTGCTTTTGTGTTTATATCCGGGGAGAAATTTAAAAAAAATGGGTATTATATCATTTGCAATCATAGATTGTATCTCACGGCATTGAAGAACCATCCGTGATTTTGACGGAGAGACACTTGGCATTGATCAACGTTCTAAAACTAGTGTTCCCAAAGGTAACGCACATAATATGTCGATGGCACGTTAACCAAAACATTCAAAAGAATACTAAGAATTACTTCAATGAGAAAAATGGTCATGCTCTGTTTATGTGTGCGTGAAAAAATATAGCGTACGCGACATCATAAATTGAATTCCATCACACTAGGATTGAGATGCAGAGTAACTAGAAACAATATCCTCTTGTAATCAAATACATTAAAAAAAATTGGTTTGACAGATAAACTAAGAAATTTATGGTTAAGAAAACAAACAAGTTCATGCATTTTGGACATACCACAACTAACCGGGTGGAGAGCGCTTATTCTAACCTGAAGCGTTATATACGTACGAGCAAGCTTAACTTCTAGTTATTTTGGGGCATGATGCACTCACTTGTAGAACTCCAACATTGTGCAATAAGATGTTCATTTGAAAAGAGTCGTTATATAGCACAAACTACATTTAGAGACAAAATGTTCGACCAAATCAAATGTAAGGTTTCAAACACAGCTTTAAAACACTTTCTTATTGAATTAAAATTACTAAAGATCATGATAAATCGGATGACATCAGGGTTGATGTTAAACAAGATATAACCAATGAAGTTTGTACTTGTGTGATAATATTTACGCGTGACATACCGTGTTGGAACCAGATTCGTGAGTGGTATATAATGGAACATTTACGCTATTGGAAGCTTTTATGATCATTGGAAGAGGTTAGAAATATTGGTACATAAAAATCTAACCACGATGGAGCTTCTCAAATAAAAAATGGATAAACTTTTAAGTGATTTTATACCAAACAATTATGAATGACGCATAGAACCCATTTATAAGAAATGGTTTAAAGTTTTTTATCCACAGGCATCCTCACTTTTAGAATCATTAGAGAACAAGAAACACCGCGGTCATCCACAAGTTAAACAAAAGTTAGTTATTGATACGTCATCCACTAAACAAAATAAATCTCATTGAGAAGATATGGAAGATACTGATAAAGCCAGTGAAGCTTCAGTGCAAAAAACTTTAAAAACTACTAAGGTTACCGACCGTAAAGTAATTCTTGGTGCTAATATTTTTCGTGCAAATGTACCTACTATACTTCAAACTCCTTCGATGGTGTCGCTATCTAGTAATAGCATATCACGGTCCATTATTGGTTCGAAACAAATATTGAACGGTCCAAAAGGATATTTACGATGGTTTCCCTTTAACTTTAGACCTTTTATAATTGTTATTAATTACGTTAGACTTGATGGCCATAGTGGGTATCGTGCAGTATCATATGGGTTGTATGGCTAAAAAGAGGGTTGGGTGATTAGAAAAGGCGTTTACGATGAACTTATGGATAATTTTGGTGTTTAAAGCAAGATATAATGGTAAAAAAGAGTATTTGAAGGTGGTTGAAAGTATACACTATTACGGAGTACCAGTTTCCATTTCGTATTGGATGACAATATCCTAGATGGGGATAGCAATCGCAACAAGGTTTTAGTATATTGTGCATGTCGTATCACAACCATGATTGATGAATTGTAGTTATAATTTTCTAGAACTTCGGGGTGCACTCCCTTCAATGCCTAAGATGGTGGAAATTAGATTTGAATTTGTTGAAAATAACCATTTCGTCAACATAAGTAATTAATATTAATGTGATATTTTTATTATACTAATTAGCCACACACATCCTAATTTTTTTATTTGTGTATATAGTTTACCATTGCTGCTGATTGTCCATGTGTACGGATACATCCTACATGAACTTCATTTCATAGCGATGAAAATACAACTTGGGAATTAACATTACTTAGTCACTACAAAATATATAAAGATCTTCAAGGTTGAAAGCATATCAGCTCATCACTAACTAATAAATTTCGATGAATTTGTGTAATAATTTAAACGTATATTGTACATGATTTATGTACTATCTTTAAATTATCTTACAGAATATGTAATGCAAACTTATAATTTTAATGTATTCCCATTATGTGAATGCGTTAACAATTTACAAATACACTAAAATGAAACAAAGATAACTTAAAGTTACATAAAATTTGCTCATTCAGTACCGAAACATGATAATTTTAAATTACATAAGCTTTCTCACATAACATTTAAAATTATTTGAAAGCATATCCTTCTTTATAAGTAACACTCAGCAGTGCTTTCTCTTTTTTAACAATTTGATCTTTCACACACTGTAACATCTTTGTGGTCAAATAATCAGTCACTTTTAAATCGAAAGAGTTAAAACTTCAACCCTAATCTCCCATGGAAGGTAAAACACACTATGCATTGGTTTGCTTATGATAAACATATACTTTGTATTTACTTCTTCATGACTTCGTGGGGACGTCATTGGCCTGATACATGCAATCGTACATGTACATCTTACATAACACTTTGTCTAAAAACCCTTTGGTATTCTCATCAGACCTAGTAAACTTCACATGTTCGAAAAATGTGAGTAAATGAGCATCTTTAAGCATACTTCATTCCATATTGATGCAAGTTATAAGTAGATAGTTGAAGTTGTGTATTTAGAGTCACGTTAGTCGATAGCTATTTATAGAGGAGTGAATCTTATAATTGGCGATTTATTTCAACCACACTTTTTTGGGCAGGTAATTTTAGGCGAGAGTTTATTATTTTTTGCCAAAATTTTACACAATAGGTGCGGCCACCGTGAACCCATGATGCACATCAGGCCACAACACCGATGCAAAGTATAAGGCATCATCGGTGCAAAGCATATGGCATCATCAATGCAGTGCCTCATCAGTGTAACATACCCTCACCAATGGTGCCACAGTTCCCCACCATTGGTACATTGCCCCATCGATGAGGGGTATCAGCACCTATGGTGCACACGACTTAGCACATATGGTGCATTCTAGTTATAATTTTTTTCGAAATTAATTTTTAAGATAATTATATCTTTACTAATTTATCACATTGGTGAATAGTATAAACCTAAGTTTTATTCTAACTTGTAATTTACATTTTAGTATAAGTTTTAATCTAAGTTTTAGTCTAAGTCTTAATCTAAATTTAAACATTGTGTAATGGATAATATAATAAACATAAACGTTCAGATAAAAATAACTAACCATAATAAGATAGTACATATTCAAATCATCTGTCGTTCGATACAATACAAAACATAAACATAAGTCAACCTAACATAACCAAAAAATATTTGATAAGTAAAACGAGTTAAGGAGAAAGAAGTTGCAGCACTTGTCGTTTGAAAAGCTGCAAACCATCCACAACATATGTGGTCTGCAGGGCGTTGAGCGATCGAACTCGGTCAAACATTATATCATCGTTCTATTGCATCGGTGGGGTGATGGTGTACCAGTCATATAGAGCAATGTAATCATGATACCTAGTCGTCATTGATCTCTCATATGTAGCAATGGTAAATGTCAAGCGATCATCGGGAAGTAAGTGTTGTCACCAATCTAACCAAGCACTCTCACTCCAAGTATATTGAGATAAATATCCCCTCCTATAGATAAATTTTAGTGAAAATAAAGGTGCTTGTGCATCCTGAATCCGTCTGAATTGGCGCATATCTTTATCATGCATATATCCCTGTATTGTGTTCATCGTCCTTTATCGTGTTCATCATCGCTTTCAGAGGCTGTCAGTCCGCGTACTAAAATAAACACAAAAACATTCAGCAGTTACTAAAATAAATTAAAAAAAACACTATTAACTAAATAAAAAATTTAATACACTCATTTATAGGATTTATTAGTAACTAAAATACATAATAAAAAAATATTATTAACTAAATAAATTAGGTTAATATTTTGACGAATAAAGAAAATATCTGTAATTTTTATGGAACAAAATACTAAAAAATTGAGGTTTAAAAAAACGCACATATGGTGGACAGCACCTGCACCCATAAGTGTTGGCCTTGCGCACCATCGGTGCATAAAAGCCCGGTCGATGCTGCTGGCCATTTTTTAGCTGAATCTAGGGAGGAAAATAACCAAAGCCCAACAAGAATATCCCTTAAACCTATCCTAAAACCCCAAATTTGACCCTAAATTTGGAACTTTACATTTGAAACTTTAAATCTAACCTATCAAATTTACACATCAAGCAATTCAAATCAACAATAACTAACCTAAAATCTAGCTACAAATCAATATAAATAAAAATTTTAAAAAAAATCACATTGGTGGAGGAAGAGGAACGTCACCTTTTCTCACCACGGTGGAGGTGGAGAGGAGGATGCTAGTGGAGGATAAAAACCTAGGAAGCTCGCCGAAATTTGGTGTGCCGGATTTAAGAGAGAGTGAAAAGTGTTGTTTTTTTACTTGAAACAAAATTGTGGATGAAAAAACACACCTTAAATATTAGTTAAATGATATTTGGGTCCAAAATAGAGAGTTTATACCACCTTTGGATGAATTCGATATGAATAAACGAGAATTAGATAAAAATTCATTGATCATTTAGATTATTTATTTATGGGTCAAGCTATATATACCAAATTCTGGTTTAAGTATACCAAATTTTAAGTATACCCAAAGGTGATCTAAGTATACCCAATTTTTTCCAAAAATATCCTTTTGTAGGTATATAAGTCTTTTTTTTACTAACTTTCATCCAACACTTTTTTCCTACAACTTTCTCTCACTTCCCTCACTTCTCTCTAAACTCTCAAACTCTCTTCTCTCAAAACACTCCCACCTCTCTCTAACATTTTCCGGCGAGCCACCACTACCTCCTCCCCTTCTACTCCTCCTCATCCATCATGGTGAAGAACAAAAACCCACCACCACCAACTACGTAAGTTCCCTAATTTAATTTTGCATATTAATTTACTTAGATTTATGTTGGAATTTAGGATTAATGTTAGATTTAGGTATGAATTTAGGATTTAGGTCTGAATTTAGGGTAGATTATGGTAGATTTTAGGGTTGATTATAATTGATTAGGGGCCATTTTCCAGCCCGGTTGCCGGCTGGAAAATGGCCAGTCGGCAGCGCCTGTGGTGCGCTAGGGCAGCATCATCGATGTGTACAGCCAGTACTGGGCATAGAACTGATTGACACTGGAGCATCATCGGATGGTGCTATTCTAGTCCTTATTATTGGACTTGTTTTAGGTATGTTATGATTTATCTTTTCATTCACATTTATATTTTTATCCATTTTGAGGATTTGTTAAACTTTCCTTGTATTATGACTGACAGTTTTTTATTTGTTTATGAATGTTAGTATTTTATTTCTATCTTCTCCTTAAGTGACTCCATTAAACTATAAATTCACAAATTCGAATAAAAATTTATAAGTACATCTTCGACAATCAATGTTAACTCGTTTAATCCGCTTGCTAATTTAACTCGTTCCATTGTAAACAACCAACGTTAAAACCGGAACAAAAGCTTCGTTAAAAAAAATAACAAAAAACATTCTAACGGCTCACTAAAAACCTAAAACAAGATAAATGAGTCAAAACCTAAAAAAAATTTACAAGTCATTGTGCACCATTTGTATGCAGTCATGAGTACCTATAGTGCACGCTACTGCATACTAATGGTACAGTTGTGTGTGCACCATGGGTACAATGCACCGGCCGACATCCCATGTATCGGCCGTTACATAGCACCATCGGTGTGAGACGCACCGATGGTGCCTCACATTGTGTACCTATGGTGTACCCTAAATGCACCATAGGTACACAGGATGGTTTACCGATGGTGTTGTAGACTTGGCACCATCGGTACACTCTACTGTGCACCATAGGTATACAGTAGGCTAAACCTATGGTGTGCAATTTTTACTTGAAATTTTTTCCCACTTTGTTTTTCCTGCTTATTTTTTTCGCGTTCTCTAATTCCCGCCAAACTAATATTTTACTTTTCTATATAAAGAGGTCTAAGTTTCACACAAAAAACTCTTATTTAAGCCTAGCTTAATTGTTTCTTTATGGGGTGGAGTGTGTTTGACGATGCTCATCTACTCAAGGCTGCAAAACACGTGGAGATTAAAAGGCCAAACGATAATACCGATGAGTTTTTCGATGAAGTTTTATGTATAATGTATTTCATGTAAGGCAAAATGTCTACGTCTAGACAAATGCCTAAATCTCGTACTCGTGAGGAGGTAGCCACTAGGTACAGGTGTATAACTAGTGTACCAATGTTCTTGGTATTCAACGAGCCCCCAGAAGTTAGGAATGAGGCATTCGACTCGTATGGTTTAATGATCACGGACTATTTGTCTTTAGAAATGGCACAATATGTTCATTCTCAAATTTCCATGAAGGAGGAAACAGTGCGTATCCTAAGCAACAATGGAGGCTGGGATTTTGACTAACTGTCTGTTTAATCTCAAGTTATGTACACCTATTTTGCGATGTTATTGTTGCTTATTTGTAATGTTTAATTTTAACTTATGTACTCTTATTTTTCAGGTTATTGTTGCTTATTTGTAACGTTTAATATTAAGTTATGAAATGATGAGTTGCTTATCGTTATAAGTTGGAAAATGTCATGAATTACCGTCAAAAATTTGAAGTACAAAACGTTATGATAAAGTGAACAAAGTTCTAAACAACATAAATCCGACCAAAATATATAAAACGACTAAACAAATTCATCAAGATTAGTTACTTATGGGAATGAACAAACTGGCTTTCTTCCTTCGAGCTCTGTGTATGTTTTGCAACGACCAACTATTGGTAGCTCCCAATATGTAGCCTCTTCACTCTTCAACTTTTGCCACGTAGGATGTATGCGTGTGCAAGGGCATAGGGGATTGATTGATAGCTGTTAAATAAGACTATAATTAGAACTAAACAATGAGTAATACAATTGTAATTAATAACAAAACCATAAATCGAATGACTTACATTGACGAAGTAATTAGTATCAACGAATCCAAACCCAATTTCACGTCTTTGGGCCATAATGGGTGGTTTACCGCGCAGAGGTAAAAAAGTTTGACTATAGTTGTGAAACCCCACGAGTGACACAAAATGAACAATGCATTCGAACTTGGTTGCAATCGCAATGCCCATTTTCGGCATTGTCATCCAATATTTGGGGGATGCTGGTGTGTCGTAGTAGTTTATACTTTCTGCAACCTTCAGGTACTCCTCTTTACCGTTATATATATTGCTGTATGTGTTATAGTTGTCCATTAGTTCATCATATATTTCCTTCCGAACACCTTGCCAACCTTCTTCATAACTGTACAACCCTATGAAACTGCTCTATATCCACAGTGACCATCTGCCTTAACATCATTTATGCCCGATATAAAAGGATTAAAGTGAGTCGGAAACCAACACAAAAAACCTTTCAGGTCGTGTATAAGTTCTTTGACTCCACCAATAGATGATTATACGATGTTTCTAGCAAGCGAGGCAATGGAAGAACTACGAGTACGAGGTACTTTAGGCACATCTGCCCAAATCGTATTTGTACTAGCAACTGCTTTACCCTTTTTTACTTTTGGTACTTTTAAAGAATTCATCACTGAGTCAAGACTAGCCTTATCAGCATCATCCACAGGCTCCCATTGGCATTTGTCCCGTTTGGTGAATGATGTATCGACAACAATTTTTCTTTTAACCTGCGGACGGCCTCGGTGTTTCTACTTCTCCAATAGCTCTAGCAATGAGGATGTTTCAGGATAAACAGTTTCAAACCATTTCTTGTAAATTTGTTTTATACGACTTTCTTCTTTTGTCTCCATAACATCCATTACCCACTTTTCCAGATCATCTTTGAGAATATTCATGGTCGTACGGTATGAACGAGGCATTATTTCTAACCTTGTCCAGTGGCTGTGAAATGCTTCTAATGATGCAGCTTTTCCGTTTTTACACCACTTGCGGACCTGGTGGTAGCAAGGTATACCATGGGTAGATTTTATTGCGCATATATAGACGTCATTGTGTTTAACATCCGACCCATCTTTGATAGCGATCATCTTGCTATCTTCGGCCTTCTCTACTGTATCGAAAAATAGTTCTAATGCCATGTGGGAAACCTTGCCTCAAATTTTGTCATATAGTTTGTCGGTGAACTTATGCAGCGCTATGTAACGACTCTTCTCAAACAACGACCTAATAGCAGCATGTTGGATTTCTACTAGTGAATGAACCCTCCCCCAAAATAAGTCAAATTTTAATTTGCTTGTACGTAGGTAACACTTTAGGTTAGAATGAGCACTCTCGACGCGGTTATTCGTGCAATGTTCCAAATGCAAGTTATTGTTCGTCCCGTGTATTTATCGAGCCACGATTTTTCAATCTATTCGATTGCAAGAGGATAGTCTTTGTACTCCAATAGCATGTCTCGTTGGGCGTGATCGAATTAAATCTCTGATGCTGCATATGCAATCTTCTTCCAAGCAGAAACAAACTTCACATGATCCCTTTTCTCGGGGAAATATTTTCTTGTTTGCCCCTAAACATTCTGGGCTATGTGCCAGCGGCATAACATACGCGTTGTCTCTGGGAATACCACTTCTATGGCGTTCATTCTCTGTTGGTCTGAATGACACTTCAATTTTGTGAACGGAAATCAATGACTTCAAACACTCTAACACCCATTTGAAGTTGTTTAACTTCTCACCGGACATGAAAGCAAATGCCGCACAGTACGTCAAACCGGTACACGTCACACCCACTATCTCAAACAATGGCATACCATATCGTATGAATTTATACGTACTATTCATGATCAACACTGTTGGAAATGTCCGCAAAAGGTCAACACTGACTGGATAGGCAAAAAATATATCTGTAATGACTTGTCCATTGTCTTCACCAGATTTATGTCATTCATAATAATTATGTGACTTAAGCTCTCCCAACAGGAACTGGAGTTGTGACTTACCCGCCTTCTTCAAAACCCTGCTTTTCTGTTGTGCGTTGTAGATGGTGTGCATAGAATAAACATTATCTTCGTTTAGGTTCTTAACACCATTCAATATATCTCTGGGGTTATTTCCAATGTAGGTCGCTCGTTCAACATATTTCATCTCTTCATCATTCAAACGGCCAGCAAAAGAATGACCGTGTAGCTATTTTTGAACTCTCGTGGTTATGAAAACCACATTTCACTTTTAACTTTCATTGGTCTGGTTCCACCATTATCCCGAGAAGCTCAAATGGTCCGCCAATCTTTTTGGTTCCTTTAGACTTCCTTCTCCGGCGACAGTGGTTGCTTCTCCGACGATTGGAGCTCCTTCTCCGGCGAGAATTCATTATCTTTTTTCTCCGGCGACATCAATTCCTCCACGCTAATCCCTAGTTCCGAGTGATTTATGATCGATTTTGTGTTTTTCTTTTGGAATGAGGTTGAATGTTCTTGATTGTATTTTGAAGTTTGAAGTTGATTTTTAAGATTTTCAGAAAACGAGACTATTTGGATGATAAATTCACTAAACAAGAGTGTTTGTTTGGGTATAGATAGTGAAATAGGTTATTTGGTGAATTGGGTATACTTAGGATACACTTAGTAGTTTTTTTTACTTCATGGCAATTACGAGATTAATTGAAAAGTCGAAGATAATTTGATAAAAAAAATCAAAGTAAAATCAAATGAGATTTTGAGTATACTTAAACCGGAATTGGATATATATAGCCATACCTTTTATTTATACATGTTACATTTAGCAATATTGTCCACCGTATACATGAGTAAATTTTTAACAATTATATGTCATATTATGTTTTTTAGATAATAATAATAATAATAATAATAATAATAATAATAATAATAATAATAATAATAATAATAATAATAATAGAATTGTAAGCATAATTATCTTCGATTATGGATCGATAATACAAAAATAATGTCTAATCTTATACAATCGAGTTCTATCTACCAATGGTTCACATGCTAAAAACTTATTTATGGTATTATATTATATATTATATATGGTGAACAATATTATAATATTAGATATTTTAAAAGTATGTTTTTTCTAAAGAATTTAATTTGTTTGAGCATGTATATCGATAAAGTCGGACTTCACTAGTAGTAAAGAGACTGGTATCTGGAAAAATGTCATTAGAAAACCGCTAATAGAAATGGCAATACTATCTAAAGTATGGAGGATCTCGGTGTTGTCAAGGCGACAACCAGGAGCCAAAGTCGTCTCACAAGGGTCTCGAACTCTTCTTGATTCGGTCTCCTTCCTAATGCAATTCGGCAAGATTCTCCATTCTCATGGTGGAGAGCCAGCCAGCTTTTAGGGTTTTGTTAAAAATATGTGTCTGATCCTTCCAATTTTGAGGTTGAATGTTATTAGGTTCACGTTGAGGAAAAGTCAATTACGACTCAATGTGGATTTTTTGAGTTGCTTCCCGGGTTTTGAATTTACCGAATAATATATATATTAATTACGTTCGTCTCAACACCAACGACAGTCTTTCGTTAGTGAAAGGTACACAGATATTGGATGGGAGTTGAAATCACCTAGAAAACGCTGTCGTCTGTCTTTCTAGTGAGAAATCCTAATTTTCAGTCAAAGATAGTAGAGAGAAGAGAAAGATTGTCTTCATGAAATTTGAACTCTTATATATATTGCCCTACAATTGACCCATGTTTGATACAAGACTATGACCAAAAAATAATAAATAATCCGTAGGTACGAATACTCGGTGAGGGGGAAGGCTTCAAGAAATGGAGTCAAATATCAAGAATCTTATCAACTCTAATCGTCTTCTTCTTCACTCTTTTATTCTGAATTCCGTTTGATCATGAAAGAAAGAGAGTGCTCTTCTCCAGCATGTAGATCTACTAATCACAACATTAATTTTCCATCATTGCAGAAAACTTGAACGGATCTTCCTAAAATCAGAAACAATTCAGTATATGATCCTGTTACAAGCAAGAATTTGGAATAACTTATAAAGAACTATGCTGATTTGTTCAAACCCAAGCTTCCTAAGATATGCCACGAGAATGTTAAAAGAAATTTCGATAAAGATTTCCAAGTATTGTCTTTTCAAGCTGGAGATAGAGAGAGATTAAAATCTAACTCAAAACACACATTGGTGGGCGAGTTTGCTACAGCCAACCAAATTACAATATAATTAAGGAATTCTTTGATGGATTCAGGTTTATTGGAGTGTTCAATATTAGCAACTACGATTACAGGCACATATTCATTGAGTTCAATATGGTGGAAGACTTAAAGAAACTATGGCGCATGAATGTATGGATCATTGGGAATAAAACTATGCGTATTTTTAAGTGGAGACCTTATTTCAACCCCAACTATGAGAATCCAGTCACTCCGGTGTATATCAACCTTCCCAACCTCCCAGAATTTATGTTTTAATGAAGAAACAATTCTGGAGGTTGCTAAGAGTTTGGGTACTCCTCTAAACATATGGGTTCCTATGAAGAATCAAACTAGACTTAACTTTTGCAGAATATGGGTGCAAGTTGATGTATCTATGCATATGCCAAAGAAAATATGGATAACATTTGGCCAATAAGGTTTTTGGCAGAGATTAGAGTATAGCAATTACCCAGATTATTGTAAGAAGTGCTATCATCTTGGGCACTCTGAAAATGCTTGCAATAAAGTCAACAAACCCATCATTCTTGATGGTCCTATGGTGGTAAATGAATCCAAGAATATTGAGGAAGTTGATAACACATCCCATCTTATCTCTCATGCTCAAAAAATCAAGTCAATTGTTGTTAATGTTAATATAGACAACAACTAGAGAATGTTAAAAGTTTAAAGCTTTCTACAACTAGTCATCAATTACCTTTGGGTGTAGATAGCTCTGAAATTATTGAATCTTTGCATATGATTGATCTGGGCCTTAATCACACCAATGCTGGTCTTTAGGATACAGTTAATGAAGTCTCATCCCCTACAATGAAAACAACTGGCAGTTTGCCTCCTTCTCGTGGTAAAAGTAGTAAAGATGTTAAGAAAAAAATCTATAGAAAAGTGAAGAAACTGAAAGTTACAAACTCAATGAGTCTGATCAATCCTAAACTAATGCAACGCAATGGTGTTGCTAAACACCGCAAATCATCCAAATGACCATTTCAATACTAAATTGGAATGTTCGTGGTTTGTGGAATAAAGAAACATTATCAAGGATTAAATTTTTAAAAAGATCTATAAACCCAGATTTTTTGGCTCTTCAGGAGCCTATGATCAGTAATTCTAAGCTGGAAGCTATTTCAAGGAATATGGGGTTTCATGGTTACACTCACAACATCAGCAATAAGGTTTGAGTTATGTGGAATGATGATTATAAAGTGGATATTATCTTCGATGATGATCAGTTTATTCATCTTAACATAAAGCATAAAGATCTGACTAAGGGGTTCATTGTTTTGTGGTCTATGTTAAGTGTACTAAAAGTTTAAGAAGTATCCTTTGGGACAAGCTGAGAGCTATGGAGGATGGTTTTATGGAATGGATTTTATTGGAGGATTTTAACACAATAGCTAACCCTGATGAGCATATTCATTGCATTTCTAACTGTGCATCCAGCATGGATGAATTCAATAACTTTATTCTAGACTTGATACAAGTTTTTCAAGTAATAAATACACCTGGACTAATGGGAGATAGTGGAGGCATTTAGACATGGTTTTATACAATGATAAATAGTTGAATTATTTTGAGACTACAAGTGTGACTCACCTATCTAAAACTTGTTCAGACCACTCTCCTATTGTGGTCTTTATTACTGCTAGCCCTTCAAAGATCAGATCATCGTTTAAATTTCTAAATATGTGGGTTCCTCATAGTGGTTTCTACAAGCTGGTGGAATTTAATTGGGTTGTTTATGGTCACGAAAATCATATTCAAAGTTTCTGCTTTAAAATGAGAAGGCTAAAGGATGAGTTAAAGGTGTGGAATAAAACCGTGTTTGGGAATGTGTTTATTTTCATCAAACAGATGGAAGAGGAAATAAACTACAAAGAAACTGACTACCAAAATACTAAATCTACTGAGGATAGGATCCTTGTTGAAACTGCCAGGAAAACTCATCTTAGTTTGTTGGCCGGGGAAGAAGAATACTGGGCTCAAAAGACTCCTTCTACTTTTGTTAGAGATGGAGAAATGAATATTTCATTTTCACAGCTTTGTGAAAAAAATGTTAAAAAGATATAGAATTCTCAGGATTTGGGATGGATCTAAATGGCTTGGGATCCTAATACTATTGGTGACTTTGTAGTTGAATTTTTCAAAGATCTTCTTTCTGATCAACATAATCCATGGAACTCTAACACACTGTTGGAATTCATTCCTAAGTTAGTCAGTGAGGAAGATAACAATAAGCTAATGTTTATTCCTTGTGAGGCTGAAATCTATGACATTATAAAGAATCTGAGCCCTAACTCAGCAGTTGATCTTAATGGCGATAATGGAAAATTCTATAAGGAATTTTGGCCTATTATTAAAAGAGGTCTATGTGAGGCTATTGGTGAGATGTTTAAAGAGAGCTCTATTCTTAAAGGAGTGTTTGCAACTGTGTTATGCCTTATAACTAAAAATCTATCTCCTACATCATGGGAGGAGTTTAGACCTATCAGTCGAACTACTTTCTTTAACAGAATAGTGTCTAAAGTTATCAATAAAAGACTATCTAGGTTGCTTCCTAATCTAATCTCAGAAGAGCAAGAAGCTTTTGTGACTGGCAGGTCTATATATGAAAATATAATGATAACTAATGAGCTGTTATAGGATATAAACATCAAAAATAGGGGAGGCAATATTTTTATTAAAGTGGATATGGACAAAGCTTTTGATAAGCTAGACCATACCTTTCTTCTCAGTGTGTTAGTAGCATTTGGGTTCAGCAATGGGTTTCTAAGGCTAATTGAGAAGTGTGTGGATAATTGCTATTTTTCTGTCTTGGTAAATGGTGAAGTTGATGGATTTTTTAAGTCCAATAAAGTTTTACGACAGGGTGACCCACTGTTATCCAACCTGTTTATTATGGGTGAAGAGTATCTCATTAGAGGTCTAAAGATACTCTCCAATGATCATCCTAATACAAGATAAAAATACAGAGGTTCCATGAACATACCATGTTTGGGATTTGCAGACGATTTACTCATTTTCTGCAATGGATCCTCTGATTCAGTCTTAAAAATCTACAATTTCCTGCATCACTATGAAGATATATCTGATCAGTTGGTGAATAAGAATAAATCAAATTTTATTACGTCAAATAAAATTTTACCTCCGAGGATTTGTGATTTGGAGAACATTTTTGGGTTTAAGAACTCGACCATTCCATTTAAATACCTTGGATCAACAATGAACAACAATCAGAAGATTAGTAATTTTGAAGAGTTGATTATGACGATCAGGCTAAAGATAGCAAAGTGAGACCACACTATTCTATCTTTTGGAGGGAGATTAACCCTTATACAATATGTCTTATCTTCCTACCCTATTTTTTATACTCAATTCACAGTCATTCCTAAGACAGTTGCTAAAACAATTGAAGTGATATACAACAAGTTCTTATGGGGTTCTAAGGAGAACAAAATAGCTATTAATTGGGTTCAGTAGTCAAAGGTTTGTAAACCCTATGATGATGGGGGGGGTGTCAGGAAGATCAAAGATTGGGAGAAGGTCTTTTCCTACAAATTGTGGTACAACTTCAGAAGACAGAATTCCCTCTGGGCCAGACTAATCTATACCATTTATTACACTAACACTCATCCTTTAACTACTGAAAAACCTCCTAAATGTTCAAAAAATTGGCAAAGGCTATGGAAAGTCAGAGATAAGGCTGAAAGGTTTATTATTTGGCAAACAAAATCAAGTAACATGGATTTTTTTTATTGACAAATTGTGTTCTCCTTATCCTTGTGTCAATATTGCTAATGTTGATAACGGAAACAATTTCGTTGGTCTCAAAGTCAAAGACTTCTGGGAAAATGACAGTTAGGATTTATCTAGAATTGAGAATTTTTTGGACTCTTCTAATATCCAAAAAAATCAAGATATATCTCTCTAACAGTGGAGAAGATATGGTCAATTGGTCTCTAAGTCCTGATGGGGTGTTCAACTCTAATTCTACTTGGAATACAATCATGAAAAAAAGTAATAGCTCTAACCTCTATAAGAAGACTTGGAACAGTGAAACTCCTCGTAAATACTCACTTCTCTTGTGGATGGTGCTCCTAAACTTGCTACATGTGGATTCTGTGATGCAAAAAAAGAATATCCAGTTAGTCTCTCATTGCCAGCACTGTGATAACAGTGAAAATATAAAACATGTATTTGTTAGTTGCCAAAAGGCCTGGGACACTTGGAATTACTTTGCTTCTAGCTTTAACATTCACCTCTTTGGAACCATGACTTTAACTCATCTTATAAGGTCTTGGTATTGGCCTGTTAAAGCTGATGTACACATTCGATCTATTTTACCTTCTATTATCATGTGGGTCATCTGGTATGCAAGGAACAATAAAAAACATAAAGATAAAGAGCTCAGCTCGATGGATATGATCAATTACGTTATCTACATTGTGACGGGGATGGACAGAGCTAACCTAATCAAAATAAAATTTTGGGGTAAGGATGCTAGAATTTGGTTTGAAATTGGTTGTCTAAACTAGTAAAACAAACTAGTGATTTCGGTCTCACTTAAATGGAAGAATCCTAAGCTTGGGAGATTCAAATTTAACACTGACGGTGCCTACAATCGTTCAGGAGAATCCAATGGAGGAGGGGCTGTAAGAGATAGTTAGTGCAAGGTGGTTTTTGGTTATAGTCGTTTGTATGGTAAAAGGAATCCTATCGTAGTCGAATGCAGACCAATGTTAGATGGTTTAGGTTTTTGCTATTCAAAAGGGATTACCAAGTTGGACATCGAGAAAGATTCTCTTATCCTTGCAGAAATATTTCTCACAGGAAAGGCACCTTGGTTTCTTTCAGGCATTGTTAACTGTTGTCGTAAGCTGTTATCTTCAAACATGGTTTTGAGTCATGTTTTTAGAGAACAGAACGAAACTGCCAACTGGGTTGCGAAGGCCGTTGAAAGCTTAGAAAACTATGGATTTCACCAATCTTCAAGCTCCAGCAAGGCTTAATTCTATTACTTTTCTTGAAGAATTGGGAATCGGGTATATTAGAATCGACTCTAAATATTAAGAGGAGGGTCTTACCTTTTACACCTTCTTCCTCCGTTCTTCATTAATCTACGGTTTTCAATTTTTTGGTGATTCAACTCTTCAGGTATTCAGGGTTTGTATATGATTGGGAATTTTGAGGTAGATATCTATGAACTTGAGATGAAGCTATTCGATTTTTTCGGTGATTCAAATCTTCAAGTAATCTAGGGTTTTCAAATTTTTCGGTGATTCAAGTCTTCGGTGATTCAAGTCTTACCTTTTACTCATTTCTGGGTTTTGATTGTTATGAGTTCAAAGAGGTAGGGGTTTCAAATTGGAAATTTAAGCTTTTGGTTTCGATTTTAGCAATGATTTTGGTCTAGAATGAAGATATGGCTTCAAGAAGGTTTTGATTGTTGATGAGTTTTAGAAAGAAAATGGGATCGAAGAAGAAAGAGGCAATGGATGTTTTATTTTGTGTCAAGTTCTGTCTGTTTGAAACCCTAAGTACTAAATTGTGGTACTTGATGAAATTTTCAATTTTATAAATAAAATAATACAATTTGATGGGGAAAAACAATAAATAATCCATCAAACAAATCTCATCCCAAATAAGAGCTCATGTTCTTCACCATTTACAAAGCACAATCGTTTTACTACTTAATGTTTGTTACACACTTCTGTTACTTAGATCGATCTACAGCTAGAGGGAATCTTTCCCCACTACCTTCATTTTAATAAACTCAAATCTATTTGATATATGTGTAGACTTGCAACAAGAAAAATAAGAAGAACAAAACATTATAAAAATACAAAAACTCTCTAATTTTAACTTGGCATCAGAGCTTTTACTTTTAATGGCTAACTAAGATTCACCCTTGACGTCTGAGATAAATTCCACTTTCACCAGTGATGTACTCAACAACATCAACATTGGTGACCTGAAGAAAAAATATACTAATGCCTTCAATTCAGCAAGGTTAGACATAAATAACTATTTGTTATGGAAAACTATGGTTTTGCCAATCATTCGAGGTAACCAACTTGGTGATTTTATCACGGGTGAGGAGTCTTGTCCTCCTAAGTTAGTAACTGATTCTAATGGAAATGTTGTTAAAATTTTTGATTATGTAATGTGGATAGGAAAATACCAGCTATTTTTGGGATGGTTATATAGTACTATGACCATAGAGATTGCCTTTAAATTAATAGGTTGGATGTTGTAACCATATTTTCTTAAATACAAAATAGGTATAGGTCAAATTATCTTAGATCCGCGTTTCAAAGAACTTGAAAGGAAAGTATTTATATGGATGATTACCTAAACAGTATGAACATTCTAGCTTATAAACTTAACCTAGTTGGGTCCATTTGCCTTTGGATCATTTGGTTTCACATATACTATATGGTTTAGTTGCTGAATATAACCATATCACATTCAGTCTAGCAGAGAGAGATGTAACTAATTGGATTGATTTACAATCCACTCTACTCACATATGAGAGTATACTTGATCAATTGAATAAACTAAGTAATGGTGTTGCTAATCTCAACCTTGTTTTTGTAAACTACACTTCAAACTGAGGTGGAATTTCTAATGAAAATAACAGACCTATCAATAGTTACACTTATAGTTACAGGGGGTTAAAAAAATTTAGATCTATATTTTTTCAAGGCATATCTAATAACTTTAGAGGAATGAACTCTTACAGATTAGGTAGAGGTGGTAGATACACCACCTCTAATAAATCTATATGTCAAGTGTGTGGTAGGTATGGACACACATGAGCCTACTATTACCACAGGGAAGATTTGGCAATGATGGGCATTCGAAACAGCCATTAAAACAAGGGTGATAGTGAACCAAATTCCTTTCTTACAACAAATGGCTCAAACACAGACTCACACACAGATGATGCATGATATCTAGACAGTGGAGTTATTCAGCATATCATAGGAGCCCTGAACATGCTGGAGCAGAAAGAAGATTACTCTAAGAATACTAAAACTGTGGGCAGTGGTCATAAACTTAACATAGACCATTTAGGCCCATCTACCATTAAAAGTATTGATAACAACACTCTTACTCTAAAAAAATATCCTTCTTGCACCAAACATCAATAATAGTTTGCTATATGTTCATCAACTTACCTTATGTAATCCTACTTTTGTTGAATTTCATGTTAATGATTATTTTGTTAAGGACAAGGTCAGAGGAACAGTTCTACTCACATGGACAACTAGGCATGTTCTTTACAAATTGGAATATGTAGTACATACAGATCATTCCAGAAAACTGGGTTCAATTCTTTACTCTAACACTCTAATATTTCATACTTTTCCTAAGGATAAGATTTCTTTGTCCAAAGATGTTATATTTACTGAAGAAGACTCGTGATGTAGCCCAAAAGTTTCAAACAAAACCCTTTTTTATTTTTTTTTATTTTATTAAAATATCTTATATTATTCAAATTTAACCGTATTAAGATTTTATTTTATTTCATCTTAAAATATTTATTTTATTTCCTTGTATTCTAATTTAGGGTTTTGGGAAACTCTTATATAAAGTCTCATATGCCTTAGGTTATTTTAAGTTTTGGAATAATATATTTTTTATCTCTGAAAATTTCAGTCTTTGTTACCCTTGGATTAGGGTTTCATCTATGGTTGCTTCTTCTTCAATTTCTGTCGCGACATGAATAGGCATAAGTATCCAGGTCATCCTTCTCATAAAATACTATCTTCAATTCTCAAGCAATGTAATCCATCTTTTAAAACTAGCAATACAAAGTTATGTGACTCATGCGAGTATGGTAAATCACATAATCTTCCTTGTACTAGGTCTGAAAAACAGTCTTCCTATGTTGTGGACTTAATACACTCAGATGTATGGGGACCAGCCTTTGTTTTATCTAAACATGTTTTTAAATTCTACATTCTATTTTTTTACTACACCAGATTCACATGGTTATACCTTATCAAACACAAAAGTGATGCCTTAAAAACTTTAAATGATCTCAAAATCTTTGTTGAAATTAATTTGGAAGAAAGATAAAAAGGTTTCAATTGTATTGGGGGAGTTTTAAATCTTTGCTTCTTTAGCAAAAGAGTATGAGATTTTGCTTCGCACATCTTGCCCTCACACCTCTGTCCAGAATGGCAGAGCTGAGAGGAAGCATAGACATGTTGTTGAAATAGGTCTAACACTCCTAGCTCAACCCTCCCTACTATTTCTGGTCAGAAGCTTTTCTGATTGCTACGTACCTAATAAATAAAGTACCTACTACACTTTTAAACAATATTTAACCTTTTGAAAAGATTTTTGACAGAAAACCAGACTATTCCCGTCTAAAGGTCTTTAGATGTTTATGTTATCCATGCCTAAGTCCATACGAAACTCACAAGTTTCAGTTTCACTCAATAAAATATGTTATCCTAGGCTATAGTGACACATACAAAGGGTATAAATGTCTGAGCTCTACAGGCAGGTTGTATATTTCAAGAACTGTAGTTTTTATTGAGAGACAATTTCATTGGTCTCAAAGTTTTTTAAATACAAAAGTTTCTCAAGCTAAGTGTGTTATTCATTGGATGTCTATGTTTCCTATTTTGTCTACACCTACTAGCAATACTTCTAATGTAGGGCCAGCCTGTGTCTCTAATGAGTCACTGATACTTACTAATCAAGTTCAACAAACAACAAACAACAAACAGTACACAAAATCAGTCCCAACAAATATCACACTTGCCATGTACTCAACAACCACCTAGTCATATCTCACATGATTGTCAACCCACATTACATAATACTTCATTGGCTTTTCGTAGTACACAATTATCAACCACACACAACAAACATACCCTTGTCAAGAATAACACGTGGAACCTTGTTCCTTATAGGTCTAATATGAGCAGTGTAGGTTGTAAATGGGTCTATAAGGTCAAGTATAACTCTGATGAGTCTGTACAGAGGTATACAACACGAGTGGTGGCCAAAGGTTTTCATCATACACCAGGTGTGGACTTCACAAAAACTTTTAGTCCATTGATAAAACCTTCTATAATCAGATTGGTTTTGACCCTAGTAGTTTCAAAGTATTTGCCAGTTTTACGATTAGACGTTAACAATGCCTTCCCAAATGGAGTGGTCCTTGAAGATTTATATATGGCTCCACCTGAAGGTTTTAAAAATCCAAGGAACTTCACTCATATTTGCAAGCTTCACAAGGCCTTTTATGGCCTTAAATAAGCCCTAATCGGTTGGTATTCTAAGCTACTGGACACTCTCACTCTATAGGGTTTCACCAACTCTAAGGGTGACAGTTCTATGTTTTTTCTTGTGAGCAAGGATGTTGTTCTTATATTATTAGTCTACGTTGATGATATTATCATCACTGGAAATAATCCCAGTCGTCTACAGAACTTTATCAACATACTGAATCTAATATTTTCTCTAAAGGTTCTGGGTAATTTACACTATTTCCTAGGTATTTAAGTTTCAATCGACTAAAGTGGCTTCTACCTAACATAAAAAAGCATATATTCGAAATCTTCTAGAAAATGAGGAACTGAACTGAGCAAATTCATGTACTACTCCAATGTGTGTCTTCCCTGCTCTTTCTTTTGCTGAAGATACTCATCTTCTGAACCAAAGACATACCAAAGTTTGTTAGGCTCATTAGAATATCTACTTCACAAAAGAGCTGACATAGTTTTTGGTGTGAAAAATTTGAGTCAATTTCAACAACACCCAACTGATGTTCATCTAAAAGCAGTAAAGAGAGTGTTGAGATACTTTTCTGGAAGCCTGAATCTTGGTCTTCATATCAAACCCAACCTCAATCTTCGCCCCAATAGTTTTACAGACATTGATTCTCCTCTCTTGGTAATATAAGTTATGTAGGTGGTTACTATGTTTGTTTTGGGGAAAATCTTGTCTCATGGTCTTCGAAGAAGCAGCAAATGGTTGCTCGATCGAGCACCGAATCTGAATAGTGTGCTCTTGCAAATCTCTTAACCGAACTCATCTAGCTTCAAGTTGTTCTTCAAAAATTGAAATTTTCCTCTCTCGATCTCCCATTATATGGTGTGGCAATCTTGGAGCAAGATCACTTTCTTCGAATCCAGTTTTTTATGCTCGAACAAATCATATCGAGATGGACATCGCAACCATGTACTCCAAGGAAAGCTTGACATCAGACATGTTCAGTCACATGATCAGCTTGCTGATATCTTAACAAAACCTCTTTATCATAGAAGATTCTTATTTCTCATAGATAAACTCAGGTTATCTATGGCAACCTTTCATCTGAGAAGGGAAGTGAGAAATCATAATTTACAGTCAAATATAGTAGAGAGAAGAGAAAGGTTGTTTTCATGAAACTTAAACTCTTATATATAGTGGGCCATAATTAACCCGTGTTTGATACAAGACTCTGGCCTAACAACAATAAATATTCCATCAAACAAATCTCAGCCCAAATAAGAGCCCATGCTCTTCACCCTTTATAAAGCCCAGTCGATTTACTACTTAATGTTTGTTACACAATTCTGTTACATAGATCTACATCAAAGGGAATGTTTTCCTACTATCTTTAGTGTAACAAACTCAAATCTCTTTATATATGTGTGTAGACCTACAACAAGAGAAATAAGAAAAATATATTATACACATTCTTAAAAATACAAACACTCTCTAATTTTAACTCTCTCGATTTGTAATATCATGCCCCTAATATGAAAAGTGTTAGATATTTTAGTGTAATTGGATCGACTAATCGACCAATTTAATCATGATACATTATCAAACAAGTCATAGAATCCGGAGTGCACGCTCGTTAGATTTTATCATGATTAACATGGTCAATGGGTGAAGCCCCTTGCAAGGTCCAACAAGCGAAGCCCTGGTGAGACATGTCAGCTTGGAAAAAAATTATTTTGGTTAAATCGGCTATTGTTGCAAGTCAACAAAATTTTGATATTGGAACTTTGAACGTTTTATTCAAATTTCAAATTTGCAGCCGTTTTATTATAAAATCTCGTTTAAAGACCTTAACTACCCTAACTTCCAAAATGATTTTGTTGGTCGAATTGATTAAAGATGGGTTCTGTTGAAAAACAAAATTACATCAATCACATACTATATGTTCAATTGAAATGTCTATGATTTTATCCAATTGAAATTTTTGGAGAACCCCAAAAATATGTCAATAAGAAATTGTTTACAAGACTTCAGAGATTTATCTAGAATCAAAACACTGTTTTCTATAAATTATTGAAATATTTTGGTCTTGTTGATGAAGATAGAGATGAAGAACGGAGGAGAATCAGTAAAGGAGATAACAAGCAAATTCGCTAAACTTGACAAGTTTGAAGGACATGATTTCAGACGCTGGCAGAAAAAGTGCATTTTCTGTTGACTACCCTCAAGGTTGTGTATGTCCTGAGTACCCCCTATTCTAAGATCATGGAGAATGAAACGCTGGAACAAACAAAGAGGCGCAGCAAGTGGGAGAATGATGACTACATTTCTCGCGGCTACATATTAAAAGGTATGTCTGATACTTTTTATATGTATACCAAAATTTTGAATCTGTAAAAGAGTTATGGGATTCCATTGAATTGAAATACATGGAAGAAGATGCTTTTAGTAGGAAGTTCCTGGTTAGTAATTTCATAAATTACAAAATGATTGACTCTAGACCTGTAATGGAACAGTATAATGAACTACTAAGAATTCTGGATCAATTCGTTCAACACAATATGAAAATGGACGAATGTATTTCGATGTCTTCTGTTATTGACAAATTGTCTTCTTCATGGAAGGATTTTAAACACACACTGAAACACACCAAGGAAGAAATGACTTTAGTCGAACTTGGTAGTCATTTGAAGATTTAAGAGTCTCTAAAGGCTCAAGATGAAATAAGTAATCCTAGGGGTAAAAACCAAGTGGGAAACTTATCTGTAAATATGGCTAAAAGCAACGGATTCTTTAAGAATGGAAATACAGATAAGGGGAATAAATGAAATTTTAAAGGCAACAATAAAAACAACATTTTTTCCAACAAAAAGCCTAAAAGGGCATGCTGGAAATGTCGCAAACCTGGTCACTTTATGAGGGATTGTCAAGTTGGAAAAGGTAAAAACAATGCTGGTCCAAGTGGGAACAATGCTGGTTCAAGTGGATTTAAGGATCCTGAAAAGCAACAAGGTCATAATTAATTTTAGAATTTTAATTCTGGTTAGAATTATATATCTCTAATATCTGAGGCATTTTATGTGCAGGATGACGATTTTGCTTGGTGGATTGATTCGGGAGCAACAAGTCATGTATGTAAAGATCTTCGATGGTTCAGTAACTTTCAACCGATTGAAGATGGATCTTCACTTAAGCTGGAAAATGTTGCAACCAAACCAATTAAAGGACTAGAAAATGTTAAATTACTATTTACTTCTAGAAAAAACATATTATTAAACAATATATTGTGTGTTCCTGGGATTCGAAAGAATCTTTTTCTGGTGTTATTTTAAACAATTGTGGTTTCAAACAAGTGTACAAAAGTGGCAAATATGTATTGTCAAAACATTATGTATTTATGAGATTCAGATAAATGTGTAATGGTGTGTTTATGTTAAACATTAATGTTTCGTTCCAAAATGATTCTATTTGTATGACTTCTACTAGTATGTGTAGAAATTTGAATTAAACAGAATTATGGCATGCTAGATTAGGACATGTTCATTATGGAAGAATAAAAGACATGTCGAAAATAAGCCTTATTCCTCTTGTTGATGCAAACAATGAAAAATGTAAAACTTCCATGTTAACTAAGATAACTAGAAATCCTTTCAATAATGTTAACTGAGTTTCTAAAATATTGGAACTAGTACATAGTGATTTATGTGATTACCATGCTACACCTTCATTAGGAAATAAAAAGTATGTTATTACTTTTATTGATGATGCATCTAGATATTGCTACATTTATTTGTTGCATGCTAAAAATGAAGCTCTTGATAAGTTTAAAATATATAAAGAAGAAGTAGAGCTACATAAGATGGTTTGATTAAAAATCTACGTACGGATAGAGGAGGTGAATATTATGATCCTATATATTTTCAATCTACGGGTATAATTCATCAAACCACGGCTCCTTATACACCACAATAAAATGGTATAGTTAAGAGAAATAATAGGACTTTAAAAAAATGGTCAATTCCATATTGTCATATTCGAGTTTGAGTGAAGAATTCTGGGTGAGGCTATGTTAACAGCATGTTATTTATTGAATCGTATTCCTACTAAAAGGAATAAGATGACCCCGTATGAGCTTTGGTTTAAGAAGCCTCCCACACTGAATTATCTGGGAGTTTGGGGTTGTAGAGCAGTTGTAAGGCTCACTAAACCCAAAAGGAAAAATTTGGGTGAAAGAGGTATCTTCATTGGGTATGATTGAGCATTCCATTGCATATAGGTTATATGTGTTAGAACCCAATGACTATGTGTCGGTGAACACGACATCGAGTCAAGAGATGCAATATTTGATGAATAGAGATTTACTTCTATACCTAGACCTAGAGATTTGATTCAAAACTCTTTGAATAGGAACTCAAGTCAAATTGAAAATATATGAGGTGGTACCAATTGTGTACCTGAACCTTCTGAACCAAGGAGAAGTACTAGAGCTAGAAAAGTTAAGTCGTTCGGATCTGATTTTCAACTTTATTTAGTTAAAGGGTCAAGAGATAATATTGACTATTAATATCAAAAAAAAATTATTGAAGATGATCCAAATACTTTTAGTGATGTTGCATCAAGGGATGTTGTATTCTGGAAAGAAGTTATCCAAGATGAGATAGAGTCTATCATGCCTAATAATACATGGGAATTGGCTGATTTACCTCCTGGGTGCAAAACATTAGAAAATAGATGGATCTTTAAACGAAAAATGAAAGTAGATGGTACTATTGAAAGTTATAAATCTAGATTTGTTATTTGGGTATTTAGACAAAGAGAATGAATTGACTTATGTGATACTTATGCTCTGGTTGCTAGGATTTCCACCATTAGATTGTTGATTGCAGTTGCATCTGTATACAATCTTGTAATTCATCGAATGGATGTTAAAACTACATTCTCGAATGGTGATTTGGATGAGGAGATTTATATGAAACAACCGGAAGAGTTTGTCATGCCTGGTTGTGAAAACAAGGTATGCAAGTTGAAAAAATCTTTGTATGGTTTGAAACAAGCACCAAAAGATTGGCATCAAGAAATTGATAATGTGATATTGTCTAATGGATTTATTCTTAACCAAGCAGACAAGTGTGTATATAGTAAATTTGATAATTCTGGTAAATGAGTTATGATTTGTCTATATGTGGATGATATGTTGATTTTTAGTACTGACAAAAATCAGGTTGATGAAACAAAGAAAATCTTATCATCTAATTTTGAGATGAAGGATTTGGGGGAAGCTGAAATGATTCTTGGTATAAAAATCAAGCGAAAGAACAATAGTATATCGATTTTTCAATCTCACTATATTGGGAAGATATTAAATAAATTTAATTTTAAAGATTATTCTTCGGTAAGCACACATATGGATCATAGTCTTAAGAATCTACCTAATAAAGGTATTGCTATATCTCAACTTGAATACTCGAGAGCCATCAGGTGTCTTATGTATGCCATGACTAGCACTAGGCCGGATATTGCCTTTGCTGTTGGAAACATTAGTAGGTATACTAGCAATCCTAGTTCGCATCATTGGCAAGCTTTAAATCGAGTATTCAAGTATTTAAAAGGAACCATGAATTATGGTTTAACTTATACTGGATTTCCTTCAGTACTTGAAGGATATTGAGACGCGAGTTATATTTCCAATATGGAAGATCATTCTTCCACAAGTGGATGGGTATTTCTACTTGGGGGAGGTGCTATATTTTGGGAATCTAAGAAACAAACTTGTATTACTGATTCAACAATGGAATCAGAGTTTGTGGCATTAGTAGCAGCGAGTAAAGAAGCTGAATGGCTAAGAAATTTAATATATGAAATTGTGTTGTGGCCCAAACCGATATCATCTAAATCTATCAGATGTGATAGTAAAACTGTCTTGGCCAATGTTTATAGACAAGTTTACAAATGTAGGTCTAGACACTTAGGTGTTAGACACAGTATGATTTGTGAGCGCATCACGCATGATTTATTTCAGTAGAGTTTGTGAGAACTCATTAGCCGATCATTTAACGAAAGGGTTAAGTAGAGATCTTGTGCACAAATCGGTATATGGATGGGATTAAAGTCCATCTGAAATCTCTCATGTTGAGATACCCGATTCCCATCTAATATGACATTAGGTGCTGAATTCAATGTGGAAAGCTTAATATCTAGAGATTGGAACACATCTGTATATCATCCCAAGGTATGTGTTCAGACCTGCAAGTTGTGAAGGTTGAAGATTATCTTCTTAATAATCCTTTTAGAAAATTGCATATGCAGGTGCAAGAGGAAAAGAACTACCTATTTGAGCATGAAGTTTAGCCGCTTCAAGAAGCTAGGATTTGGCTTTGATATGCTTAAGAAGGATAAGGACACAAGGCTAGTAAAAATAGTGTGAAGTAAAAACAAGTGAGTGTGTAATTTATGTGTATATTATTTTCATGTATTCATTATGAATAGAAAAGGCTATATCCTTAGTGTTACCTTGATATTTGAATATTTAGAATGTCTAATATACTAATGTGAAATTCAATCTTTACGATATTTCATTTTTGCATAAATTTGTTAATTGTTGTGATTGTGTTTAGTAGATCATGAATTACACTAAAATGTGGGAAGATTGTTAGATATTTTAGTGTAATTGGATCGACTAGTCGACCAATTTAATCATGATACATTATCAAACAAGTCGTAGAGTGCGGAGTGCACACTTGTTAGATTATATCATGATTAACAGGGTCAAAGGGCGGAGCCCCTTTCGGGGTCCAAGGGGTGGAGCCTCTGGCGAAACAGGTCAGCTTGGAAAAAAATTATTTTGGTTAAATCGGCTATTGTTGCAAGTCAACAGAATTTCGAAATTGAAAATTTGAACGTTTTATTCAAATTTTAAATTTTCAGCCGTTTTATTACAAATCCCGTTTAAAAACCTTAACTACCCTAACTGACAAACTGATTTTGTTGGTCGAATTGCTTGAAGATGGGTTCTGTTAGAAAACAAAATTACATCAATCACATAAAGTATACACTTTGTTCAATTGAAATGTCTCTGATATTTCAATAAAAAATTGTCTGCAAGACTTCAAAACTTTATCCGGAATGAAAAAGAAAAACTAAACGTGCGTATCAAACAATGATCTTGAGACATAGTTCACTATTCGTCTTCTTAATTAAAACAATGATCTTTATAAATTTATTTATATTGATATTTATTATTATTTTAAATATGACCAATGTTTTTATTTTTTAAAAATATATTGTATGTGCTTATTTTTTATGGTTTTATTCATATGTTCTAACGATTTTTTAGATCGGTAAGTTATGATCTGTTAAGTAATATTTTTTTATATAATTGTTTTTTAATTAAATACAAGATTTATTAATATTGAAAAAAAATTACAGCCCTTTGGCTTGGCCCAGGTTTGAAATTTCAAGCGCCAATTTAAGAAAAAAAGGATAATGAATCGTTACAGAATTTTGAAGTTTTTAGCAATCTCCGAGGAGAAAAAGCATCTTTAACCTTGAAGTTATTGAGTTGTATTTTCATAATAATAAAGCTTCTTTTCCAATCTTTTATAAGATTTTGACTTTCTTCTTCCATTTGATATTTCCGATGCAAGACTTAGCAAGTATCCATATCTAGACCATTCATCTTCGCGAGATCAGAAATTTAACCCATGTCCAGGTACCGATCATAAGTTTCCAACTGGTTCAAATTCATGTCCAGGTACAAATCATCAGTTTCCAATTTGAAACTAGCAACTTTCTCTAGTTTAGCAAACTTTATTCCTACAAAAAAGAACAATTCTAGCTTGTCAAGTATTCATCTCCGGTGAATGTCACCATCGACGATGACTGCCCTGAAAAAGAAGAGGCAGCATCAAACGATACCAAACACAAGTTCTGTCCTAGGGTTAAGACCTTGGGCTTGTGTATCGGGTCAAAGATTCAGACCCAGGACCATGATTTGTTGGACTCTAAAGGTGGTACTAAAGCCCAACGAGACTCCACCTAGAAGACCCATGTGCTATACCTATTACCAAACACTCACTCTCATCCTACCCTTGTATCCAAACACCAAGCCTCAATTAATGAACAGAATTTTAACAAACAAAATAATATTCTGAAAGTTTGTTACATCTCAAAATCTGTACTTAAATACCAAAAGTTTACAATGAATGTAGTAGTGAAAATCTTTACAAATCTACTTTATTACTCACTCTCTAAATTCCTCTTGGTATCAGAGCCATTCTGATCTGTTGAATGGCCAACTCCGATGAGTCTCCGTCACTGTCCTCAGACTCTATAGGCTCCATTCTTCCCAATAACTCCTCTGCTGCTCCAAGGAGTCTTCAGCTGCATTCAATCAACAATGCAAATAACATTAGACTTGATAGAAGTAACTATCTTCTTTGGAGGACAGTTGTGTTACCCATGATTAAAGGCAACAAGTTAGGTGGCTATATCTCAGGTGAGAAGATCTGTCCTCCTAAACTCTCTACTGATAATGAAGGCAACATCTCTGAGAATCCAGACTATGAAGAATGGATCTCAAAGGATCAACTGCTGCTTGGCTGGTTGTATTCCACTATGAGCCCTGAAATAGCAGCTCAGTTGATGGAAGAGGAGACTTCTAAAGGTCTTTGGGAAGCAGCAGGAAAGTTGTCTGGCTGTCAGACAAGAGCCAGAATCATTTACTTCAAGGCAGAGTTTCAGAAAACTCGTAAAGGGACTACCACTATGTCTGATTATTTGAACAAAATGAAAATGATTTTTGACAATTTAATTCTGCACCAGCCCAGAGCCAGCAATCTAGAATTAAGCGGGGGCCTTAGGTTCAACCGGAGTGGTTTGCTGAGTTGAAAGAAAACATAGCCACAATTTATGACAAAAAAAAAGACGAAGAACACTACAGAAGGCCGGCTGCATTGCAATCTCCTAGGGAGAGCCATAATAATTATATCTGGTAGTATCACCATGATACTGGCCATACCACTAAGGATTTTATTGCGTTGAAACAAGAAGTGCAGAATTTGATTGAAAGAGGAAAGTTGGGGGCATATGCTAAAAGAAGAGGTGGAAATAGGCTTGATAATTCTCATCGGGCTGGTCCAAACAACGCAGGCACATCGGCTCCGGATGTGGCTATGGTGATAATCGAAAGGTTTGATGTAGATTCAGAATATTTAGATCTTGATCCAACCCGGAATAAAGTAGGTGACATCACGGAGCATTGCAAGACGGTGTCCGGACTTATTAACTTTTTTGAGTCACTGACAATATTCGGAGGGGACACCATGACTGCACCAACTACTTCTTCAAGAAAGAGGCACGTTCATACTTTAACTACCCAACTAGAAGGAGGCATGACTTCCTATCAATCACAGATTCCATTTCCCTTTATTGTTTTTTATGAGGATGACTTGAGGGATATTGCTGGTCCTCATGAAGATATTGTTGTCATAGGAGCATCCATTGGGGGCAATGACATAAGACGAATTTTGGTGGACACCGGAAGTTCTGCCAATATTCTCTTTTTAACTTCCTACAAAAAAATGAAGAATCCAGCAGTAATTCAGCGATCGAACAGGTCAATTGTGGGTTTCACTGAAAGCTCAGCAGATGTGATCGGGGAGTTCGAGGAGGAGGTTTTGTTGGGCAAAGGCCCTATTAAAAAGATGGTTAGAATACGTTTTATTGTGGTGGATTGTCCCACTTGTTATAATGCTATTCTGGGGAGATCTTGGCTCTCCAGGATGCATGATGTGGCTTCAACAGTCCACCAATGCTTGAAGTATGTTGTGCAAGGACAAGTGGGAGTTGTTCGAAGCAGCCAAAAGGTAGCAAGAGAGTGTTATGCAACAGCACTGGCCCCTCGAACGTTGGGAGCAGTCCGGATTAGTGAGGAATAGCAGTTTGAGGGGCCCTCTAGGGGAGAGGGTGAAATTGATGACCCCAGAGAGACCCTTGGTGTTTTAATACCAATTGAAGAAGTTGAAACTCACTCTCTGGCTGAAGGAAAGAGCGTCAAGATAGGATCCAAGATGACGTCGGAATTAAAGGGTAAAATGTTAGATTTCTTGAAAGACCATCAGCATGTCTTTGCTTGGTGCAATGCTGATGTAACCGGATACCAGCAGACATTATATCACATCAATTATCCATCTGAAGGGACATAGCACCTATTGTACAAAAGAGGAGGGTCTTTTCTAAGAAAAAGGTTGATGCCATAGTTCAAGAGGTTGATCGGCTTACTAAAATAGGGCACATAAAGGAATTTCAATACCATTTATGGACAGCAAACCCGGTGTTGGTAAAAAAGAAGCTGTTGTCCTTTATGGATGCCTTCTCTGGGTATAATCAGATTCAAGTGGATCTGAATGATCAAGAACATACTATATTTGTTACAGATATGGGCCTCCATTGTTACAAGGTGATGCCGTTTGGGTTAAAAAATGATGGGGCTACTTATCAGAGGTTGGTGAACAAGATTTTGCTTATCAAATTGGAAGAAACATGGAAGTTTACATCGATGACATGATGGTGAAAAGTGTGGACAAAGAGCTACACTTGGCAGATCTCCAAGAATCTTTTGCTAACTTGGTGAAAGTAAATTTAAAATTAAACCCAGAAAAGTGTGTCTTTGGAGTACAGTCTGGAAAATTCTTTGGGTATATGATAAGTGAGAAAGGAATGCAGCCTGATCGAGACCAACTTCATGCTTTATTACAAATGGAGCCTCCTCGGAATATCAAAGAGGTACAACGATTAACCGGGAGGCTGGCTGCACTAAACCGTTTTATTTCAAGTTCTTCGGACAGGTGCGCCCCATTTCGGACTGTGTCTTTGGAGTACAGTCCTGAAAATTCTTTGGGTATATGATAAGTGAGAAAGGAATGCAGTCTGATCGAGACCAACTTGATGCTTTATTACAAATGGAGCCTCCTCGGAATATCAAAGAGGTACAACGATTAACCGGGAGGCTGGCTGCACTAAACCGTTTTATTTCAAGTTCTTCGGACAGGTGCGCCCCATTTTTTTAAACTTTGATAGGTGCAAAAGATTTCAAATGGTCCCCAAAGTGTGATGAGGCCTTCAATGAGATTAAGAAACACTTGTCTTCCCCCAAGACTTTGTTTAAACCTATTGATGAAGAGACCCTCTACGTGTACTTAGCAGTTTCTGATTGTGCTATAAGTGCGGTGTTGGTAAGGGAGGTGGATAATTATCCTCGACCGGTGTACTACATCAGCAAAAGCTTGATAGATGCAGAAAAACGGTATTTAAAACTTGAAAAATTAGCACTAGCCCTGGTGATTGCTGCGAGGAAAATGAGGCCCTATTTTCAGGCTCATTCTATCATTGTCAAAACGTCTTTTCCCTTGAAAAACGTTCTCCAAAAGGCAGACATTTCAAGTAGAATGACCAAGTGGTCAGTAGAGCTGGGGACTATGATATTGATTTTACCCTCTGAACAGTAGTCAAAGCACAAACTGTGGCTGATTTTTTAGTTGAATTCCATTCAGATAGAGATACTAAACAAGCAACCGGTGGAAAAGATAAAAAAAAAATATGGGTCATCCAGACTGATGGTGGATCAAGTACCATGAGTTGTGGTGCTGGGATATGTTTAACCTCTCTGTACGGTGACAGAATGTACCATGCTATATGTTTTGCCTTCAGGGCTTCCAATAATGAGTCCGAATATGAAGCTGTTATAGCTGGTTTGAAGTTAGCTCTCATATGTGGAGCCAAAAGGGTCAGGTTAATGAGCGACTCTAAGCTTCTTATCCATCATGCACAAGGTCAATCCGAAGCCAAAAAAGAGCAGCTGGTTGAATATTTATTCATCCTCAAGGAAGTGGCACTCAATTTCAAAAGCGTCACATATTAGCATATACCCCAAACAGAAAATACGTTGGCGGACTCCTTGGCAACGATAGCCTACTATGAGTCCTACCCTTGGATACATGTGCAAGAATGCCTATCCATCCAAATCAGTCCATAAAAGGAGGAAAAAACTTTGAATATACAGATAAAACAACCCCAAGATTGGAGATTTCCCCTCCTTCAATATCTCTCAGATGGCATCTTGCCTCCGGAAAAAGCAATAGCAAGAAAAATAAAATACAAGGCTCGCATTTTTGTCATGTTTGGGGATCGAGGAGTCTCACATAGTGCTCTCCAAATTACATGATGGTGAGGGATCAGCACACTGTAGATTCAGGGCTCTAACTAAAAGAGTTTTGTTAGTTGGGTACTATTGGCCTTCCATAATGCAAGATGCCAAGGAGTTGGTGAAGAAGTGTGATCCATGCCAACGATATAGTAATGAAATTCATACCCAGCTGTCCTTTTAGAGTCAATTTCTGAGCCAATACCTTTTGCTCGGTGGGGGATGGATTTAGTGGGACCTCTACCCATGGCATCCGGGGGGTGCAAAACCATAATTGTTGCCATTGATTACTTTTCGAAGTGGATCGAAGCAGCCCCATTGGCAGGAACTACCTCAAAATCTGTTATCAAATTCATCCTGTCTAACATTTGTTGCAGATTTGGGGTTCCACAAAACATAACTACAAAAAATGGGCCATAATTCGACAACAAGGAAATGGAGAATTTATGCGCCTCTAGAGGCATTCAACACTGTTTCTCTTCTCCTTTCCACCCACAGGCAAACGGTCAAGTTGAAGTGGCTAACAGGACCATATTGTCCGGTCTTAAAAATAATTTAGAAGAAGTTGCTGGAAAATGGCCAAGTTATCTACAAGAAGTCTTATGGGCCTACCGGACCACTCCTCGGGCTGCAACACAAGAGTCTCCCTTTGCCTTAGTATATGGGATGGATGCCATAGCTCCTATAGAAGCCACTCTTCCTTCATTTCGAGTTCATAATTTTTTCGAACATGCTAACGAAGTGGCTGTCAGAGGCCAGCTTGACTTAATGGAAGAAAGAAAAGTTAAGGCTCACCTCAGAGCCACACACTATCAGGGTTTGATGAGAAGCAGGTTTGCTTCTAAAATTAAGAGGAGGGATTTTCAACCAAAGGATAAAGTATTGAGGAAAGTCTTCCTTCATATCAAAGAGAAGCAGTTCGGCAACTTAGCTCCAACTTGGGAAGGATCCTATGTGGTCAGTGAAAAGCTTAAGCCTGGGACATATCGGCTCCAAGATAAGGATGGAAGGATTTTGAATCACCCGTGGAACATTGAGCACCTCCAGTTGTACGTGGAATATGATAAGGAAATATATTCCTTAGGGACTTAAATGTAATTAATAAGGACTTGAATGATAAGTTCTATTAATATAGAGTAAGATTAAAGTTTTACAGGAAGAATAGGGACTGAACTGTAAATAAACCCCTTATGTAACCGAATTTGTAACTAACTCACTAGGCCTATTTAAATAGGTCGAAGAGGCTGATTACACCTATGAAATAATCAGAAGCGAAAGATTATATTCACTACCTAAAAATCTCTCTGTTGATTCTTGATCAATATTCTCAATCTTCTCAACTCAATCTCTATTCTCACCAAATTGGCGCTAGAAAGAGGGGGCGAAGATACCTTGATCGATAGATCAAAAATCGAGTCTCGAATTTGTTCGTTTTCTGAAGTATTTCGTTTACATTTTTGTTGATCGGAGATGAATTCGGAGGAAGGTAATAATCCGCCTGTTCGAAAGGCTTTGAAGACATTGAAATCTGATCTGCAGGAGAAAGAAGCAGGTGAGTCAGTTCCATTTCGATCTAACCAATTTGATTTTGAAGGAAAAATGAATGAGTTGATAAGAAAAGTGGCAGAACTTGATGAATTTGCTAAAATGAAACAAGATAATAATAACGCTAGGCTTAGATCTAAAATAGCAAGAGGTGTTCGGGATGATCAGTCAGATTCATCGAATGATGTCGACGACGTCCAAAATGTTCGGCGTAAAATTCATTTTGAGCGCAAGAAGGAGCGCAGTGACATGAGAAAAAAGGAAAAGTTGCAGAAGCGACGGTATGTTGATTCCAGTGAAGAAGATGATGAAAATTCGGAATCGGATGAAGCACCGAGATATAAGCATTTTCGAGGTCATTCAAGAGAGGGAGGATATGAATTGAAGCCAGCTAAAATGTATGAGGAAGGAAAAAGAAGGAAAGGCGAGTGTATTCTCCTCAAAAAGTGTATTCTCCTCGGAAATTTGAAGGTGAACCAAGTTTGTATGCTACTGTGGGAATTATGAACGAAGACCAGTTTGTTCAAGGAGTAGATTGGAGGGACTCACCACTGATTAGTGAGATTAGATCTGTGCCGCTTCCGAGGCGGTTTGACATTTCTAAAATTGATAAGTTTGATGGAACTCAGGATCCGGATGATCATATAGAGCAGTTCAAAAACTATATGACTAATTTCGAAGACGATGATAAATTGGTTTGTAGAGCATTCTCTCAGACATTCAAAGGAACTGCTCTAAAATGGTATAACAAGATTCCTAAGGAGTCCATTGCAAATTTTAGAGGCTTTTACACAGCTTTTCGAAGACAGTTTGTGGGAAGCAAAGAAATGAGAGCTAATGGAGATACGATAATACAGTGTAAGCAAGCTGTGGGAGAAAAGTTGAAGGACTATACTAAAAGGTTTGTGTCAACAAAGGCTGGATTAGATGATTGTGAGGAATTGGTGGCTATGGCAGCATTCAGACAAGGATTGTTGCCAGGAGACTTAGCTGATGAAACTACAAGGCGTATGGCATTAACGTTTGGAGCTCTCATGGCTCAGGTTGAAGATCAGATCAAAGTCGAAGAGTCTACTCGAGTTCGAGGAGGAAGTAGTATTGTTCAGAAAGGGCATAGTCAAGTGAACACTTCGAATAATAACTCATCGCGCCCAAGGGGTAATCAAAAATGTTTTTTAATCGAGGGGGTTCGAACTCATACCAAGGGGGTTCTTCGAGCTCATATCAAGGGGGTTCTAATCAGTACAATTCTAATAATCAACACCAATTCAGATCAAGGTCGAACGTGTGGGTAAGGCCAGAATATTATGCGGATTTGACTGAAAGTGTGGCATCGATATATGAGAAAACCAAGGGAACAGTGAATTTTAGAAAGCCGGCAGCAATTAATAGGCCAAGAGAGGAACGCAATAACAAGTTAGTAGGTATCATGATGATATTGGGCATGATACAAATGATTGTATTGCTTTGAAGAAGGAAATGCACGTCTTAATAGAGAACGGAAAATTGTTTGAGTATGTCAAAAGGAATGCTAAAGCCATGACTCAAAAGGTAGGCAATCCTAACTCTAAGCAGGAAAGTGCACTGATGATTTTAGATGTTGTAGATGACAAATTTGATGTGGCTTCGGAATATGTCGACCCAGACCCTAGTCGATTGTTGTTGATGGCAGTTGATGAGCCGATGTGCGAGGGACGTGTTCGAGATTTGTGCGCGTTCTTTGAGTCGTTGGCAATATTTGGGGGAGATTCAATGACTAATAACACTAATAATTCGAGGAAAAGGCATATAGTGAATTTAACGCATCAAATTGAAGGAGGAGCATCAGCACACTTGAACAATAAGAAGGATGTCACATTCATAATTTTCGATGGGGATGATTTGAGAGGAATTACTGGGCCACATGAAGATGCAGTGGTCATTGGAGCAGAAGTGTGTGGGGTGGAAATTCGACGAGTATTGATTGATACTGGAAGCTCTACTAATGTGTTGTTCAGATCAACATATGATAGATTAACCGCTCCACCTCGGATAGAAAGGTCAGAAAGAACTATAATTGGGTTTACTGGCACGACAGCGAATGTAGTAGGGGAGTTTGAAAGTGAAATTTCACTGGGAAAAGGGCCTTTCAAAAAGAAAGTGCAAGTACTTTTTATGGTGGTAGATTGTCCGTCGAGCTACAATGCTATCTTTGGAAGGTCATGGCTGGCAAAAATGTATGCTATAGTTTCTACAGTTCACCAATGTTTGAAATATGTAGTTGGGGATCGAATCGGTGTAGTTCGAAGTGATCAAAAAGTGGCTAGAGAGTGTTACGCTGCTGCGTTTAGACTATGTGGCAAAAGTACCGATGATCCAATGGAGAAATAGCAGTTTGGGGGGTTGCCTTCTAGTAATACAGATGGGGGAATTGATGATCTGAGGTCAACCCCGAGTTCTGTGGTGGTAAGTGAAGAAATAGAAGAATACGTTTTCAATGATGGCAGAGTACTTCGAATTGGGACTTTATTGTCTTTGTCAGTGCTAGAAAGATTGTTGAATTTTTTGTCAAAGAACTTGGATGTGTTTGCTTGGAGGTCCGAGGATGTAGTGGGGGTCCCAATTGATATTATATGTCATAGCTTGGCGGTGGATTCGAAGATCAAGCCAATAATACAAAAAAGGAGAGCTTTTTCGTTGGAAAAATCTGAGGCCATAGTTGCTGAGGTAGATAGATTGTATAAGATGGGGCATATCCGGGAGTCCAAATATCCGAAGTGGACAGCTAATCCGGTAGTGGTAAAAAAAAGAATGGAAAGTGGAGGATGTGTGTAGACTTCACAGATTTAAACAGAGCTTGCCCAAAGGATCCTTTTCCAGTACCTCGAATTGATCAACTAGGGGATTCTACTTCTGGAAACAAAATTCTAACATTTATGGATGCATTTTCAGGATATAATCAAATTCGAATGAATCCAGAGGATGAAGAGAGCACAACATTTATCACTGATCGAGGTCTACATTGTTATAGGGTGATGCCGTTTGGATTGAAAAATGTTGGGTCTACATATCAAAGGCTGATGAATAAGGCGTTTGCTTCGCAAATAGGGAGGAATATCGAAGTATACATCGATGATATGCTTGTGAAGAGCAAAAGTGATGATGACCATATCGCTGATTTAGAAGAGACATTTCTGAATCTTAGAGCAATACAGTTGAAGTTGAACCCAGAAAAATGCACGTTTGGAGTCCGATCTGGTAAGTTTCTAGGATATGTAATAAGTGAAAGAGGAATCGAAGTGGATCCAGAACAGTTGAAGGCTTTGATATCGATGTCCTCGCCTCGGAGTATCAAGGAAGTGCAAATGCTAACAGGCAGGTTAGCAGCTCTGAACAGATTCATTTCTCGTTTTTCAGATAAATGCCTGCCTTTTTTCCAGGTGTTGCGTCGACCTAATAATTTTGAGTGGACTTCGGATTGTGAATAAGCTTTTGTTAAGATCAAAAATCTTTTGTCCACTCCTAAAATATTATCAAAGCCTCGAGAATGTGAGCAACTGTTTTTGTATATAGCAGTATCGAATTATGCAGTGAGTGCAGTTCTGGTTAGTGAAGATTCAAGAATTTTGAGGCCCGTCTATTATGTCAGTAAAAGTTTGGTTGATGCTGAAAAACGTTATTTGAAGCTCGAAAAATTGGCATTGTTCATAGTAGTGGCTGCGAGAAAAATGCGTCCCTACTTCCAAGCACATACAATTGTGGTTCGAACCTCTTATCGATTGAAAAACGTATTGCAAAAACCAGATATCTCAGGAAGAATGACTAAGTGGTCTGTTGAATTGGGAGATTTCGATGTGTTATTCTCTCCGCGAACGGCTGTCAAAGCTCAGGCCTTAGCAGATTTCTTTGTTGAGTTTCATTCGAGTAGATCTGAAGAGAAAGAAGGTGAAAAAATAAATACAAATCCGACGTGGACGGTACGAACTGATGGAGGATCTAGTAATAAAGGGTCGAGTGCAGGAGTTGAATTGGTGGCACCAACAGGGGAATTTATGTTTCAAGCTATAAGATTTGGATTTCATGCTTCGAATAATGAAGCTGAATATGAAGCTGTGCTAGCAGGATTGCGGTTAGCAAAAATTTGTGGAGCAATATTCGTGCGCTTAGAAACAGATTCGCAGTTGGTAGTTAACCATGTTAGAGGAATATCAGAGGCTAAAAAAGACCGTTTAGTTTTGTATCTGCAAGAACTTCGGAATATGATGGCACAGTTTGAAAATGTTGAGGTGGAGCATATTTAAAGAGGTAATAACATAATGGCTGATTCTTTAGCAACAATGGCTTACTCTGAAGAATATCCATGGATCGTGACACAACCACTGCCTTCGATTACATCAAGCTCTGAGCAGTGTGAATTTGTTGAGGAGGTAATAAATGAATCGACGCGCATTCGAGGTGATTGGAGAACTGACTTGTTAAACTTTCTTACAAAGGGAATACTACCTCTTGATAAGCACTTGCTCAAGAAAATAAGGAATAAAGCTCTTGGTTATGTGGTGTTGGATGGGATATTGTATAAGAGGTCTGTGTCGAGGCCCTTATTAAGATGTTTGAGTAAGCATGAATCTCAAAACATTCTATCTGAATTACACGATGGAGACGGGTCAGCTCATTGTGGTTTCAAAGCTTTAACACGTAGGGTATTGTTGGCAGGGTATTATTGGCCTACTATATTGCACAATGCCAAGTTATTAGTTCGAAGCTGTGATACTTGTCAAAGGTATGCACATTTAATACATAAACCAGCAGTACCCCTAATGACAATCTCTGAGGCGGTTCCTTTCGATAGATGGGGGATTGATTTAGTAGGACCATTGCCTATGGCTTCAGGAGGAAGACAGATGATTATTGTCGCAGTTGATTATTTTTCGAAGTGGGCAGAAGCAGAACCTTTAGCTGGAACAAAAGCTAAGGATGTGATCAAGTTTATTCTAAGTAACATCTGCTACCGTTTTGGAGTTCCTCGAAAAATAACAACGGACAACGGTCCCCAATTTAATAACAAGGAAATGGATTCTTTTTGCTCTTCGAAAGGAATACAGCAATGCTTTTCTAGTCCTTTTCATCCACAAGCAAATGGGCAGGTGGAAGTTACAAATAGATCTATTTTGGAGGGTTTGAAGAAAAATTTGGCGGGAGCAGCAGGGAAATGGCCAAATTACCTTCAAGAAGTGTTGTGGGCATATCGAACAACCCCTAGAGAAGCCACAAAAGAGACTCATTTTTCTTTAGTATATGGAATGGATGTTGTATGCCCTGCTGAATCTACGTTGCATTCCTACAGGTTATTGCGATATTCCGAATTAGATAATCATAAAACTAGAAGGGTTGAGCTTTATTTGTTAGAGGAAAAGAGGATCAAAGCACATTTGAATGTGGTTCATTATCAAACCTTAATGAGAAGCAGGTACGATGCTAGAGTTAAGAAGAGGGAGTTCAAGGTTGGCGATAAAGTATTGCGAAAATTATTTCTTCATACCAAGGACAAGCACCTCGGAAAATTGGCTCCGAATTGGGAAGGTCCTTATGAAATCAAAATGAAGGTCAAGCCAGGGTCGTATAGGTTGTCTGATCGTGAGGGGAGGATGCTCAAACACCCTTGGAATATAGAACATTTGAAATTGTATTGTGAGTAAAATTGAACTTCGAATTTTTACAAGACAGATATACTCTTTCCTTATCTGTTGGCCCGGAAAGGTTTTAATGAGGTGTCTGGTTAATATTGAATTTCATAATAAAATTTCTTTTGGTCATTGGTTGTTTAATATGATGAATGATTTGTTATTCTGGTAACTTGGCAAAGACTGATCATCTTTGAAAGTTGACCAAGAATAATTTTCCAAAGCAACAGCTTTGAAGAAACAACCTATTTCGAGGTGCCACGTCTTATGAGTGCATCTAATTTTCGAGGTGCCACGTCTTATGAGTTCATCTAATTTTCGAGGTGCCACGTCTTATGAGTGCATCTAATTTTCGAGGTGCCACGTCTTATGAGTGCATCTAATTTTCGAGGTGCCACGTTTTATGAGTGCATCTAATTTTCGAAGTGCCATGTTTTATAAGTACACCAGAAATTTGAAATATTAAAAAAATTGCTTGTTTCATCGGATAAAACTTGAAGCTTACAAAAAAAGAGAAAACTACTTAATTAAAACATACAAAAAACAAGCGCGACATATATAATCTACTGTTTAGTCATCCTCTTCTTCCGATGACCCTTCAGAAGCATCATCTTCTTCTGAGGAGCTTGATGGCACCTCGAATGCTTCCTTTGGACGATCTTCTTCTGGAACTTGTTTCCAAAATTCTGTTAAATTCAACCTTGGATAGGCAGCATGGATTTCTCGAAGAAGATCGATAGATGCTTGAGTTTGAGCTTTCTTGATACCATTAAGCATCACAGAACCAACAGCAGCTTCGGCTTTCTTGATGGCAGCCTTCTTTTCCAGCTCGAATCCTGTTTGAAGCGTAGTCAATTGGGTTTGACAATTTTCCAGTTTTTCCTGAGTTTCTTTAACAAGTTTTTCAGCATCGGTAGATTTTTTCTTTTCCTCGGACATGGCAGTAGAGTGTTGGGTATTCATATTTTCGAGAGCCAGACGATGAGAAGTTTCCAAAGCTTCGATTTCTTCTTTATGCTCTTTAAGAAGTTTTCTTTTCTCATCCTCGAAATTTTGAAGTGCTTTATCCTTCGAAGCTTTTTCAGATTCTTTTTCCTTTTTGCTCTTGATTGATTCTTGTGCAAGGAGCTCCAATTGTGAAACGATTCCTGATCTTCGCCTTGCTTGTGTTGGGTTTTTTGAGGGTTAGCTTTCCCTTCTTTTTTAGTGGCAGGTGACTGTCAGATCGATTCCTGGTGGGAAGGTAGGTTTTCCCATCTGGTGCGAGTATTCTTTGGACCGCTTCAATGGGATCTGGGGGGAGCATCGGATCTTCAGGGAAGTCAGCTCCCAAGGTTATGCGCCAGAGATGGCTGTTGACGAAGTTGATTGGTTGAAAGGCTGAGTGAAAGCCATTTCCCCATGCTTTCTCTGCCCACTCAGCCATTCTCTGGAAGATAACCTTTGCAGTTTTTCGACGACCTTTGAATCTCCTCGGAATTTCTGGAAAAAGAGTAAACAGTTAGATAAGTAGACTTGGTTAATTTGGCTAGGCTTAATAAGTTAAAAAAAATATTAAAAATACAACAATGATTTACTTACTGCTATCTCTCCAGGTGAGAGTAAGTTTTGAGGGGTTGTCATCGGAAATTTTTTTACCATTTTCCCAAGCTCCTGATAAAAAGACAAACCTTTGCTTCCAAAACTTGTCAGCCTCGAGGAGGTCGTCGATAATCTTCAGATCATCCTCCAAAGTGAGGTAGTAGAATGGTAGAAGTGGCCCATTTGAGATTTTGGTCAGTGAGATGAAATCCTCTATTTCGAGGGGGATGCTTCCTAGCCTCGACACCATGATAGCAGAGAATAAAGTGAACAGTTGGTTTGGAGTGACTTGTGTTGGGCACAACCCAAGAATTTCGAAGTACCTTACAATCATGGGATCGAGGGGAAATCGAAGTCCCCAGTTGAAAAGCTCAGGATAAACTACCAATTCGTTCTTCTGACAACTCAGAGGTGTTTCTCCTTCTACTGGCAGTCGAAGAACAATGTTGTCTGTTAATCCCCATAGTTTCTTGAGTTCTTGTTTTTCCGATTCGAGGTAGTAAGTGTAGGGTACATTTTTTAGGGCGAGAATGTACCGAGGACAAAGTGGTTGTAAGTTTTCCTGAACCAAGGCAGCAACATCTTCGGGGAGGGTAATAGGAGGTTTCTTTCCTCGAATTTTCTTTGGAGGTATTACCCCATCTGCTTCGGATTCCCCTTCGGCATCGGATTCAGTGGCTTCAGAATCATTTTCTTTGTTATTTTCTTCATCAGTAGCTTCATCGTGAAGACTTCGAGTTTGAGTCTCAGTTTGAGTCACAAGAACTGGTTGACTATTCTCTGGTGTAACGTCAACCACTTCTTGTGGGGGAGGAGAGGAGGTTTCTGCATCGTCACCCATTGCTAGAAAGGTTGATTTTCTGTGAAGTTTAACTTTAACGGCTTCGGATTGTAGGATAGGTGATCTGAGTTGTGGTTTTTTTCGAGTTGGAGGTTTGTCAGAATTGACAGGCTTAGATTTTCGATGTGGTTTTAGTGATGGGGAAGTGGATTGATTTCGAGGAGGAGAAGATTGTTGGCAAGATTCTAGGTTTGATGCTAGGTTTGAAGATGAATTAACTAGATTGGGATTGAAGTTACCATATTTGAAGGTGGTAGAGGAGAAATGAGGACCGTTGTAGATTAACCCAGCAGCTTTGTATTCTTTAGCTCTTTTTGAAATACAGAGATAATCGTAAGCACCAAATACTTGATTGCTAGAACCAGGGAAAAGAGATTTCTTTGGTTTCCTTTGGTTTTTAGGTTTAGATCTTTTGTATTTGGGGTACCTTCTCATATAATAGATGTTGATCTGGGAAGTTATTTGTTTGCGACTGAAGAAGTGGTGTTTTAGGGTAAGGTAGCAGAAGATGAAGATGAAGGTTGACGAAGAACAAGATGAAGATGGTTTAGGAAAGTGATGATTTTTCTAAAAGGTTCTCAGTAAAGTGGAGCTGAGTATTTATACTTGGAAAAAATGACGTTAAGAATTGGAAGAGGCAAAACCAGTGAATTGTTTTCATTGGATGGAATGTGAAACGTGGAGGAAAACTTGATGTGTCATAGACCTATCAAGAAGGGTCCAATCAGTCTTTCAAGTAGGGGTCTATAGGTTCGAAGTAGAAGTAAAGTTGTAATTTTGGTCAGAAGATTCGAAGTGAAAGTAAGGTTGTATTTCAAGTTAGTAGATTCGAAGTGAGTGGGGAGTTTATTTGCACTTATTCTTAGATTCGAAGTGAAGTTGCAAGTCATTAGGCATAATCATAATGAAGGGGTTGGATAAAAGAAGTTTTATTAATATAGAGTAAGATTAAAGTTTTACAGGAAGAATAGGGACTGAACTGTAAATAAACCCCTTATGTAACCGAATTTGTAACTAACTCACTAGGCCTATTTAAAGAGGTCGAAGAGGCTGATTACACCTATGAAATAATCAGAAGCGAAAGATTATATTCACTACCTAAAAATCTCTCTGTTGATTCTTGATCAATATTCTCAATCTTCTCAATTCAATCTCTATTCTCACCAGAATAAAAACTATGTAAATATTTACTTGTTTAAAAGTTTATGTAAATATTTGGGGGCATACTCTTTCCTACCCTGGTGGTTCGGGGAGGTTTTAATGAGGTGTCCGGTCTTTTTTATAAAATATTATGCCTTTTTAAAAGATTCGGAGTGTTTCAGTTAATAGTTTTCTTTGAAATTTTTTATGGCAGACCGGATTGAATTGGTGGAGTGATGACTACTTAAATATTTATCATCGGAGAATTTAAACACTCTCACTTTAAAATACTTGTAAAATAACTAAGGGTTGTTTAAACATTAGCCACCAAAGTTTAAAAACTATGAAACAATACAAGAGTTGTGTAAAATAAAACTGCCCATTAAGATATATGAAATGCCTTGGTCATCCAAGGACTTTGGATTTTCAAAACACAAAGGTTTATCCGGACAAGGGCCGGACATGATTACAAAAAATTCTTTGGCCATCCAATGACTTTGGTTCAATCACAAAAAATTAAAAAGATAGTTGATACTTTAAGACTGAGCTTTCTTAGATGGCTCAGCCTCACTTGGCTTCTTCTTCTTTGGGTCATATTTCTTCATCCGGAATCTCCCCAGTCTTTTCCTCTTCATCGGTTGTGTCATCCCAGCCACTGGAGTAGTTATACTTATCGCCATCGGCCATGGTATGATGGGGAAGGTCTTCGTATTCCATGAATCGCCATAAATCTCCCAGTGCCCTCTTCGGAAATTTCTCATGAAAGAGCAGGACCATATCTGACTTGACTTCGGCATACCTTTCCTCCTGAGAATCTATCACCTCGTTGGTATAAGCATCAATCCTAGCTTGGATTGTTTTCTCCTGCTCCATTAATAAGTCAACTTTTTCTTGTTCATCCTTGGACACGGTGTTTTCAAGTGAAATCTTGTCATTGGTTAGGGTCTGAATGATGCTATCTTTGGCCTTCACCTCCTCTTTTGAAGAAAAGAGGTTTCTCTCCAGATCAGATTGCTTCAATTGGAGTTCTTTGTCAACTCCCTCCGAAGTGGCCAACCTGGTGGCCAAGTCCTCCTGACCTTTCTTCAACTCCTCATTCTTTTTCTTCAATGCCTCAGCATTTTGGTTGGCACTAAGAAGGTCACTAGACAGTTTCTCTTTGTCAGAGTTGAGGGTATTGATGATGCCTAACTGATTGCGAACTTACTTCTCCAAGGTAAGCACTGGCTGGATATTGTTCAGTAAGGAGTGGGTGACGGTGTCTCTCTCATTTGAAACAGAAAACGACCTGCCATTGAAAGTGACGATGTTCGAAGAGCTTGGTCAATCCCTTGAAGCCCAGTAATATCGACAACATCAATATTAATATCCCCTCCGGCACCCTCTCCGGTGTGAAAGTCACTTGGGATTTCTTCTGCTTGAGTAGGGTCAGCTGGGTCAACTGGAGGAAGAGACTCCGGACTCCGGAGAGAAACTTCATCTCCCTTGGAAGTTTTCTTTTTCTTGGCCTCCCTCTCTACGCCTTCTGCTCCTCGTTTTCTGTCCTTTTTGGGAGCCTTTGGGGGTTTTGGAGACCCAACTACTTCCTTGGTGCTTTCATGCTCCACCACTTGCAATAAAGTAACGTCAATCTGTCGTTGGTCTTCCCCCTCTGGGTTGGTTGGGACAGCTTCCACCACCTCGGTTGGATTGGCCTCAACCACACCTTGGTTGCCTTTGCCCTTCTTGCCCTTCATCTTGCTTGGGGCTTTAGCTCTGCCCGGTAAGACCAATTTTCCATCTTTTCCCTCTGTCTTCCGAAGAATCACCCCCGGAGGGGTGGAGTGGTTAATTCCTCCCAGGACAAGTCCTTCCGGTCGGTTGTATTCCAGAGATGAGATCTTGTCAAATTGCCTCCGGTAAAACAGTTGTGGAAGCGGTTTCCCCATTTCTCAGCAACCCAAGCATTTAGCTTGGCACAAGTAGTCTGCCCAGCCTCTAAGTAATTGTTGAAATCCTTAGGCAGCACTACCAAAAAACAAAAGAAAAGAGATTAAACAAACAAATTTGTTATAAGTAAAGGTGGAGGTATGTGACGAGGATTTTACCATCGCTTCGCCATCTGCTGGTAAGCATACTTGGGTTGACACCAGCTTTAATTTTCCTCCCATTCTTCCAGGCACCACTGATGAACAAAAATTGAGTCTTACAGCTTTTCTCCGACTCAAGTAAGTCATCCACCGCCTTGTAATTTTCGCTCATATTAGAGTGATAGAAAGGGATGACATGGTTTCTGCAGAGGCTTGCTACAGCAGCAAATTGCTCCATCAGAAGAGGAATTCCGGAGAACCTGGAAGCCATGATACAGGCCATAAGGGTGAACCAGCCATTAGGGCTTAGTTGACTTGGGCAGAGCTTTATGAGATGGAAATATCTGACCATTTCTGGGTCCAAGGGAAACCTAAGCCCCCATTCATATAAATCAGTGTAGAAAACTATCTCACTGAGTTTGCAATCCATGGGCGTCTCCGGATCAATTGGTATCCTCACTTTAACCTTTTCCGGAATCCCCCACTTCGTCCTCATCCGGCCAAGTTCAGCTATATGGATAAAAGCATAATTGATCTTCTGCATGGCTAGTAGATATTTTATACTTACTTTGTGGAAACAAGGCCCCACTTTTCTTACAAGGCACTCCGGCAGATCCAGATGCTTTAAACACACTTTCTCTTTGCCTTTGCTCTTCTTGGTGATAGCAGTCTCACTTATTTTCCCGGAGACATCAATCTCAAAAGGGGATTCTTCGATGCTGTCCTCCATTACATCTTCCATTACTATGGAAGGATTGTCAGCTGTTTTTGGGAGAGAAGAGCTAGTGGTTGGCTCAGTAGGCCCTCCGGATGGTTGGGCATTCCTTTCCTCTTGTGGTATGGAGTCCGGCTGAGGCTCAGATCCGGAGGTATCTTTCCGAACGCTTGAACTGGTTGCCTCCAGACCAGACAGTTTGTCTTTGGGGATTTTAATGGGTGCTTCTGACCCTGTAGTTTTACTCTTAGCCCCGGACTTAGAAGGCGTGGATTTTGGAGGTTTAGGTTGTGCAGTGGCAGCCTGCCCTTTCAGCAAACGACCCCTTCGTCGATCTACCAGCTTCTCTGGGGAGATAACAGCGTCTCATCCCATAAAAATGAATGGGGAAGATTTCTTAAAGCTTGTAACCGCCTGTTCTGGTTCAACAACGGGCTCTGATTCTTGGACCGATGAGCCTGAAGCGATTGGAGAAAGTTTGAGTTGGAATAACCTTCTGAGTTTAGAAATTTTGGCAGAAGATGAACCCCGATCAGGCTCTGAACTTGGTGTATCAGACTTGTCAATAGGAGAAACAGGGAGGCCTGCAGCAATGCGCTTTTCTCGTTCGAATTTTTGAGCTTTTTCTAACTCCGACAAGATGAGCCACCCACCTTTTACTAGGGCATTTCTTGCTGTGAACTTAAACTCACAACAAAAGAAGGGTTTTTTGATAGGTAAAAGCTTTGAAGATTAACAGGGTAGAGATAATGAAGATGGTAAAACAGTGAAAAGTGGACTAATTTATACTAAAAGAACAAAAGATGCTTTGATACCTAGGATAATACGAAAAGATAGATATAATGATTAAAGACGGCGCTGATGTCACCAACATTAATGAAGAAGTTACTTTTTGAAGTGAGTGGGAGTTCCATTCTATGAGAAAAACAGCCGGTGAGGCGAATCAGAGAAGGACACGTGTCCCACGATCTCTAGCAAAACCGTTCAGCTTCTGAGAGTTTTATCAGTCCGGATAAAGTCGTTACACAATTCGAAATCTGTCCGGACATAGTTACGGGTACACATGAACTATTTTTTAGGTCTTGTCGAAGGCCTTCGAACATAACCTAAAAAGGGGCTACTGATGAGTCCGGATTTTCTCACCACTCACTGTGGGAACCAGACAGGGGCAATTCGGACAAAAACTACCCACTGAACCATCCGAACACGACTAATGTATAAAAAACTAAATCACTTCATGACTAAGCTAATTACCTACCTTCTTAAAAACTAATGGGTTATTAACTCGACCCGAATTCATAAGTGTGACCCGAAAGCCCATGTGGTCGATAATTAAGGGTATAAATACCCAACCACTTTCATTAATGAGGGTAATGAACATTTAATATAACCAGGCAGCTCAAACCTATCACTACAAGCTACTTAAGCATTAAATACCCTTGAAACATCACAAAACTCAAGACAAAATTACCCTCAGTTGAAAATTATCCACACCAAACTGCACCTCCCCAACTTCAAGATAACCATCTGCGGATGTTGGTGACTCTAAATTAAGGACTAATAGTGATTCAGAAATTCTAATAATTGACAACACATCTACTCCTAATTCCGATGAGATTTTGTGAAAAAGAAAACCATGCCAAAGAAAAAATAAAAAAGCAAAATGAAGTTGTCATGTTGCCTCCCGAACCAGTTGTCACACTGAGCATAAATCTCTTAGATATTCTCTATGAATATTTAGACCAATTTGAATCTGCAGCACTTAGTAAACAATGGGAGATTCTAGAGAACATCTCTCTTTGACTACCTTATGTAGGAGATACTACTCTTTCATGTGGTGGAAATGAATTCGTTGTCTACCCAAAATTTTGAACTGAGGTATTCGGTTTCCATTGGATCCAGTAGCTATGGACTAATTTGAAATTATTAACCTATGCCCTAGCCAAGCAAGTCCCAACCTCTGGTTCATCTTACCATTGTTCATTATGGCTTCAAGACTTGCCAAAATTTCTCTCCTTATCGAACAGTTAGTAAGACAGGTGATTCAAAATATCCAGTGCTTCCATTTTACAATCTTATCCTCAAAAATTATTTGAAGATAAATAATGTCCTTCTATAGGTAGATAAGACTTGGAAACAAAAATTCTTCTTCATATTTGGTTGCTGGAAGAATGGCAAAGAAATCTGAACAGAAAACCCACAGAGGTTGTCTCTGAAATGGAAGAACACTAATGAGTTTCATTTTTCTTGATATTTGTTTTCTCACAATTTTTACTAACTTTACTTGAATTGTGCTTAAAATTTCAAAGCGTTACTAGATTCATCGCGCTGTTGCAGATGAGACGTTCTCCAAACTGAGTGAATGGGCAATTGAAGAGTGGTCACATGAATTTCATTAGTGTTTTGATCCACTCAGCTTTGTCCAAAGTCACATGTGCAAGTTATCTCCTGACTTTGTCGTGGCTGCTGATAAACTAATGGACCATCCTACTTCAGTGGATGTGGTGAAAAGATTAGTCACTCCTGATGCTCGAGTAGTTCCTCTTAATCGTAATAGGGTCCCGAGCCACGAACAGAAAAATAATTGAAATATGAATACTCGGGTTAAGCTATCTAAAGGAGAGAAGAAGGTTAGTTCAAAAACGAAAACCAAGAGAAATATTGTAGAAGTTATCACTCATAACACCAAAAATTCCCTCTCTAAAGCTTCCAAAAGAAAGACAACGGTTTCTAAAAAAAATAATCCCTGTTTATCGAAGACTTCTAGTAAAATTTCTCCTGAAAAAGATGTTGATACCTCATTCCTGTATCCGACACATAAATTTGACATGAATGAAACAAGAATCAAGACCATCAATTCTATGAATCTGAAACATAGCTTCAAAAAATATCAATTTGTTGGCACTATATATGAGACTGTGGAGAATCCTTCGGATAATCTATAAAATAATCCTTCTGAAAATAACCTAACACTGCATCAAGAATATCAACCACTATGTCCTTTTGTGACCCCTTTTTGAGGCATCTGTTTTAGAAATTTGTTCCCTACATACCCAACTAATGAACCATCGGAAGAATTTCTTAATCTGACCTAACCCTTTGCGACCCTCAAAAGCACTGCCAAACAACTGAATGAGGAAGCTTCAGTTGTTCGGAATCAATTCGAAATTATAGTTAAAGATATCATATGCTATATAAAAAAGAAGCCACAGACAACAAAATGTGGGTTGAAGTGGTCCAAAGGAATCTGATTCATCAATTTCATGTATTCCAAATGGATAAATCTGAATGGAACAACATGGCTATACAAATGAAGAATCATCTGACAAAGAAACACCAAGAAGAATTGCATCAACTTTATTTAAAGCATAAGGAATTACTGCATCAAAAGCATGTTAATCTTGAAGCAATCAACACTTTGTACGAAGAAAGTGGGAAGGGAAAAAAGAAAGCTCTTCAAGATTTATAATCGTACAAAGTTGAATCCGAAAAAACAAAATTGATGTTATATCATCGGCTGTGAATGCATCTTCCAACGATTTTCGTAAAACTTTAAAGACTCGTTAACAAGAAACCAAAATTTTCATGAGCCTTGACTTCCATTACAGATTTCTGAAGAAAAACATGGCGGACTATTGGTATTTGAATTTAGAGACTAACGTCCAAAATATGCATTCACTATTGTTTCAAGTTATTTAAAGGAGTCAAATTCTGAAGATAGTGGAAACAACATATCTACCTCGTCGGGAAGCGCAAATATGTTAAGTGAAGGCATGTCTTCAGATAGAAGCTCAATGAACCCTCAAATGATGGCAAAGATAAATAGGAAGAAATCATATTTTGTGTTTTCAAATTGTGTTTTGGTTAATGACTATCACATGTCAACGTGTGTATTTTTGTAAATTCTCATCACGTAACATTATGTGTATTGTTGTAAATGACCCCCACATATCAAAAGTTATATTTTTGTAAGTTCCCATCACATTGCAATGTTTTTATTATTGCAAGTGACCCTCACGTGTCACTGGTTGTTTTTTTGTTTTTAAATTTTATGTTCTTGTGCCAATTTTTTAACTTGTCTTAAAAAAATGTCATCAAATTATGTCACCACATACATTAGCACTTGTAAAGATATCGTTACATACATTGGCACTTGTAAAAATATCGCCACACACAATGGGACTTCGAATTATGTCGCCAGACACATTGGCACTTCAAATTATGTCGCTACACATATTGGCGCTCCAAATTATGTCGCCACTCACATTGGCACTTCGAATCATGTTGCCACACCCATTGGCACTTGTAAAATTATATTTTTATAAATTATCTCAAGGGTGATTAGTCCTTGTTTAATTAACATAAAATTTCTTATATTTTGATAATAATATTTTGAATTTAAAGTTGAAAAAAAATCACATTTATAAGAATGATTTTATACTTTCAACATAAGATACTACACACTTGATTTATTGGCAAGATAATTATTGTATTTACAATTCCGGGTATATAGGCACCTCATTAAAACCAGTCTGATCCACTATAAGAGAAAAGAGTATGCCGTCGGTCAATATACATGTACAAAAATAATATGCTCATGGATGTTTAGAAATTTACTCACAATACAATCATAAATTTTCAATATTCCAAGGGTGTTGTAAAGGTTTTTCCTCTTTATCTTTGAGACGATACGACCATAGCTTTAACTTTTTTACCACTGAATACGGTAATTCCCAATTCAGAGTCATTTTACCCAATATATTGTCTTTTGTATGCAAAAAGGCCTTTCGCAAAACTTTATCGCCTACTTTTAAATCTCTTCGTTTTACTTTTGAATCGTAGCATATTCGCATTGAAGTTTGACAATGAACCGAGTTTGAATGTGCTTTTATCCACTTTCCATCTACCAAATCAAGTTATGCTCGTCTAGACTCTTCGTTAATGTCCTCGGAATTGTTAAATAATCTATAAGATGCATGTGTATATTTTGTTGGGCTCACCGAATCCATTCCATATACCAAAAAAAAATAAGTTTCTTGAGTTGCAGTTCGAGGTTGTGTTCCATAGGCCCATAGCACCTTTTGAAGATAGTTAGGCCATTTTCCAATCGCTCCTTCCAAGTTTTTCTTAGGTACATCCAGAATAGTTTTATTAGTAACTTCCACTTGGTCATATTTTTGTGAGTGAAAAGGAGTTAAAACAGTACTTAATATATCTTAAAGTAAAAAAAAAGATATCATATCTTTTTTATTGAAATGAGGTCCATTGTCTGTAGGAATTATCTGACAACAGCTCTGCTTCTTCCATTTTGAAAAGTAATCTATCGCAATAATAATCATTTGTCATCCTCGAGAAGCCATTGGTAGTGCTCCAACTAAATCCAATCCTCATCTATCAAAGAGAAGAGCCTCAGAAATTTAATCTAGCGGCACATCTAGCATATGAATATATTTGTAAATCTTTGAAAAGTATCACAACTATGAACCAAATTTTTAGCGTCGCTCATTATGGTAGGCCAATAATTTCTAGCAAAGAATATTTTTCTTGTTAAATTTTTGAAATCGCAATGAGTTGAGCCTTCTCCGTCATGCCGTTTGGACAAGATTATTTGAGATTCTTTTTTTCCTAAATATCTCAGTAATGGTCGACTCTAAGATTACTTATATAATTTCCCCCAAGAATTGTATACCCGGGATCTTTAAACCTCGATCATTGAGCTAACTTTTTATCAAGTGGTAACGTACCTTTGAGTAATATAATCCAAGGATACCCTCATTGAAGTGAATTACTAGAAAATTCTAAAGTTCCCTCACATCTTTTTTTATGAAAAGAACAATATGCAAAAATACAAATCAAACAATACTTTTTCCTTCCATCCAGCTATTTGACTCATTACGTATCTTTAATATTTTCAATTTGAGTCGTTTCCCACTCAGTGAGAAGACAACACTGAATCAGACGGGCACAAAAGAAAAAGTGGTTTCATCTGTTACAAGCTGTAAATCCGTTTGTAAACAAACTTTCTTAGCTCTACAAATATGTGCAAGTCTTAATCCAGCTAACACCGTTTCATATTATGTGTCGTTATTTGATGCTCTAAATCTGAGTTATATTGTTTAATGCATAGCCTCACCAGATGGAGCTATTAGTTGGACTCCTTCTCCTAATCCCAAAAATTGGAGTGTCAATCAGTTTTAACTACCCATTCGTCTATTGTTCATAATGTACTTATATCATTTCATTCCTCATCAGCGCGGTCCGTCTGAAATTCAAAGAAAAAAATATGCTAAAGTTTGGGCGTTAATAGATGTTCGAGGAGTGAAGTCAATATTACATAGTCTTCTAATTTCTCATACCACTTTGGCATTCTCCCGTAAACATATGATATTTTTAATACATTCTTCAATGAAAATGACGTTCTTACAATAATAGAATAGGCTTGGAAGTAACTATGCATCTTTTGAGCAGCTACAACCAAAGCCATAGCCAATTTCTCTAGCTTAAAATATATATTTTTGAGGAAAGAAAACTTTTACTCACATAATATACAGGTCGTTGATACCTATTTACTTCCTTACCAAGACTGCACTTACAGCATAATCTGAATGACAATATACAAGAACAACTACTCACCTAAAAACGGCTTAGGAAAAACTTTTGGGGAGGATAAATGTTCTTTAATTTTTGAAAATGCTATATCGCACTCTAGTATCCACGAAAATTTATTTGATTGTCTCAACAATTGGGAAAATGGAACAAATTTATCTGAAGATCTAGATATGAATCTATTTAGAGTTTCTAACCTATTTGTCAAAATTTGCAATTCTTTAATAGACCAAGGTGGCGTCATCGATATCAAGGCTTTCAACTGCTCTAGACAACTTTTATCCCCTTTTCACGTATTATGTATCCTAATAATTTTCCTTTCATAACTACGAAGGTACATTTCTATGGGTTTAATTTTAAATGAATAACTCGCAAATTCGAGAAATTTTCTTCTAAGTCACGTAGGTGCTCTTCATCGGTAGAGCTTTTAACCAACATGTAATCTATGTAAATTTACATATTCCTCCCGATTTGAGTGGCAGAAGCTTTGTTCATGAATCTTTGATACGTAACTCCAGCATTTTTGATACCAATGTAATTATATATCAGTAATAAATGTAGTACTCCCGTGATCCTTCAGATTCATCTTAATCTAATTATACCCCGCAAAAGCATCCATGAAAGAAAGAAGCTTATTACCTTATGTTGAATCAACAATCTAGTTATCATTAGGACATGAAATGGATCCTTTGGACACTCGATTGAGATCAATAAAATCGACACACATCCTCCACTTTAAATTCTTCTTCACAAGCATAGAATTTGTAGTCCATAATGGATAATTTGCTTCTCGAATATGTCCTACTTTAGATAACTGATCTACTTCTGTCACTATTGCTTCAGACCTTTTACCAAAAAAATCCTTTGTGTTTTAATGATAGGTTTAATTTTTTGGTTAACTACCAAGCTATGGTAAATCACCTCGGAGGGAACCCCTACAACATCTTTAGTTAGTTTAATCCAAAATCTCTAAGTTTTTGGACAAGTATCTTAATAGATGATAACGTAATGATGGTGATAACAACGTTATTATCCGTAAACTTTTTCCATTAGGAAAAAAATAGACCTCCACATTAACATCGGTAACTAATGAACATGGGGTCTTCTTCGGATCATCCGCCATGTCCACATCTGAGGAAGGCCTTTCTAACTCGTATTTATCTATCATGTCAATATTCACACCTTTTCTGATGTGCAAAGCTATTGCATATCACTCTTTAGCCACTTTTTGGCTATTTTGAACGACTCATAAACAATCCCTATCAAATATTACAAGCATTCATGAACTGTAGAAGCTACAATATGCATTCTTGATAGTCATGGTCTCTCAAAAATAGCATTATAGCTCATCGGACAATCAACTACCATAAACAACACTTTTTTTCTTAAATGGTCCACGTCCTAATAAAGCCTCACCTCCAAAATCTCTAATAACCTGTGTTGTTACCCCAGTAAATCCAACTATTATTCGCTCGGATCGGAGAATTACAGGTGGATTGTGCATCTTCTCATATGTTGATAAAAATAAGACATTTGAAAAACTGTCCGTATGAATGAATATCCTGTGAACCTCAATGCCTGTTATTTTTGCTCCAATAACTACTGCATCTTCATGAGAACCAGTTATACCTATTAAACCATCTTCATCATACATGATAAAAGGTATAACATTCTTTCCATAAATATGAGTAGAAATTCATCATTCCAACTTAGTAGTTCAAATTATTACATGTCTTTTTCTAAAACTATAACTGTTTCCAGCCATAGTTACTCCTCCAAAAAAAATTCAAAGACTCAAAATACTCATATAAGCTTTGAAATCTCCCTTTTATCATTGGTTCATTCACAACTAACGCCACTTTTCAATCTGGATCAGGATTAATAGTTCTAGAAATATTTGGAGGACATGTTAGAGGGAAACAATATTTGGAGGACTAAATTCGTGATATAAACTACTTAGTGAATACTTTGATAGAGAGAAGCTCCACATTTTAGAGAGAGAAAGTTATATGTAATAATTGTGTAATCATAAATCAATCACTCTTCCCCAAAAGGGGTGTTGTGCTTTTATAGTACATTTATTCGGTCCCACGTGTATAAACAAATTACTAATTATGGTCTTTTCCTCAAGTTTGTTGTTTGTTACAAATTATTCCTTTTGTATTACATAATTACAAATTACTCCTAAAAGACTTTCTTTATGTCAAATTCTTCCTTTAAGTTTCTAAAGTCTTCTAGTTGATTTATTCTTCCCTCATTATTAGTCCCCGAGTCCTTATGAAAAATGTTAAAACTAGGACTGTTGTATGACCAATCTTATCTTTATCGAATTATTTGGTGCTTTAACTTGTTAATTTGTCGAGTGAAAGATATCTCCTCGGATGCGGAATGTATCTCTTTGAATTGAACCTGTCATTCCTCATCAAATTTTATCAACCATTTCACAGACAAAAAAATCTTCCACAAACTTCTGACCCAAAAAAATCCTCCTCGAATTTTTCCTTGGACTGTGATTTGCTTGTTCACAAAAGATACCTTCCGATTTTGCCTATTATTTTAACATCTATACCAAACATTTTCCCAAACTTTTCCTCACTTGTGACGTCATGACTCTTTCTGACACCACAAATGAGAATGCTTTCTCCATCGGAAATTCATGCCACTCCGTTCTCTACTCCACATGAGACTCCTCGTCCAACGCCTAAAATTCCTCCCCGTAAGTTGACAAAATATCTAAATTTAGGTCTTGGTGAAGAAAAAGAGTTGACAACTCCCGATGGAAATCTAATACCAGTTGACGAGGAGAAGAGAACTTTCACCACTTCTCAAGTTGTCGAGGAGAAAAATACCATTAGTGACCTGCCTGAGAAAGAGACCGATGATATTGCTCTTCAAGTTGAGGAAATGAATTCTCTTCCAAAGAAAATAGTCAGGTCAAAAGAAGGTGTTCCATTGCCCCTCAAAACTAATGCTTTAGTTAGGAATAACCTTAAAGAAGTTGAAAATAAACATTTACTGGCCTTGCACAATGTGCTATAAAAATATTATGATACATTCAAAGATGGCAAGCTAAAGTTTAAAAGGGAATTCCTTCAACAATTTCCATCCGCTTCCCACCTATCGGAGAGAGCTCATTTTCAGTCAGAGACAATGAACTCAATATGCATACGGAGCTGATGAATTGGGGATTACACTACCCTCTAGACCCTTTCTTCGTTGAGTGTTTTTACTTTTATGGCATGCACCATGGCCTCCAGAATTTTGAGGGTGAGTTTTTCTTTAAAGGAAGTAGTTGGTCTGTCTGGTTTGGCAAAGAACCCATACTTCCCTTTCTATTTTTTGTCCTTCGGTCGGGACAAAGAGGTTGTTAAGGACCTGCTCGAGGTAGAGAAGAAATGGAAGCAGTACTTCCTCTTCATCTCATGGATTTGGGAGACAGAATCTGAGGCCACTACTGACAATCCCCACAAGTTGTCACTCGTATGGACGAACAGAGGTATGGTTCACCTTTTTTTTCCTTCGGATTTTTCTTATATACTTTCATTCTTAATTATAAATAGCAATGACTGTAATTTCCAAGCTAAATTTGTGGGCCAAGACTACCTGGTCCAATAGATTCCGGGTCTGTTTTACTCCCACCGATCTTGTCAAGAATCGTTTGTGGAGGTTGAATACATCGGAGCGGTTATCCTTGGAAGAGCTCATGCTTCCTCCTTCTCAACAAGATGTCTTAGACCGGTTGGAAGCAAAATATGTTGTAATTTTTCTTTCGAAGAGAAATAGGGTTAAGATTCATTTAAATGAAGACTAGGATAAATATTCAGGAAAAAAAAAGAGGCCTCTGGTGCTGAGATTCAAGGAGATGAAGAAAATGCTGAAAATTCAAAGGCTGAGAAACCCGAAGGGTCCAAGAAGCTTTCCACGCAAGCACACAAAATGTTCCCGATCAGGCTCCTTCTAAGAAAAATATCAAAGAAAATTGAAAGGCATTTTATAATAAATCCAGAAAGCTTCTGGGGTTGTTAGTTCCCCAGAAAATAAAGTAGTTGATCACACCAAAACCTCACCGGAAAAGATAGTTATTGAATTTGAATCCTCTCGACTTCCACCAATCAATGTGATTGTTCAAGAGCCTCAAGATAATATTCAACAGACTGATTCCACTACTTTGGTTCTCTTTGCGGTTGGTTCCTCGGATAGTTTGTTTGAAATTCCTCGAGAAGATTAATTTTCTATTTGGCTTTGCAAGCTAATTCATTCCTCTGTTGCCATTGGAAAAAATACAGTCTTTGAAAGACCGAAAAATTTACTACAAATCTGAAGCCTTATTTGCCAAATCACAAATCAAGGAGCTCAAATGACAATATTCAACAATTGAGAAACAAACCGACACGATTCTTGAAAATTTGATCTCAGCCGAGAATTATATCATTTTTTTTTAAAAGTGTTGCCAAAAAGAGAAGGATATTTACGCAAAGCAAAACGCCACTAAGGATACACTCATTGCAAGTTACAAAGAGAGAATTGATAAGGCCACGGACAAATTATATCATTTTTCTTGAAAAGTGTTGCCAAGAAGAGAAGAATCTTTACGCAAAGCAAAACGCCACTAAGGATACGCTCATTGCAGCTTACAAAGAGAGAATTGATAAGGCCACAGACGACTTCAATATGTGTTTCAAGGATTTTGAGAGGATTATAAAAGAAAAGAAGCTTATAAGGATGACGATGTTAAAGTTTACGCTGCTAAGTGTGTAGAAACAATAAATACACGGGACGCAACCGTTATGTTTGGGTTGATCACGGCAATTCATGAGCGCTACCCTAATTTGAACTTGGGTAGCTTCTAGGAACATGTCCCAGTCGAATTTTGTCTGCCTAGGATATCATTGAGTGATAGTGAAGATCCGGAATCTGATGAAGGTGACTCTTCTGAATCTTCAGAGTAGGAAAATTATAAAAGTCTTCACGATCTTCGAGGAAATTTTGTTAAAGTCCTCATAATCTTCGAGGAATTTTTATAAAAGTCCTTATGATTTATGAAGTACATCGGATTTCTAATTATGTTTTCACAATGCTTCGAATATTTAAGACCAACTTTCGTTGGAAAACCTTTTAGGTCCAAAATTTAATACTTTGAGACCAACTTTCGTTGGAAGACCTTTTAGGTCCAAAGTTGTTAGAGGAGTTTTATGGAAAAAAACTTTTATATATATATATATATATATATATAAATTGGTTAATAGGGTAACTCGTTAAAACCTTCTTGTGTCATCGGGGTAGGAAAGATTATGTCGCTGATACTTTACACAAAAACAAATATATTTGTTACATTCATTCTAAGCACAACTTAAGATACTCTATATTCAATGGGTGCTTGAGACTTCTTCCTTCTTTATCCTTAATCTGGTACGTTCCGGGCTTCACTCTTTCTGTTATCTCATATGGGCCTTCCCATTTAGGACCTAACTTTCCAAGGTGATTTTCCTTTGTATGGAGAAACACCTTTCTCAACATTTTATCTTTCACTTTGAATTCTCTTCGTTAAACCATGGAAGCATATCTACTTCTCATTAGTGCTTGATAATGTAGTGACTGTGTACCTAAAAGGCCTTCTCATTCATTCTATATACTAATGCAAATAGAGATTCTGACGTTGATGTACGAAGAGTTGTTTGATATGCCCAGAGAACTTCTTGCAGATAATCAGGCCACTTTCCTGCCTTCACTTCCCAGTTCTTCTTTATCCTATAAAGAATTGTTCGGTTGGTGACTTCGACCTGCCCATTTTCTTATGGGTGAAAAAAATCTAAAAAAATTGTTGTATCCCTCGAGAGTTACAAAAATTCTTCAAATCTTTGTTATCGAATTTAGGCCCATTATTTGTAGTGATTTTCATTAGAATCCCAAAATGACAACAAATATTCGAAGTGATAAATCTGATTACATCTTTGGCTTTTATTCCGGCTAATGGCTCTGCCTCAACCCATTTTGAAAAGTAATCTACTGCCACGATTATTGTTTGTCATCCACTAGAAGCCATTGTTAGAGGTCTAACAAGATCAATGCCCCATTGGTCAAACGATAGTGCCTCTGATATACTACCGAGGGGAACTCTTGGCTTATAAATTATGTTAGAAAATATTTTACAAGAATCACATCTTTTAACCAACTCCTTTGCATCGAAAGAAATCGTAGGCCAATAGTAACCTTCAAAAAAATTCTTATTAGATCCTTGTACCCACAATGCGCAGAATCCTCTCTATTATCCAATTCTGATAATATCAACTACGATTCATTTTTTCCCAAAAATCTGAGCAAAGGTCTACTGAAAGATTTTTTGTACAAGATGCCTCCAAGGATCATGTACCCATGATATTTGAAACGTATTCTTTTAGGAAATGATTTGTTAACTAGTAATTCATCATTTTCCAAAAACTGGTTGAAGTCTAGTCTTTAATCCTTCTCTTCACAAACAGATATTCGAAGGTCTTCATATATAATTCCATTTAATTGCTCTGAATTTTGAATAATCGACGGGCTTTCCTGTGTAATATTCCATGGATATGCCTCCGAATATGAAGTAGTAACTAAAGAGTCTGCCACGAAATTTTCGTCTATTCAGACATGTTCATAGCTGATTTTTTTCAAACACTAAAGACAAATCTTTTAGCGCCTTTAAATAATTTTCTAAATGATCCTTTTGAGATTTGGATTGTCCGGATGTATGATTAATAAGTAATTGTGAATCACTAAGTAGCTTGAATTTTTTAGCCCCATAGATTTGTGCAAGCCTTAAACTTGCTAAAGCGGCCTCGTACTCTACTTCATTATTTGTTGCTCTAAACCCAAAACGGATGGCCTGATACATTGCTATTCCTTCTGGAGAAAAAAATTGAACCCCAGCCTCACTTCCTGATGTGCTCGAGCCTCCATCTGTTTGGATTACCCATTATGCTTTGAAATTGTTCTCATCAATGTCCATATCCAACCGCTCAGAATGAAACTCTACTAAGAAATCTGCTAAGGTTTGTGTTTTGACCGCATACATGGGCTTAAACTCAATATCGAAGTCTCCTACTTCAACTGACCACTTGGTCATTCTCCCCGAAATATCAGGTCTTTGAAACAATATTTTTAACGGAAAAGACGTTCGTGTCATGATAGAATAAGCTTGAAAATATGGTCTCATTTTTTATGCGGCAATTACTAACGCAAGAGATAATTTTTCTAACTTCAAATAGCATTTCTCTGCATCCAATAAAATTTTGCTGATGTAATACACTGGTCTTGGAACATTATTTTCCTCTCGGACTAACACAGCACTTAAAGCATAATCTGCAACATCTACATAAACAAATAAATGTTCCTATGGAATAGGCTTTGTGAGAATTTCTGTTAAAGAAAGGTATTCTTTAATCCGATGGAAATCCTGTGAACACTCTTTTGTTCATTTGAAACAATTTTCCTTCCTTAAAAACTAAAAGAAAGGAGCGCACTCATCTGAAGAATGAGATGTAGATCTATTCAGAGCTGCCACCAGGTTAATATTTGGACTTCTTTTATATTTCGAGGGAGAGTCATAGATGTTAAAGCCTTTAACCGTGTTGGGGCGGCTTCGATTATTTTCTCACTTACTATATACTCGAGGAACGTTCCTGATCGAACATCAAATATATATTTTTCCAAATTTAATTTCAACTTGACCCTTTTTAAGTTGCTAAAAGTTTCCTCTAATTAATCAAAAGTATCCTAATCATTAAGAATTTTGACCAGCATATCATTAATATATACTTCAACATTTCGCCCAATTTGTGCCTTGAAAGTTTTGTTCACCAAACGGTGATAAGTTGCCCTTCTATTTTTTAACCTAAACGGCATTATTTTATAACAGTGCAAACCCCTTCGACTGATAAACGAAGTGTTCTATTCATCCTTTTAATCTATTTTGATCTGATTATACCCTGCATAAGCCTCCATAAAAGAAAATAATTGATTTCCTGATGTGGAATCTACCAACTGATTTATCCGTGGGACAGGGAAAGGATTATTTGGACAATCCTATTTAAGTCCGTGAAATCTATACATATTTCCCACTTACCATTTTACTTTTTGACCAACATTGGATTTGCCACCCATAAAGGATATTGTGATTCTCGAACGTGCCCTACTCTAGATGAACGGTCTACCTCTGCCAATATCGGCTCAGATTTTTCTTGAGAAAAAAGGCCTCTTTTTGTATTATTGGCTTTACATTATTCTTGATTGATAGCTTATGGTAAATTATTTCTGAGGGAACCTAGTTACGTCCTCGGAATACCTTGGAGATAGCTTTTTTCCAATCTTCAAAACTTTTCAATTTTGATGCACATGATCTTCATAACTGTCATCGGGAACTAAAAGACTGGGGGATTACATCGGATCATCAAAAGGGGTTGGATCCAAACAAGTCTCTGCTAATTGTTATGTTTTTCTGATTCATTCCCCCCGAGCATTCTTGGAAGATAAAGCAATTCCGTAACATTCTCTAGCCATTTTTGAATGCTCCTAATAGCATGCATCTTTCATAACCAAGACCTCCCAAAGATAGCATTATAAGATGTTGGCACATCTACTACAATAAACAAAATTTCAAATTATTTTCTAAATGTCCCTTGACCGAGCTCAACACACTTTCAAACTCCGCAACCACTTTAGATGTCACCCCTGTGAATCCCATAATAGTTCGGTCTGACGTTTGGATTAAAAGGGGGTCAGCAATTTTCTTATAAGTGCTCATAAATAAGATGGTGCGGAGCCGCATGTGTCCATTAGAACTCTTTTTACTTGATCGTCGACTATCCCTTTCTACAATTACCATTTTGATATTCATGTGCCCCTGCCACATTTCTCATATCCACATCTTCGAAACAAATTATTGGGGAAGGAATTCGATGTAGATGTGTCGAGGTGCCCACTTCTAGCTGAGTAGTCAGGTTGACTATGTGTCTTTTCTGAGAGCTATTTGAATTCCCTGCAACAGTATCACCCCCAAAAATTTCTAAAGATTCAAAGAATGCACAAAAATCTCTAACCTTTTTCCTTGGGATAATTTCTTCCACAATACTAATGTTGTTCCTTCCCTCTTTTGGATTTAAGTATTATGTTGTAATATCAAAAGAATGAATCTCTTTGGAGATAACCAACTCGGATTTTTCTTTCAGTGCATCTTTAGATGTCGGATTTTTATTAGAGTATTTCTTTACACCATTTGTCAATTTCCCATTTTTAATTAACGCTTGTATTTCTTTTTTTCAATGTTATGCTTTATATTGTGCCATGCCCAACGTCTTCATAATACTAGCAATCTTTGTTGTTTCTATTTTCCCTCGGAGTTTGAATAGGGAAAGGCTTGCGAAATTGTAATTGACTTCGAGTTTTATCAAATATAGTGGCCACACACTCAATCAGATCTACGAAATGATTTGGACAAATCCATTTGTTGGATATTAGCCTAGCTACTTGTTGTGTGTTGCATGCTTGCTGATTTAGCCTTGGCCTCGGAGGAAACTGGTTTATTACTTTAGGTTGCACGTTTATATGAGGCGGATGGGCAAGAGATCTTTGGAACTGGTTCTGCTCCAACTAATCACTAGAACCTATTTCTGAAGCCTGAGATTCTTCCACCAATATTATTTTTTCAAATTGATCAAGCAGAGCCCCAAATGTCATTGTTTGACTTTAAGCCATAGTATCCTTCAATATTCCTGGGAGAAGTCCCATTCGATAAGCTGCCAAAGCCATGGATTCTTTACAACATTCCATATCGGTTTTTGCTTTGACAAATCGGTTGGTATAATTTTTCAAACTTTCTCCAATGTTTTACCTACAGTATATTATATTGTCACCATTAGCTCAAAAATTCTTGCTTTCCACGAAATGCTGCCGGAAAACGTTCCAGAACATGTCAAAGGTTTTAATATAACCCTCCGGAAGTCTGTTATACAATTTTGAAAGAACACCCGTTAAATGTTTGGGAAAAAGACCTGCATAGTAACTTATCATCATCATCAAAATTGATCATAAAAGTTTTAAACTATTCAATATGGCTATCTAGATCTTGTGTTCAGTCAAACTTATCCAACTTAGAGATGTTAAAATGTTTTAGGAGGTTATCGGAGAGTATTTGCGAGGACAAATGAGAGGACCTCCAATTATGGCCTGATCTGTAAATATTGGTTCTGGGACTCTCATGACCCATTGCATAGAGACCCTCCTCGGAAGGAGCTATGAACTAATTACTTACTCGATATTCAAAAGTTTGACTCCCCGACGGTATTTGATTGTATACAATGTTCTCTTTCTTAGCACGATCTTCAGAACCTTGTACATTTTCTCTCAAGTCCTTAGTCCAATTATCTCTTCGATATTCTTCTCTATATTTCTTCGCATGTTTCTTTTTTATGTCTTTTTTCCTACGATAACTCATTTCCACAGAAGACTCGCTTGAATCATAAAGTGAATAATAACTTTACTTAAATTATTCATATCGGTACCTTGGCTTTAGTTTCTTCTTCGGATAATAGTGACTATGCCTCTGATATCTATCTTTTCGAATACTGATTTTATGGTGGTCATTCAATTCATCTTTCTTAGTTTTATTTTCCCTTTGAACTTCAGATCGAATTTTCTTAAAAGCCATCGCATCATCTCTTTCAGAATTCAACTTTTCAATTTCTTCCAACAATTTTTTTCTTTGAGCAACCAAGATAGAATCTTTCAATATCTCACCATTATTTTGATCCTCATGTTGTTGATCAATTTCCATGTTATTTTCAATGGATTTCTCTTCCAAATCGGTTGGTATAATTTTTCAAACTTTCTCTAATTCTCCTCGAATTTCCATCATTTTTCTTTTGAAATTTTAACAAGGTTTTGGAAGACGATTTCGGGTACCAAACCGTTTCCCACATATGGTGCCAATGGTAGTTCTAGAAATATTTGGAGGATTTGTTCGAGTGAAACAATGTTTGGAGGACTAAATTCCTGATATAAACTACTTAATGAATACTTTAGAGAAAGAATTTCCACATTTTAGAGAGACAAAGTTATATGTAATAATTGTGTAATCATAAAATCAATCACTCTTCCCCAAAAGGGGTGTAGCTCTTTTATAGTACATTTATTGGGTCCCATGTATATAAACAAATTACTAATTGTGGTTAATTTCTCAAGTTTGTTGTTTGTTACAGATTGGTGCTTTTGTATTACATAATTACAAATTATTCCTAATAGACTTTCTTTATGTCAATTTTTTTCCTTTACCTATCTAAAATATTTTAGTTGATTTATACTTCCCTCGTCAAGGATTAAGGTATTCTCAAAACACGTTGATGACATTATTTGGCTCAGTTATTAACAGTGTATTTTCCTGCTTTGAAGAAAAATTTATAAGTTGTCGTGTTGATGGATTAGCGTTCAGAATACATCGATCACTTCCCTACCATTTAACAAAAGTAGTCAACTTACCATTCTCTATCAGAATCTGAATTTCTTTCTTTAGAGATATATAATCTGCAGTGTCGTGCCCAGTGTCATTGTGGTATTTACAAAACTTATTACTTTATTACTCCTTTCGTCTGTTTATTGGTGGAGGTTTTCAAAAATGAGCATGGTTCTTAACTCTTTCAAAAATTGTCTCCACAATTTTAGGTAAATCTGAAAAATAATTTGGTACAACCCACTGATTTGACCTAATATGAGGTTGTTTGTAATTAGAAGCCAACACTTGTGACGGTCTAGATCAAGGAGGTAAATTAACTAATACCTTCGGTCGAGAAGGTCTTTAAAAATTCAATTTAATCCTTGATAACCTTGACTGGTGGGAGCATTTCCTCGATTGGGGTGTCTATGAGATAAATTAGGCCATATTCTGACACTTGTGGATTCATCCACCTTAATCTTCTCTTCTACTGAGTCATTAGAGCCCCAAAAGTAAGTGTTCTTCTCCTTGTAGTTTCGCTAGCAAAATCTCTAGGGAGCAACCCTTTATCTAAAAGCAGCACATTCACATATTCGCCACAGTCATCTAATTTGGTCTTGGTCAACATGAAACATTTAGTGTAATCTTTCAATTTTTCTTCAACTACCTGCTTGCACTGAATTATAGTATCCCTATTAGCCCGTATTTCTTTGATCCCCGCAAATTGTCTACAGAATGTTGTGTAAAATTTCCCAAAATTTGTTATAGATCTTATCGGAATTCTATTGTACCATTTCAAGGTTTTACCTCTGAAAGTCTCTGAAAATACCCTACACACTAGCTTGTCGTCATCATCGAAATCCATCATATAGTTTTTAAATTGCTCTATATGGTTACCCCATTGTTTGTACTGGTTACCTCATGTACCACTTCTCGTGAGTGTGTATAAGCCTTGATCTGCAAGTTCGGTATATTGATTGGACATATTATATTCAAATAGTAGATTTTCAATCACAAATCTAGATTCAGCTGGCTTTTTATATTTATGCTCCTTTCAATATTCTCGATGTTGACTATCATGTCTCTTCGAATAATGCATGTATTTTTTCCTTTTGTAAGAATCATCTCTCTCACGGTTGTCGGAACATCCCTCAAAATTTGACCAAAAAGATTCATTAGTGTTCGAAGTAATATAATAATGCTTATATTTCCTCTCATTTCTAAAGGAGCGATATCATTTTTCTAACTTAAGTTGTACTGCTCGATGACTACCCTTGCTTGATGAACATTATGAGACTTTTCAGAATGGTCTCCTATATGATTTTTCTCATTTACTCGTTGCACCTCAGATCGTACCATAGCAGCTTTAACCAGTTGTTCTCTTTGATCTAGCTACTCATTCAACTCAGTTATCCGCTCGAGTAGTTGATTCATGTGATCCTCTACATTTGATTGATCGTGTTGATCATTCACTTGAATCATATCCGATTTATTCTCTATCCATTCTTGAATCTACCATCTCTCTTTTCACAAATACTTTGAGATCAATTGAGACTTCAGGATCTATAGTGCTTTCGTTATCCGATCGTTTGTCCATTTGGTTTTAGATCTCAAATCCGAGTACAAGCGTACCTCCCATTGGGGTCAAGAATGATAAGCCTGAATATTTTTGTGAGTGAAAGAGAGATATAAACAAATCTATATTTTGATTAAAATACTATCTAGAGAGAGAAAGCTACCATAGAATTATAGAGAGAGAAAGTCGTCAAATGTCAAAACTGTCAAGTTAATTCCTTCTTTCCAAGAAAAGTACACAAAAATATAGGTGATTTGGTTACAAGTAACAGATTTTTGTTTGTTATGTGGATATCTCCCCCCACTTTACTACTTTGTAAAAATATATTTCTTACAATTACATATCCTAGTCTTTTTCCTTATATTTTACACCAAACCTCCCTAATACATTATAAAAGTAATTATTTTGCATATTATAAAATAATTATGTTTACTCTTCATTTATTTATATTCTCATGAGATTTTGTCTCTGATGCTTTCATCGGTCCGATAAACATCTTTCATAAGATCTTTTTCAGTTATCTTTTCTCTTCCAACCTCTGATTTAAGCTCCGTGAACTCGGTATCGCTTCCTTCTTTGCATTCAATTCTCAAAATCTTCCAAAATTTCTTTCAGCCGAGCTACTAAAGTAAGTTCTTCTAGTAGCACGTTGGCGTGTCGGTCATTTTCATTTCTTGCATTCGGTATTTGTTCTTCGATCGGGAGATCTCCACATGAATCTCTGATCACGTTGTTCTTTATAGCTCTCATTGTATTCATGTATCCATAACTCTTACAACATTTTGAAAATAAGACAATCATTTTGGCAAAATAATTTTAGGTACCAATCGTTTTCCCACTTCATCTGATACACCACAAACAACTCCATGTCTTATTTTTGAAACCGATCCTTGAAAGTTAAGGAATAATATATATATGTGGCTCATACATTGAAAAGATCCATCCAACATATTCAAGAAATAGAGTCAAGTGCTTCAACTGGTAGGCATGTAAATGTAGACCCAAATATTGCCAACAACGCTCAATCCAAAGAAATTGTTGATGCTGGGAAATCTATAGTACCACATTCCAGTGAAGAAGAGCTAGAAGTCTCGATCTCTCATATTTCTAAGGAAATCACTACTCCGAATAAAAAATCCAAATCCAATGAAGATCCTATTGAACTTCCTTCATATATCGACGCTCTCATTGGTAACAATCTTCGAGCTATTGAAATTAAACATATTTTATCCATGCACAAGGTGAAACATATATACTATGATGCGTCCGAGTAGACTAAGCTGATGGTCCAATAGGAAATTCCTTCTTTAATCACCATCCCATTTCTAACCGTCGGGAAGACCCCTTTATCAGTTCAAGATCATGAACTAATTGTTTATTTAGAAATTTTGAATTGGGGGCACCGACTTCCTCTGGATCCTTTTTTTATTGAATATTTTGAGATGGTTGACCTGTGTCTGATCAAAGAAGGGCCCAATGTGTTTTTAAATTTGATGGCTTGTATAATGACCTACACGATTTATGGGATAGGATTTTCACTGGAATAATTCATCGGTCTTACTGGGGTTTTGAAGAATCCCTATTTTCTGTTCTACACCTTAACACTTGGGAATATATTCAAAATTATGGACGACCTGCTTGAAGCTGATAAGAAATGGAAGCAATAATTTTTTTTATCCCTGGTCCTTGGGAGACTGGATCTGATGCAACAACCAATAAACCACACAGACTGTGCCTGAAATGGACGAACCAAGGTACTTTATGTCTCAATTTTTATTTTTCTTCTATCTTTATTCTTCTTATTTAGTGTATTTTATTGTTAAAAAATAAATGGCATGGGTGTCCAAACCATTCGTAGATCATGTACCCAAAGCGACACAAAAGTTTGACAAACTGAGTAATTGGGCTAAGACTTCTTGGTCCAATGAATTTCATCATTGCTTTACTCCAACCAATCTCGCTAAGATTCATCTTTAGAGGTTTTATCCATCCAAACACATGTCCTTACAAGACTCATGGTTTCTCCTACTTAGGATGAGGTTCTAAATATATTAAAGCTCATGGTGTACTTATCTTTTTGCCTTCGAGGGCTAGAGCTTAGGCTCGTTACAAAAAAGATAATGGTGATGTTTCAAGAAAGGATGAAGCCCCAGAGACTTCTGAAGATGCCCCATGACATAGATGCTGAAGTTGAGAAAACAATTCATTTTGGGAAGAAAGGTTCCAAAATACCGTCTCAATGTAATCTTCTCAAAAAAAAACGTCAACAGAAATTGTATAGAAGATTTACGAGAAGCTCACTTGTGTAAAATATTATATCATGATTTCTAAAAAGTGTTATCAAGATGAAATAGATATTTAATCTGATAAAAACACCATGAAGGATTCTCTCATCAATGCGCATACGGTTGGGAATGATAAGGCCTCGTCATACTTTGAACGATGTGTTAATGATTTACAGAAAGCATTGAAAAAACAGGCTTTTTGAGTCCAAGCTGAAATTGTTCAAAAAGTAGTTCTTTAAGCCTATGCTTCCAAATGTGTTTCTAAACAGGATGTTAGGGATGCAAAAGTCAAGTCTAGTTTAATTTTGGATATTCATGAATGTTATCCTGACTTTAAATTGGGCACTTTGTAGAATCTCGTTCCCATCGAATTTCGTCCTATATGAGTTTCTTCAGATGATGACGATGAAAGTTCTTCAGAATCCTCCGATGATGATCTATTCGGATCTCCTTCAAAGTAGAAAGTTTTAAATGTTTTCATGTTTTGAGAAGTCCTCGCTTTTGTTCGAGGCATTTTTGTGAAGTCCTCACTTTTGTTCGAGGCATAATTCTGAAGTCCTCACTTTTGTGCAAGGTATTTTTGTGAATGATAATCGGATCTTCCTTCTTTATGTTTCAAATTTAATAATTAAATGCCAACTTTTGTTTGAAGACCCTTCTGGTCCAAAAACAATAATTAGAGACCGACTTTTGTTGGAACACCTTTTAGGTTCAAAAGATAAAAATTGTTGACAAACATTTGTTAGAAGACCCTTCCAGTCTAAAAAGCATAGGTCCTAGCTTTCCAAGACGTTTTTCTTTTATATGTAGAAATACTTTCCTCGGAACCTTCTCCTCTATTTTAAACTCATGTTCTCTTAATCTAAAATCATAAGGGTTTCTCATCAAATTTTGGTAGTGCAGATAATTCAATTGCGCTCTATTAGTTTTTTCTTCTATTAAATCTAACTATGTACGCTTTCCCTTATTGTTGGCCTCTTCGGAATAATCATTGGCTCGATATGAAGAGAATATTTTTCTGGATGGCACAACATCATCCATTCCGTAGACCAATGCAAATCGAAACTTTTGGTTTTTTGTCCGATGAGTAATTCTATATGCCCACAAAACTTCTTGTAGATAATCTAGCCATTTTCCACCCTTGCCTTCCAAAACATTTCTCAGCCCATCAAGAATTGTCCAACTAGTCATTTTAATTTGGCCAATTTCTTGTCGACGGAAAGTTGCCGAGAAGCATTGTTGTATCTATTGAGCCGAACAAAAATCCTTCATCTATTTATTATCAAATTGTGGCCCATTATCCATGTCATTCTCCTTGGAATACTGAAACGACAACAAATATTAGAAATAATGAACTTGATCATGTCTTTAGCTTTTGTTCTAACCAATGGTTCAGCTTTCACCCACTTAGAGAAATAGACTACGACGACAATTATCGTATGTCGTCCTCCAGGTTCCATCGGTAAATGTCCAACCAAATAAATACCCCATCCGTGAAAAGGTAGTTATTCTGATATCAGATCAAGAGGTACTCCTGGTGCATGAATTGTATCAGCAAATCTTTGACAAATATCACATCTCTGAACAAATTCCTTGGTGTTTGAAGCGATTGTAGGCCAATAATATCTTGCCAAAAGAACTCTTCGTATCAAAGTTTTATACCCATAATGTACGGATTCTTCCCCATTATGTAATTCTGAAAATACCATTTGAGATTCATTTTTTCAAGACATCGAAGCAAAGGCCTACTAAAAGATTTTTTCTATAACATATCCCTGTGGACTAAGTAGTCATATGCCTTAAACTGTATTTTGTTTGCCTTTACTTTATCAATGGGCGAAACATCATTCACTAGAAATTCTTTAATTTCACTCCTCCAATCTTTTCATGTACTTGTAGATATTTGAAAAGCCTCTACTAACCCTTCCACTAGTTCGGCCCCTTTGTTATCGAAGGATTTTCTTGCGTGATAATCCAAGTGTAGTCCTCAAATATGATGCAATAGCAGAGAGTCAGCTACTGAAGTTCCTGCCTTATGAACATGTTTGTATCTGACTCCTTCGAAAACTAATGTTAAAACCTTGAGCGCCCTTAAATACTTCACGAAATGATCTTTTCTAGCATCAGACTGACTAGAAGCATGATTCATAAGAAGTTGTGAGTCGCTTATTAGCCTTAGTTTTTTAGCCTTATGGATATGGGCAAGAATTAAACCTGCTAAAGCAGCTTCATACTTTACCTCATTATTTGATGCTTTATATGAAGCAAATAGCTTGATACATTGCAATTCCATTTGGATAAATCAATTACACCCCTGCTCTGCATCCTGATGCGCTTGAACTTTCATATGTTCATACTATCCACTCTGACTCGAAATTTTTTTCATCTACCTCTATATCTCACTTTTGGGAATGAAATTCAACTATGAAGATTTTTTACTTGATCCACCCAAGCCCTAAACATCATGGCATGTGATGTAGTTGCAAAAACCCATGGATATATACCCCTATTAGACAAATGAAAATGGGCTTTATTTGGGGTTCGGTTATCCGAATTAGGCGTTGCGACCACTCAAATCGAACGTGTCGAGAGCGTTTTTTCGTGAATTTTCTGCATTTTTCTATTTTTATTGGATTTTATGAAAATGCTTAACCAGCTCCAATGCTTTGAAATTGGGTTAGGCTTTATTTTATTTTGTGATGAACAAGTTATAATTTTATGGTTTCGAGCACTTCTATAAAAGGCTCTCAAGCCCTATTTTTGTCGTCAGAATTTTTGGAATACAATTTGAGTTTTCTTTAAAGTCTTTATACTCTGACCTAGGATTAGAGATTATCTATTCTTTGTTTTCGTCTTTTTTTCTTTATGTTTGTCGCCGTCTATTCCATCCCATAGTTCGGCACTACCATATTGGTACTAGAGTGACAGAGCTCCTACGACGTGGGTTACGGAGTAATGCCGCCAAAGAGATCCTTGTACGGGAATTCCACTATTCCAATCGCAGAATCGGTCGATTGTGATGAATTCGATAACCAATTTGGTCATGTGGGTGACCAGATGCGTTCGTTGGAAAACCAGATGTGGGACGTACAAGAAGCATTACAAAGGTTATCTAACAACCAAACCAACGGATTTTGAGCTCCAGGTTCGAGCAACCAGTCGTCGGGGTCTGAGAGAGAGATCGGCCGCGAGTAGTATCTGCTTGCTCCTCGGAGAGAACAAGATAGGGGTCAATATTACCCACAAGACTGTCGTGAACAAGTCTTTGAGCAGCCGTCAGCGAGAGATTCCGATCAGAACGTCAACAACCGATGGGAATCTGGATTCAGACTTGAGATCTCGGAGTTCTAAGGGGGTCTCGAGTGGAGGAGTTTTTAGATTGGATCACCTCAGTTGAAGAAGTACTTGATTTCAAGGAGGTTCCGGATGTAAAACGGGTACACTTGGATGTAACTCAGTTCTGAGGCCGAGCAGCATCTTGGTGGCAATATTTAAAGCAGACCAGATCAAGGCAAGGTAAGCTAAAAATAACCACCTGGGCTAAATTTGTGAAGCACTTGAGGGCTGTGTTTTTTCCTTACAATTATGCACAAATAATATACCAGCAGTTCCAAAACCTTAAACAAGGGTCACGGGTTGTTGATGAATACATTAACGATTTTTTCAAACTACAAAACTGTGTCGATATTGTTGATTCGGAAGATCAGTTAGTATCTCGCTACATAGGTGGGATGATACAACACTTTTAGGACCAACTGAATATGTTTGACCCTGTGAATGTGTCTGAAGCATATCAACGCGCACTACATCTAGAGAATCCCTTTCACGAAAGCCTTATGGAGGAGATACTGCCAGAATAACTCTACGGGTGTTTCCAAAAAGAACGGTTCCATGCCCTAGTCCAGGAATACCAACCACCAAACTATGCGTACAGGTGCTAACTCCCAGGTCCCTAGTCGCGCATGTACTTCCTCGCAGGTCAGGTGCTACCATTGTCACAAAATAAGGCATGTTGCTTTACAGTGTCCAAAATTACGAAAACAACCACAATAATTAAGGGGTTTGTTCACTAGAGTTGTTGGTTTTGATCTGGAAGGTGACCCGCGGTATGATGAGGAACTAAAAGATGTTGTTGATGAGGTTCATGAGGACCATGTTACAGGAGGAGATGTTGGACAGACATTAGTTTTAAGGCGTGTCTATTATACGCCCAAAGCAAAAAGTGAAGAGGATGATTGGCTACGAGACAATATTTTACAGTCGACTTGTACAATCGGGGAAAAGGTATGCAAATTAATTGTTGATTCATGGAGCTACGAAAACATTATTTCTGAAGAAGCTATGCAGAAGCTGGCCCTGAAAACAAAAGACCACCCAAACCCCTACAAGATCGCCTGGTTAAAGAAAGGTAGTGAGGTAACAAACTCTAAAATATGTCTATTGTCTTTTTCTGTTGGTAACTTTAAGGATAAGGTATGGTGCGATGTCATTGGTATGGATGTTTGTCACTTATTGCTAGGCCGATCATGGAAATATGATAGAAGTGTCACATACGATGGTAAGAAAAACCGCTATAGTTTTATATGGAATAACATTAGATTCATATTAACACCAACTAAGGAGATATCCCCAAAACCTGCACTTGTTGTATCACAGGAGTCGGGTAAGAACTTTTTAGCTCGATAAGCATTTATAGAGCATGTTAGTGATACAGGAATTTTTTATCTTTTGATGGTTAAATAATTTAATGTTGATTCATTGGTTTGGATACCTGAGTACGTTCGACTGCTATTGGCAGAATTTTATGTTGTCTTTCCCGATAGTCTGCCTACAGGTCTTCCTCCATTAAGATACATCTAGCACCAGATTGACCTAATACCGGATGCAAGCCTATCAAATCGACCGCATTACCGGATGAGTCTGAAAGAGCATGAGGAGATCTGTAGACAAGAACTGTTGACTAAAGGTCACATACGTGAGAGCCTTAGTCCTTGTGCGGTTCCTGCACTGTTAACACCAAAGAAAGATTATTCAATGAGCATGTGTGTGGATAGATGGACTATCAACAAAGTTACAGTCAGGTATCGGTTTCCGATTCCTCGCCTTGATGATTTACTGGAATAGTTGAGTGGTGCTACCGTGTTTATGAATCTGGATTTGAAGATCGGATATCACCAGATTCGTATTCGCATGGGAGATGATTGGAAAACAACAGTTAAAACCCGAGAAGGTCTATTTGAGTGGATGACCATGCCATTCGGCCTTTCCAACGCTCCTAGCACGTTCATGCGGGTTATGAACTAGGTCTTTCGCCCGTTCATTGGAAAATTTCTAGTTGTTTACTTTGATGATATTCTCATATATAATACTATGGAGCAGCTGCACCTTCAGCACTTACGGGAAGTGTTGGTTGTTTTGAGACGAGAAGAGTTTTATGAGGGTAAGACGTTTTGTTAGACCCCTGAAGCAAAAACTGCGTTTGAAGAGATCAAGGTAAGACTGACCACTGCACCTATTATGGTTCTTCCTAATTTTTCTATAGGGTTTGAACTGTATTGTGATGCGTCTGAATTGGGAATTGGAGGTGTACTCAGCCTACGAGGCTGACCTGTAGCCTACTTTATTAAGAAGTTAAGTGGAGTTAAACTCAACTATAGCACCTATGACAAGGAGTTTTATTCAGTCGTATGGGCTTTGAAGCACTAGAGTTCTTACTTGGCCTATAATGACTTTGTCCTATACACCGATCATGCTGCCTTGAAGCATCTGCAGAGTCAGGAGAAGCTCTATTCCCGTCATGCGTGTTGGGCAGCGTTTACTTAACAATTTACCTTTTCCAATAAGCACAATTCAGGGGAAGTTAACCGCGTAGCTGATGCACTGAGCCAACGCAGTATGATGATTCGTATGGAAGGAAAGTTTGTGGGATTCGAGATGATAAAGGATTTACTGGTTATCGATCCATATTTTGGTCATATTCTAGAGGACGTCAGCATTAGTTTGAGAAAATATTTTGCAGTGAGCAACAGTTACCTCTTCAAAGGTAACTTACTTTATATTCCTGAAGGCAGTTTGACGTTACTGATTGTACAAGAGAGACATAACAAGGGGCATGGTGGTAGAGATCAGACCCTTCACTTTATATCCAGCCAGTTCTTCTGGCTGCATTTGAGGCGAGATGTAATCCATTTTGAAGCTGGTTGTCAAGTTTGCCAAGTGGCAAAAGGTACATCCTCCATTACAGGTCTATACCTACCACTCCCAATACCGAAGGGACCGTAACGAAGCGTCAGCATGGATTTCTTCTTTGGCCTGCCAAGAATATAGAGAGGTAACGATCCTATTTTTGTGGTCGTTGACAGGTTTTCAAAGATGGCCCACTTTATTTCCTGTAAGAAAACCACAGATGTTGTGAATGTTGCTAATTTATACTTTCGTGAGGTCTACCGCTTACATGGCCTACCCCTGAATATCGTTTCTGATTGCGATACGCGGTTTGTCTTGAACTTTTGAAGGAGTTTGTGGCCCCTCACAAACACAGAGCTGAGTTTTAACAGTGCGTATTACCCACAGACAGACAGCCAAACCGAGGTAACTAATCGAACGTTAGGCAACATGTTGTACATAGAGGTCTCTGGGAACTTAAAAGCATGGGATTCTCTCATTTCTCACGTTGAGTTCGTCTACTGCAGGCACCACAAGCACAGTATAGGGTATAGTCCTTTCATGGTAATCTATACTTATAACACACGGGGTCCTATGGATTTGGCTTCCCCAACGCTTGACAAGGTTCCAGCTAGGGTTGAGACCGTCATCGTTGATCTATGGGAGATCCATGAGAACACACGCAAACACCTAGAGGAAACAACACAAAAGTGCAAGGTTACCGCAGATAAGAAGCACCGATTGGTGGAGTTTGTAGTAGGGGTGTTTGTATGCGTAGTTTTGACCAGAGATCGATATACAGCGCACGAGTACAACAAGTTAGCTGCAAGGAAGGTGGGTTAGTTGAAAATTATTGAAAAAATTAATTCTAATGCATATAAGTTAAAGCTACCCAACCATATGAAGACCCATAACGTTTTCAACGTGAAGCACTTGGTGTCGTTTACCAATGCTGCTGAGGATGATGAAGCTAAGAATTCATGGGCGAATCCTTCCGAAAAAAGAGAGGATGATGTAGTTGCACGAGCCCGTCGATATATAGCCCTTTTGGATAAACGATAATGGCATTTATTTGGGGCTCGGTTCTCCAAATTAGGCGTTGCGACCATTCAAATTGAACGCGTCGAGAATCCCAACGATTTTTAAAGCAACACGAGTGCAAAGCCTAGTGATGAAGTCCAGACCCAAAAATCCATCGTTTAGCCCCTTTTTTGTTGTTTTCGTGATTTTATTGCATTTTTCTATTTTATTGGATTTTATTAATATACTTAACCAGCTCCAATCTCTTTGAAATTGGGTTAGGATTTATTTTATTTCTTGAGGAACAAGTTGTAATTTTGGCGTAGGGTTTTGAGCACTTCTATAAAAGGCCCTCAAACCCTATTTTTGTCGTCACACTTTTAGGAATATAATTTGAGTTTTCTCTAAAGTCTCTTATACTCTGACATAGGATTAGAGATTATCAATTATTTGTTTTCGTCTTCTTTTCTCTATGTTTGTCGCTGTCTGTTCTATCTCATAAGTTGGTGCTACTAGCCTGACTTCCCATTCGAAAAGTAGCTAATGTCACTTAATCTTCAAAACTTTCCATGTCAGTCTTAGCCTTGATAAAAAAAATTGTGTAATCCTTGAGGCTCTCTACTACTTTTTTACTACAGTAAATAATTATATCACAATTTTCACATAATATTTTGCTTCCCACGAAATGCTGAAAAAATAAGTTTTAAAACATTTCAAAATTCTTAATGCAACCCTCTAGCAGACGATTGTACCATTTTGAAGTTGTGATCTTAAATGTTTGGGAGAAGGCTCTACATAATAATATATCATCATCATTATAGTTGATCATAAAATTATTAAATTATTCGATATGGCTATTTGGGTCTTGTGTTCCATCAAACTTCTCCAGCTTTGAGATATCAAACCACTTAAGCAAATGCCCTGAAATATTTTTTGAGGAGAGAGGAGATGACCTCTAATTATGACCTACTCTATACGCACTTCCCCTAGAGCCTCATTCGGTGTAGTGTATAAACCTTACTCGGATGGCGTGAATTGATTGCTCACACGATGGGTCGGTTTGGTCGGTTTCTTAAAACTAGATTTCGGTTTGGGTTTTAATTTCTTAAATCAAATTTAATTCGGTCGGTGTTCGGTTTGTACGTTTTAACCGACGGATTTGAACCGAAACGGCCAAATTTAGAGAATATATTGTATATGTTAATATATAGACCGTATTTGATATAAAAACTGTGGCCACCTCTTGCCTAGTGGTTATACTCATACAACTTAAGACTCTTTTATTATACATGTTTGTAGATACGAATCCTAGGGGCTGCAACTATTTTTTTATTCTTAAGTTCAAAAGTAACATTTATATCATTGTCTAATCAGACTAATCTTACTATCTTAAGGTTGGGTTTATTACTCTATTTTCCTTACGTCGTTGGCTGCAACTATTTTTTTTATTCTTAAGTTCAAAAGTAACATTTATTTCATTTTCTAATCAGACTAATCTTACTATCTTAGGGTTGGGGTTTATTACTCTATTTTCCTTATGTCGTTCCGTTTTCATATCTATCTACTTGGGCCAGGTGCGTGACAGTCATAATAGTTTTATTTTCACACTCAGTAATGACAATTCTTTGACCAACTACTACTACCATTATACACCAAGTTTATTACACTTATTACTCTATTTTCCTTTTTTATTCTTAAGTTCAAAAGTAACATTTATTTTATTGTCTAATCAGACTAATCTTACTATCTTCAGGTTGGGTTTTTTACTCTATTTTCCTTATGTCGTTCCGTTTTCATATCTATCTACCTGGGCCAAGTGCGTGACAGTATAATGTTTTACTTTCACACACAATAATGACAATTCTCTGACCTATTACTACTACCATTATACACCAAGTTTATTACACTGCCATATACTCCTACAGTATTTATTTAAATTAGTGACAAATTATTATATGTGCCAAAGTTCTCTAACGCGTGGTTGGTTAGGACCACAACAATTACAAACTTAATAATTGAGACTATATATCTTTTAATTTATAATTTTACATTTGATTTTTACATCTGCTCAGTGCAGATCAATTAGGATGGTCGGGGAACGTTCCAACAACACAAAAATAGAATATCCATGTGCACGGAATTGTAAAAGTTTTCTAGCCAGCATATTTTCCCCATGTGCACCAAACCGCACCAAAAGAATCGCACCACTATCAAAACCGAAAAACCGACCGAAACCGAAAAAACCAAAACCGAATAAACTGATGTTTTTATTACTAAATCGGTTTAATAATATACAAACCGAATTATTTCAGTTCGGTTTAAAATTTTATAAAAAAAACCAACCAAATCTCACCCTATACCTAGCTATATTTATAACCCTATGTTTCTCTGAGTCAAGTATTTTTTTTTTCTTTTGTTCACTCTTTTATCTCTTCGAACCTTTAACTTTACGAGATGTCTGAGGACCATGTTTTTGCCACCTTGAATATTTTATCTTGTAATGTTTTGAACGTCGAGTATCTATTTTCGAAGTAAAAGACTCATCCGAACTATATGAAGAATATTCACTAGATTCAGTTGACTCATAGTGGCATCTAGATTTGACTCTTTTCTTTGGATAATGGTGACTTTGTCTCCGATGCTTTTCATCGGTCCGATAAACATTTTCTAGATGATCTTTTTCAGTTATTTTTTCTCTCCAGACCTCTGATTAAAGCCTTCATGAAGTCATTATCTCCTCCTTCTCAGCATTTAATATTTCAATATCTTCCGAAAGTTATTTCCGCTGAGCTACTAAAGCAGATTCTTGTAATACATTATTGGTACGTCGGTCATTGTCATTTATGTCACTAAGTATTTATTCTTCGATCAGAAGATCTCCATATACATCTCCGATCACGCGATTTTTTGTACCGAATTCTAACTCTCATTTTATTCTTGTATCCATTACTCTCACAGTGTTTTGAGAATAAGACTATGATTTTGGAAAAATAATTCCAGGTACCAATCGGTTTCCTACATACGCAACCAATGATAGTTCTAAATGTTATTTAGACTACAAGTTTAGTGATAAAGTAAAGTTTGGATGAATAAATTCTTAGAGAGAGAAACACAAGTTAATTGGAGAGAGACATTAGTAAAATGTATTTATCAATAAAAAAATGAATCACCTTTCTCAATGAGAGGGGGTATCTTTTTATAGTACATTAAATGGGTCACACACGTCTAACAAATGACTAATTGTGGTTCTTTTCAACAAAATTATAATTAATTACAAAAAGATCCCTTATTGCTACATTATTAATATACTTCTTCTCTGAGGTTTTCTTTACCCTAAATTAATTTTTTATTTTGTCAATCTTATTTTCCACTCATATTATTTTTCCCTTATTAATACGTAGAGAGAAAATGCTTGGAGAATTTCTAGAGTTATATTGAATTCATAAGTTATGTTTACAAATGGTCAAAGATATAAATATATATATACGGTTTTAGTTTTCTCTCATTAATTACATATAGGAGTTCCAGTCATCAACCTTAATTACATGTAGGAGTTTCATTTTTCTTCCTTAATTACATATAGGCGTTTCAGTCTTCTTCCTTAATTATGTATTATTCTATTACCCTCATCCTCCCTTCTAGTTGGTGCGCGTAAGAGAGAAATTCTCAACTTAGAAAACAATACATCGAACCAATATTTACCAAGTGATTTGGTATATATATATCAACTAAGCATAAGTGAAAATATGAAAAGGTATAATCAGGTCACATACGTACTTTTTCTGCACGAAATGACAATCAACCTCGATGTGTTTGGTACGTTTGTGGAAAACGAGATTGGCGACAATATGTTGTGTTGTAGTGTTGACGCAATAAACTTGCATAGGACTTGTAATGATCCTTATAAAACCAAGAATACCCTTTAGTTATATTAATTCAGATACAAGAAGGGCCATAGACCGATATTTAGCTTTCGTTAAAGAGCGAGCAACATTATCTTATTAATTATCTTCCACGAGATCGAGAAAGTCTCCACTAGTCCCGCATCTATATGTTAGCATATGGGCCTCCCTATGTATGGCCTATCAGATAAAATTAATTGTTAGGCCGACTATAATTTGATGGTTCAATGAATTAAATATTTTCTAAAAGAGATCATTGACATTTTAAGAGGAAACTAGAAAAGAAGATTAAATGAGGTACATTGAATTTCAGAGGAGACTCTTAAACTCTCCAATGAATTAATATATTTGGATCCTTTTTTTAGTCATATGAAAGGAAGATGATTTGTGGAGTTTATTATCAAACAAATTTAAGAAACACTTATAGTGAGTTAGCTAAATAAATTCTTTTCATAAAGAAGAGATGATTTGTGGAGTCTATCGTTCTCATTAAAGATTCAATATCTTTTTCTATTTTTCTATTTTCGTTCACGTTTTTTTTATTGGTTCTGCATCTATCTTCTAGCTTTGATATATTCCTTTCATAGATGTGAGACCATTGTATATATGCGAGATTTTGTAAAAATAGATAAATGGGGGACCAGTGATAAATGCATGACAAGTCTATAATAGAAATTTTTAGATGTGGGACGAAAAAACTTAAAATTGAGACGAGTATTAACTAGGATCGCGAAAAAAAAATCAAAAATATCATGAATGGATCTAGTTTTGTTCTTTTTTAAAAAAAATCAATAATATTATCAACAAAAAAATCGAATTACCGTTTAAATATTACTATTTAAAAGATACGTACTTTTAAAATTTAAAATTGAAAAAAATAAAAAAGTTACCGTCTAAAAAACATTCTCTTAAAATCATGCTTCTTAATAATAATGTTCAGCTTTCAACAGTACATCGTCCCTCGAGTATCCCGTTTGGTGGCAGATAGTCCCTTGACTTTCAAATGTCCGTTGACAGTCCTTAGACTATCGCGTTTGGATAAAGTTAGTCCACCAGATCCTCTGATCCATGAGAGTCTGCCACCTGTCATCATAGTCCCCTGATTTTTGTATCACCACTAGTCCTTTGAATTTAGTTATCCATAATATTCTACATTTTAGGTTTGACCTAAACTCCAGGGACTAGTGGTAATAAAACAATCTGGGGACTATGGTGACAGGAGGTAACCTCTCATGGATCAGAGGATCTGGTGGACTAACTTTATCCAAATGCGATAGTCCACGGACTTTCAACGGACATTTGAAAGTCAAGGGACTATCTGCCACCAAACGCGATACTCGAGGGACGATGTACTGTTCAATGCCAATAATATTCATACAAGTCAATCAAGAATCTTAGTAACATTAAATAATGTTCGAATTGCTTAAAACTAAAGTTTAAATTTTGGGTCATAACCTTCAATAAAACTTGAAAGGCTTAACGCTTAAGTTTCGTTCTCCCAACCTATATACCAAAATCCATACTAAACGGTATAAAAAAACATAATTAACTTAAAAAGTTTATGCGTAATATTATATTTGGTTTGAGAACCGATTTGTAAAATTAATGTTTCATTAAAAAAACTCTGGAAGCATTAATGAGTTATCTCTCCTTATTAATGCTTACCTTAACCGTACAAGGTGATGAGTCCGAATTCGAAGTACTCCCCGGGAGGGCAGCCCAAAGTAAATCTCTCCGTAAACCGGACAGGCTCCAAGAACTTAATTCGGACAGGACTATTGAACCGGGCAGATGACTTCGAACACTGCAAGCCTAAGGCAGTTCGAACTATGACTAAAGTACTAAAAAACCTAAGCACTATCTGACTAAGCTACTTGCCCATCTGCTTAAAACTCATGGGCCTTTAAACATGACCCGGGTCCATTAAACTTGACCCGAAAGCCCATAAGGGCCCAAATTTCATACTATAAATACCCAACCACCGGCATTAACTATGGGTAACAGAATTTACTGCTGCCAAGCTGCTCAATTCTCTCTCTCCACATTAAAAGCACTTTGAAACACCCTTAAACACCCACACACCACCATGAAACACCCTTACGCCGCCTTAAAACTCCACTTGAAATTACCAGCCTACCCTCAGGCTACTTTTATCCTCACCAAATTGGCGACCACAGTTGGAGGCGACGGTGCCTGAATCAAGTATTCGAAACCAAGTAAAGAAATTCTGTCCGAATGAATCCGGATAATCCAGAGCTTCCACCAGCTTTGCTCGAAGTGGTGGAGGAGAATGATGAGTATACTGTCCAAGAGCGTGACAGGTTAAAACTTGAGATAGAAGCTCTGAGGGCTGAAAAGGCCAAGATGGGCGTGAAAGAGAAATCCAAAGCATCAGCTGCTCACCACACCGATAACCCAAGGGAGCGTGAGGTTTCCAAAACTCATGAGAGCACTAAGAAGACGCATGCCAGCTCTAAAAAGTCTCACCGGTCCAAGCCTGTGGAGAGTTCTGACTCGAGTTCAGAGTCGTCGGACAGCTCTTCGGACAGTGAGGGAAATGAAAAGTCCCTGTCCTCTAGCAGTGATGAGGGACGAACCAAGAAGAAACAAAAGCAAGTTAAAAAGTATTCCAGAAAAAGAGATCACCATGGAAGAATGAAAAGGCATATTGGAAAAGGGTCATCTCACCACCGGGGGTATACGGACAAGATGCTGATGGATCCTTTTGCCTTCCATGATGAGCCAGGTATCTTTGCAACTCCTAATGAGGATAGCGTGTTCAGTCGTTGAAGGAATTGGAGGCAGTCTCCACTGTCTTCTAAAATCCTATCCGGAAACCTCCCCAAGAGGTTTGATAGCACCAAGATGGAGAAGTACGATGACAGTACTGATCCGGACAATCATCTGGAGCAATTCAAGAACTTCATGATGAACTTTGATGATGATGATAAACTACTCTGTAGGGCATTCTCCCAATCCTTCACGGGGAGTGCTCTGAAATGGTACAACAGCCTGCCTCAGGGTTGTATTAAAGACTTTGATACTTTTTGGGTGGCTTTTCGAAGGCAATTCGTGGGGAGTAAGGAGCTGAAGGGTAATGGAGATACCATAATCCATTGTGCCCAAGAACCAAACGAATCATTAAAAGAGTACATAAGTCGTTTTGTAAACACAAAAAACGGGTTGGCTGATTGCTTTGAACAGGTGGCAATAGCATCCCTGAGACAAGGTTTGAACCCAGGCAACCTGGCCGATTCGGTGACCAGGAAGAAGGCCATGACCTGGGGAGGATTGCTAAACCAAGTTGGCAAACAAATAAATATTGATGAAACAAAAAAGACCAGGGTGCACAGACAGGTGAGATCCACCCCGGTGGCACCAACTCCAAATCAAAACCAGTCCGGGAACAAGGCAAGAGAAACCGGATAGGGGCATGGAAGGGGAAAAGCTCAGTCTCAACCAGCTGCTCCTGCACAAAGCCAACAGTCTAGAAACAAAAGAGGGCCATGGGTCCAACCGGAGTGGTTTGCAGAGCTCAAAGAAAGTGTGGCAACCATTTTCGATAAAACAAAAGATGAAGTATACTACCGGAGACCGGCAGCCTTGCAGTCTCCCAGAGAACATAGAAATAATTCCTTTTGCCAATACCATAATGATATTGGCCATACCACCGATGATTGCATAGCGTTAAAACAAGAGGTACAAAACTTGATTGAAAGAGGTAAGTTGGGTGCATACGTTAAAAGGAGAGGAGGCAACAGGCCTGACAACACTCATAGGGTTGGTCCAAGCAACGCTGCCCCGGAGGGGGCTATGGTAATAGTTGAAAGGTTTGATGTGGAGTCTGAGTACTTGGATCCTGATCCAACCAGAAACAGAGTGGGTACTATTGAGGAGCGTTCTAGATCAGTCTCCGGGCTCATTAAATTCTTCGAGTCACTGACAATCTTCGGAGGGGACACTATGACAGCTCCTACTACTTCTTCAAGAAAAAGACATGTTCATAATTTGGCCTCCCAGCTAGAAGGAGGCATGACATCCTATCAATCTCCAAACTCATTCCCATTCATAGTTTTCGATGAGGATGATTTGAGAGATATTGCTGGCCCTCTTGAGGATGCTGCTGTCATAGGAGCATCTATATGGGGGCAATGAGATAAGGCGAATTTTGGTGGATACTGGAAGCTCTGCCAATATCCTTTTTCTAAACACTTACAAGAAAATGAGAAATCCAGCTGTGATACAAAAGTCGGACAGATCAATCGTGGGCTTCACGGGCAGCTCGGTCGATGTGATCGGGGAGTTTGAAGAAGAAGTGTTGTTGGGCAGGGGCCCTTTCAAGAAAATGGTTAGAATACTCTTCATTGTGGTGGATTGTCCCACCTGTTACAATGCTATTCTAGGGAGATCTTGGCTCTCTAGGATGCATGCAGTGGCTTCGACAGTCCATCAGTGTCTGAAATATGCTGTTCAGGGGCAGGTTGGGGTTGTCCGGAGCAGCCAAAAAGTTGCAAGAGAATGTTATGCCACTGCCGTGGCTCCACGAACGCTGGGGGCAGTCCGTATAAATGACCAATATCAGTTTGAGGGCCTTTCTGGGGGTGAGGGTGAAATTGATGACCCCAGAGAGACCCCCGGAGTGTTGATCCCAGTTGAGGAGGTTGAAACACACTGCTTGGAAGAAGGAAAAAATGTCAAGATAGGATCCAAAATGTCATCGATGTTGAAAGAAGGAATGTTGAAATTCTTGAAAGACCATCAGCATGTTTTTGCTTGGTGCAATGCTGATGTTACTGGAGTTCCATCAGAGGTGATTTCCCATCACTTGTCAGTCCGGAGGGATGTGGCACGGGTGGTACAAAAAAGGAGAGCTTTCTCAAAAGAAAAGGCTGATGTCATTGTACAAGAGGTTGACAGACTCACAAAGATGGGGCACATTAAAGAATCTCAGTACCCTTTGTGGACTGCCAATCCTGTCTTGGTAAAAAAGAAGAATGGTAAATGGCGTATCTGCATTGACTTCACAGACCTCAATCGAGCTTGCCCAAAAGACTTGTATCCGGTTCCCCGGATAGATCAGTTAGTAGTCTACTTCTGGGAACAAGCTACTCTCCTTCATGGATGCCTTCTCCGGGTACAATCAAATCCAAGTGGATCCAAAAGATCAAGAGCATACCACTTTTGTCACTGATAGAGGTTTACACTGCTACAAGGTGATGCCCTTTGGTTTGAAAAATGCTGGGGCTACTTATCAAAGGTTGGTCAATAAGGCATTTGCTGATCAAATTGGAAGAAATATGGAGGTTTACATTGACGATATGATGGTGAAAAGCGTGGATGAGCAATTGCACTTGTCCGACCTCCAAGAGACTTTTGCCAACTTGGCCAAAGTGAATTTAAAATTAAACCCTGAAAAGTGTGTGTTCGGAGTGCAGTCCGGGAAGTTCTTAGGGTATATCATAAGTGAGCATGGAATACAACCCGACCCGGACCAACTCAATGCTTTGTTCCAAATGGAGCCTCCTCGAAACATTAAAGAAGTGCAGCGTTTAACGGGGAGGTTGGCAGCCTTGAACAGATTCATCTCCAGGTCTTCGGACAGATGTGCTCCATTCTTTCAAACCTTGAAGGGTGCCAAAGGGTTTGAGTGGACACCACAGTGTGATGAGGCATTCAACGAAATTAAGAAGCATCTGTCCTCTCCCAAGACTTTGTTCAAGCCAGTCGATGGGGAGACTCTCTTTGTATATCTGGCTGTTTCAAGTTGTGCCATCAGTGCTGTGTTAGTAAGGGAAGTTGACGGGCATCCTCACCCAGTGTACTACATCAGCAAAAGCTTGATTGATGCTGAGAGGCGTTACTTGAAACTTGAAAAACTAGCCTTGGCCTTGGTGATAGCTGCAAGGAAGATGAGGCCTTACTTTCAGGCTCATCCTATCATTGTCCGGACATCTTTCCCTTTAAAGAATGTCCTTCAAAAAGCAGACATTTCAAGCAGAATGACAAAATGGTCACTAGAGTTGGGGGACTTCGACATAGACTTTGCTCCTCGGACAGCAGTAAAAGCTCAAGCTGTGGCTGACTTTCTGGTCGAATTCCATTCTGATAGGGATTCAGAACAACCTGCTGATTCAAAAGACAAAAAAGTGTGGATTGTCCGAACAGACGGAGGATCCAGTACCATGGGATCTGGGGCAGGAATATGTCTCACTTCCCCCTATGGGGACAACATGTTTCAAGCTATTTGTTTTGCTTTCAGGGCATCCAATAATGAGTCCGAATACGAAGCAGTTATAGCTGGGTTAAAATTGGCGTACATCTGTGGAGCAAAAAGGGTCAAGCTACTAAGTGACTCCCAATTGCTTGTCCACCATGCTCTAGGCCTGTCAGAGGCTAGAAAGGAGCAATTGGTCAAGTATTTACTCCTCTTGAAAAATGAGGCCTTGAAATTTAAAGCTGTTGTCTATGAGCACATTCCCCGGACAGAGAATGAGCTAGCAGACTCATTGGCAACGATAGCATATACGGAGTCCTATCCATGGATCCATGTGCTCGAAAACCCTTCTATTCAACTTGATGAAGGTGAAAAAGAGGAAGTCTTTGAAATACAAGTAAACCGGCCTCAAGACAGGAGGTCTCCTCTTATGCAATATCTGTCTGATGGCATCGTGCCCTTGGATAAATCACAAGCCAGAACATTGAAACACAGGGCTCGTGGTTTCATTATGATTAGAGAAGTCTTGTACAAAAAGTAGTATATAGCAAACCTCTCCTACGCTGTTTAGGGGATCATGAGTCACAAATGGTTCTCTCTGAATTGCATGATGGTGAGGGATCGACCCATTGTGGATTTAGAGCTTTGACAAGAAGAGTGCTTCTTTCCGGATATTATTGGCCATCAATTATGAAAGATGCTAAGGAGCTGGTCAGGAGGTGTGACCCATGCCAGAGGTACAGCAATGAAATTCATGTACCAGCCATTCCTTTGGAATCAATTTCTGAGCCCATCCCTTTTGCTCGATGGGGATTGGACTTAGTTGGGCCTCTCCCTATGGCGTCCGGAGGACGTAAAACCATAATTGTAGCCATTGACTACTTCTCGAAGTGGATAGAAGCAGCCCCCTTGGCAGGGACAACATCAAAAGCTGTTATAAAGTTCATTCTGTCCAACATATGTTGCAGATTTGGTGTCCCCCAGAAAATAACAACAGACAACGGGCCACAGTTTGATAATAGAGAGATGGAGAGCTTCTGTGCCTCAAGAGGTATTCAGCACTGCTTTTCTTCACCTTTCCACCCTCAAGCCAATGGACAAGTTGAGGTGGCTAATAGAACAATACTGTCCGGTTTAAAGAAAAATTTGGAAGGGGCTGCTGGGAAGTGGCCTAGTTATCTACAAGAAGTCTTGTGGGCCTACCGGACAACACCTGGGGCTGCAACACAAGAATCCCCCTTTGCCTTGGTCTATGGGATGGATGCAGTAGCTCCCATAGAGAAGACACTCCCCTCCTTTCGTGTTCATAATTTCTCCGGCCAGACTAATGAGATGGCAGTTAGAAATCAGCTTGATTTGATTGAAGAAAGACGGGTTCAAGCTCATCTTAGAATGGCGCACTATCAGGGCTTGATGAGAAGTCGGTTTGCTTCTAAAGTTAAAAGAAGGGACTTTCAACCAGGAGATAAGGTATTGAGGAAAGTTTTCTTGCATACCAAGGAAAAGCTCTTCGGAAAGTTGGCCCCAACTTGGGAGGGTCCGTATACTGTGGTTGAAAGAATCAAGCCTGGGACATACTGGTTGGAAGACAAAGATGGCAGGGTTTTAACTCACCCTTGGAATATTGAACACCTTCGAATGTACTTGGAATAAAGCTTATGTAAATATTTACTTGTTTAAACATCCATGTAAATATTTGGGGGCATACCGCTTCCTCTCTTCGGCGCCACGGAGAGCTTTCAATAAAACTTGATGCCTTCTTCAATAATTTTCTAAGTTTCTGCAAAATTCTGTTGCTTGTCATACTACCCGGACTGAAAGGTCTAAAGGCTATTTAAATTCTAGCCAGAGAAGCTAAACACTCTCACAATACAATAACTCGAAGCTACTTAAATTCTAGCTATCTAAAGTAAGACAAATAATAAAAGAAGAAGATGGTTGAGTAAAATAAAAGCATTCATTCAACGACTTAAAGTTGCCTTGGCCTTCCAAGGACTTTTTGAACAAGTTTGGGCACAGTACAAAAATCTGTCCGAATAATACGGACACCATCACAAAAAAGGTGCCTTGGCCTTCCAAGGACTTTAGTTCAAACAAAAGATAAACAAAACAAATTATAAATTAAGGTTGAGCCTTTGAAGATGGCTCACCCTCATCTGCCTTCTTGCCTTTGATGTCGCTTTTCTCCTCGACAATCTTCTTACCCTTGGGGTCAATCTCTTCCTCACCTGGGCTCTCTCCGGTTTCCTCTTCATCACCAGATGAGGACACATCAGTGTACCCTTCATCAACCATGGTCCAGTATGGGAGATCGTCGTCATCTACATAGCGTCATAAGTCCCCTAGTCTCCTCTTCGGGAACTTCTCGTGAAACAGGAGGACCATATCGGACTTCACCTTTTCGATCATTAATTTTTCACTCCGTATCATCTCCCTGGCATAAGCGTTGATTTTGGCCTTGATCATGGCCTCCTGATCCTTCACCAAGGCAGCTTTCTCTTCAACAGCCTGATTCACTGCATTCTCTAAAGCAAGTTTGTCAGTGGTCAGATTGGTGACAAGCTTCTCCTTTGCTGCAGTCTCCCCTCTTGAGGCTGTCAAGTCCTTCTCCAGTCCGGACAGCTTAGCCCGGAGATCTTTTACGGTCTCTTCTAAAGAAGCAACTTTTGTGTTGCTTTCAGTTTGATTCTTCTTTAGCTGTTCGTTCGACTCCTTAAGCAAATCAACCTTAGTAGCAGCGGTCCTGAGGTCATCGGACAGCTTCTCCTTCTCGGACTTGAGGTCTTTGATGGTGATTGCCTGACTTCGGACTTGCCTTTCCAAAGTAAGTACTGGCTGCACGTTGCTCAGGAGAGAATGGGCTATAACGTCCCTCTCACTGGAAACCATAAAAGTCCTACCATTGAAATTCACTGTGTTGGAACTACTTGGGGGAACATATGCCCCTGCGAACTCATCTCTGGACAGGCCAAGGAAATAATCACCTAGTTCACCAAGACCGGTGACGTCCACTTCATCCATGTTAATCTCTCCCCTTTCGACCTCATCAGTATGGAATTCCATTGGAATCCCTTCATTAAGATTCCCTGGGATCTCTTCGGCTAACGTCGGATCGGTTGGGAAAGTGGGCTCCGGATCCCGGAGAGCGAGCTCTCCTTCTTGGGAAGTCTTTTTCTTTTTGACTTCCCTGTCAGCACTGTCACTTGCTTGCTTACGAGGCCGTTTGGAAGCCCTTGAGGGTTTTGGGAAATTCACTCCTTGTTTCTCGCTCTCCTGTTCTACCACTTGTAGAAGGTTTGCATCAACTTGAGCCTGGGCTGGCACCTCTGAATCCATTGGGGCCTCTTTCTCAGTATCCTCTACCGCTTTCCTGCCTTTCTTCTTCTTGCCCTTCATTTTACTTGGGGCTTTGGCCCGGGCAGGAAGGAAGAGGGTCCCATCCAGTTCATGAGACCTTCTCAGCACGACGTCTTCATCAGGTGGGGTGGAGAACTCCTCCCAGGTTAAGTCTCTTCGACCTGTGGTGCTCCACAGGTGAGACCCCGCTAGGTTCCCAGGAGTAAAGGCTTTATGAACCCGGTTCTCCCAGTTCTCTGCGGCCCAAGCGTTGAGTTTGCCACAGGTGACCTGTCCGGCCTTCAGATAGTCCTCGAACTCCTTTGGCAGCTCTGATAAAACAAAAGAAAAACCGATTAGTATAAACTTAAAGGAAAGAAAGATTCGAACAGAAACCTAAAATAAAAACTTACGATCGCTTCTCCATCTACTTCGAAGAAGGCTAGGATTCTCCCCGGTTTTGATTTTCTTGCCATTTTCCCATGAGCCACTGACAAACAAGAACTGGCTCCTCCATTTGCTCTCCGACTCCAGGAGATCATCGACAGCTTTAAGATCGTTCCCCATGTTGAAATGGTAGAAGGGGAACTGATGGTGTTTGCACAAGTTGGCCACAGCTGCAAACTCTTCCATAGGAAGAGGAATTCCGGATAGCCTAGACGCCATAATACATGACATCAAGGTGTACCAACCGTTGGGGCTTAGCTGTGTTGGACATAGCTTGACCAAGTGAAAATAGCGCACTATCTCCGGGTCCAGTGGGAACCTAAGTCCCCAATTGAATAGCTCCGTAAAGAAGACTATCTCATTTCTTTTGCAGTCCATCGGGGTCTCTGGATCGATGGGAATTCGAATCTTTACATTCTCAGGGATCCCCCACTTAGTACGCAGTCGTCCCAGATCTTTAGTATGGATAAACGCATACTTGGTCTTTAACAGAGATGAAAGATACTTGAACTCCACCTTGTGAAAGCAGGGCCCTACTCTCCCTTCGAGGCTCTCCGGCAAGTCCGGACGCCTCAGATACAAGTCTTCTTTGCCTTTCTTGACAGCAACTCTAGCAGTTTCAGCTTGTCCGGAGGACTCGGACTCAAATCTAACCTCCTCGATATCTCCTCCATTATTGTTGGGGAGCTTTTGTAGAAACAGCCCGGGGAGGGTTGAAGCTTGGCACAGCTAATCCACCGGACTGTTGGCTCTCTGAATGTTTTCTACTTATCACCTCAGTTTGAGTTTCTGAGGTTGAATTTTCTTTGGGAGGTAGAGGACTGCTAGCCCCCGGACCGGCCGGCCTTTCCCGGAGAGTCCTAATCGTTGCCCCGGACCCTGATTCGCTATTTTTTGCCCCCGATTTTGAGGGTGTACTTTTAGAAGGAAGTCATTTAACCAACCTACTCGGCCTTTTCATGATTAATTTGTCTGGGGAGTGGTCAGAATCAGACCCCATAGCAATGAAAGAGGATTTTTTCCTAACACTGGTGACAGTGACCCGCGGTTCAACAATAGGAATCTACTCTTGAACTGAAGAGCCAGATACTATGGGAGAGAGTGTTGATTGAAAGAGTTTTCTAGGTTTTGTACCTTTAGAAGAAGATGAACCTCTGTCAGATTCTTCGATTGAAAGGGCTGGTTTCTCGACAGGCGACGCTGGAAGCCCTGCTGCAAGTCTTTTTTCTTTTTCAACTCTTTGAGCTTTCTCCAATTCTGAGAGGTTAAGCCAACCGCCCTTGATCAGTGCTGTTCTTGCTGTGAACATAAACAGCTAAGGAAATTTTGAAGTTTTAGAGAGATAAAGCTTTGGGTAAAATGGCAGAGTGAAAGAGATAATGAAGCTGTGAAAAGTGAATAGAATTTATAGTAAATGTGAAAAAAAGGGTTGATTCCTAGGAGAATCCGAAAAGTTGGGCAATGATTAAAAGACGGCGCTGATGTCATTTATGGCATTTAAAAGAAGTAACTTGTTCGAGAAAGTGGTGCAACTTCCAAGGAGAAAAAACGGCTAAAGTGACCAACCAGAGGGTGACACGTGTCCCACTAACTCTGACAAGAACCGTTTGGAATTCGTAACGATTGGTCTGTCCGGGTCCGTCCTCAGTTCTCTTCGAATTGAAAAACCACCTTCTAAATCGGACTGTTTTTCAGTTCTTTGACAAGGACACTTATTCAAATACCTAAAAAAGGGGCTCCTGATGAGTCCGAATTCGAAGTACTCCCCGGGAGGGCAGCCCAAAGTAAATCTCTCCGTAAACCGGACAGGCTCTAAGAACTTAATTCGGACAGGACTATTGAACCGGGCAGATGACTTCGAACACTGCAAGCCTAAGGCAGTTCGAACTATGACTAAAATACTAAAAAACCTAAGCACCATCTGACTAAGCTACTTGCCCATCTGCTTAAAACTCATGGGCCTTTAAACATGACCCGGGTCCATTAAACTTGACCCGAAAGCCCATAAGGGCCCAAATTTCATACTATAAATACCCAACCACCGGCATTAACTATGGGTAACAGAATTTACTGCTGCCAAGCTGCTCAATTCTCTCTCTCCACATTAAAAGCACTTTGAAACACCCTTAAACACCCACACACCACCGTGAAACACCCTTACGCCGCCTTAAAACTCCACTTGATATTACCAGCCTACCCTCAGGCTACTTTTATCCTCACCACAAGGCACCTATCACCATTCCCGAAACAACTCTTTCGTCTACCCTTCTCCCTCCCTTACCCCCCCCCCCTACCTTCTTTCATCTCTCTCCCCTCCTCTTTAAAACCAGATCGAACCCACACCTTCTCTCAATCACCGAAAACTACCCACTCTTAGAAAAATCAGAAAATATAACCCCCTGTCAGTTATACTTCTCTCTCCCTGTCTCACCTAAAACCAGTCTCGACTCCTCCTCGCACCTCCCTGCCCTTAACCGCCTAATTATTCTCCCTCCCCTCGCCGTCTGTTGTCCTCTGTCGCCATCTACAATGGTATAAACTTACCGCAGCTCCTCCTCGAGATGCTCCAACAGAAAAATCACCCCGTGTTTTGATGAAAAACCTCTCATCCACCGGTAGAGCCCTTCCCCAGACCCTCAAGCCCGAGCACCGCGCTCTTCCTGGATACCCAATCCTCCTCGCCATCCTCGACTTCCCCTCCAAAAGCTTCTGACATGCATGGACTTCCTCTATCTGTCCATGGCTCCCCTCCTCCTTCATCCTCTTTCAACCGTAAATCCACCGGCATTTAGACCCGTGAAGCTAGCATAGGCGATCGAGAGGCCTCAGCGCTGTCTCTCTCCCCTCCGGGAACCAGAAACATTATCCAATTACTCTCTGATGAAGAAGATCCATCTAAGATCGATCTAACACCACCGCCTTCCTGCAAAAAACATCTCCATGCCATTCTTGATGGCAACGACAAGCTTATCACATCCATCTCCTCCTTGGAGGACACCTCGCACACCCCTCTGACTTCCCCGGGATCCCACCTCAAGTCTTGCCTCCATGGCAGTGAAACTGCGCGTATCCCCGACCACCCTCCTTTGCTGACCTCCCTCGATCCCCTAAACCTATCACTCGTAACCCTGCCTTCCTCAATCTCACCCCTCGCCTCTGCGTCGTTCTTACCCTCCTCTCTCAATATAACCCTAGCCGTTTGCATGCATGTAGAAAATTTTCCTCTTCATGCATGCACGAACCCTAGCAGCATGCATGTCCTCTTTCACTCCCAATTCCTAACCCTAGCCCTCCCTACCACTAACCGAGAAACAGTTACCCCAAACTACCCCAACTGCTCCCTTGACCCTAAAACCACCTCAGTTACCAACCGTTACCTTTTCAACAACGCCATCCCCTCTCCTCTTCCCCCTCAAGCCCCCTCATCTTTCCCTCAATCCAGCATCCTCTCAATGGCGATCCTTACGCTCCAGCAGGCGATCAAGTCAAACAGCAACCCTCTCTCTAGTGGCCACAACCTTTATTCTAATATCATCCATACTAACAGTCATCCCTTTGTCCAAACCCCAAAGTTAAACCTGATCCCGACTCCCTCCCCGTTCCTGGAGCTTTCCCTGTTCGAAACAGCAAGGGTCATGCATTCTCCAGACCGTCCAAAGCCCATCGCCTCCTTGGCATCCGTCTAGACACCTCCACCTCTTGGAAGAGTAACAGTGCTTTTAGGAACTTTTGAGGAAACAACACCCATATCCATCCCCACCTCGCCACTGAGTCTACCTCCATGGTCAATGTCCAGCACCCGGGCCCGACTTCTAAGACCTGGGCTCATATAGTCTTTTAACCTGACGCCATATCTCCTATGAAAATCCAAAAAAATGGAAGAGATCAACGTTGATAATGGAATCCTTATGTTCCCTGACTATTTTTTAGAAGAGAGCTATTATCCACGTCCAAGCCCTAGCCAACCAAGTGTGGAGTCCATATGGCCTCCAGGAATGCAAACCGACTCCTTCTGGTTATTACTACTTTGAATTTTCAACGGCCGATAACGCAACTGAAGTTCTAGAAAAGGCTCCCTGGTTTTTCAGCAGCCGTCCCGTTTTCCTCAAGCGGTGGGAACCAATGGAGACTCTGACAAAGAAAGCCCTGAAAACCATCTCACTCTGGGTCAAATTCCACGGGATACCTCACGAGCTCTGGTCGAAGAAAGGGCTCGGCATCCTTGGAAGCTTTTTGGGGACTCTTATCTATGTAGATAGCCAAACAGCCGACCGTTCGAAACTAAACTACGCCAGAATATGTATCATCATGCAAGCCACTTCTAATTTTCCCTCCACCATCACCATAAGATGCCTAGGCAGAGACCATGTCATCCAAGTTGAATTTCAAGGCCTCCCAACCATCTGCAAGCGCTGCTTCTCCTTCGGGTACGCAGCCGCTGCCTCCCATTTCCCCGCGGACCCATCATCCTCATCCCTCCCAAGTCGTCACCCAGGAAAAGAACCAATGAGTGACTCAAACCCCGCTCATATCACGCTATCAGACTCGAGCAACAGCAAAGCACCAACACCGGACTCCCTCCCCCAAATGACCATCCAAAACAACTGGACCAAAAGCTACATCATCACAAGCAACAACCCTGCAGCCGCCCAGATAGGCCAAGAAGAAGGAGAACCTTCATCAACGGAAATCACCTCACCGAGATCCAAAGCCGCAAGTAATGTGGTTATATCAAGTATGTATGGGGATAACCCCAAGTTGTATTAGTCAATTCCTACCTTACCTCTTATTTTATCAGTTTAAAAATGAAAATTGCATGTTGGAACGTTAGAGGTTTAAATGATCATGTGCGTCAAAAATACGTACAAGATTTTGTATTTGCAAATAGCATTAATTTCATATGCCTGATTGAGACCAAGGTCAAGAGTGACAACATAATGCCTATCATGAGCTCCATGTTACCTTTCTGGAATTTCCATACAAACCATAATTACCACCACTTAGGTAGAATGTGGATTGCTTGGAATCCAAGCGTCTATAGCATCACCTTTAAAGATATAACTGCCCAATCTATTCATTGTGAACTGGTTTGGACTGTCAGAAACACTAGTCTTAACCTCACCGCCATTTATGGCTTCAACGAGCCTTCAGACCGCCTCTCTCTTTGGAGTAGACTCCGTACCATTTCCTAAAGGATCGCTTATAAGCCTTGGATTGGCCTTGGGGATTTTAACGCCATAAAAAATCCCCATGAACGATCTAACCCCGACCCGCGATGGAATATCTCAATAGAAGCTTTCAATGACTATTATAGTTTATGTAACCTTGATGACCTCTACTCAACCGGCTTCCAATACTCGTGGTTCAATAGACAAGAGGACAACCCTATTTCTTCCAGAATCGACAGATCCTTTGTTAACGGATTTTGGGACGACACCTTCCCAAACTCTTACGCCCACTATGACCTCCCGCGGACCTCTGACCATACCCCGATTATCCTCCACCTCTCCACCTCCTTCACCTACTCCCCTAGACCTTTTAAATATATTAACATGTGGAAGCTCCATCCAAGCTTTCAAGACCTGGTCTCAAATAGTTGGAACATTCCAACTAATCAGAGCCCCATGCAAAGCTTTTCCACTAAGCTAGCCAAGCCCCCTCTTTATCTTCCCTCAACAAAAGGGAATTTAGTGACATCAGTGATAGGGTCAAAAAAGCCAAGACCGATCTCGCTCATGCCCAGGAAAACCTCCTCAACATCTCATCTAACCACACTCCCATCTCCTTGGAAAAAGAGGCATCGGACTCCTACATCTTCTTCAGCCGTGCTGAGGAATCTTTCCTTAAGAAAAAATCCCGTGAACCTTGGTTTAAGCTCGGTGACAAGAACTCTAAGTTCTTCCATAACAGTATTCGAGTTCATCGAGCTAGGAACAAGATCCTCTCCATCTCTACCTCGGGTGGCTTTACAAGCTCTAACCCTCGTACCATCTCTTCCACTTTTAATATTTTTTTCCTTCTTCAGTTAGGTTCCCCTAGCAATAATGACTACCCTGGCCCTGACATAATCAAAAGCTTAATCAACACCAGCGTTCCCCCGGACCTCAAAGCAGAAATGATTAAGCCCATCTCTAATGAGGAAGTCAAACAAGCCTTGTTTGCGATTAACAGCGATAAGGCGCCTGGTCCTGATGGCTTCAGTATGGGCTTCTTCAACTCTTGCTGGAATACTGTAGGTCCTGACATCTGTGTCAGTGTCAAGCATTTTTTTCTCTAATTAGGAAAAATAAATACAGACTGGAACAAAACCCTTATCGCCCTTATCCCCAAGGTGGACTCTCCATCGCTACCCTCTGACTTTAGACCCATCGCCTATTGCAATGTTATTTACAAGATAATATCAAAAATTATTACTAATGGAATTAAACCGGCCCTCCCATCTCTTATCGACCCCTCTCAGTCCGCTTTCATCCATGGTCGCTCAATTGTAGACAATATCCTCATTACCGAAAACCTCATTCACGGTTATCAAACTAGGTATGGGTATTCGGTTCTTCGGTTCGGTTCGGTTCGGTTCTTTCGGTTCTCGGTTCTTTCGGTTCTTTAAAACTAGTACCCATTTAGGAACCGATTAAAATTCGGTTCGGTTCGGTTCTCGGTTCTTTCGGTTCTTTAAAACTAGTACCCATTTAGGAACTGATTAAAATTTAGTTCGGTTCGGTTCTTCTCAGTTCGGTTCGGTTACATTCGGGTTTTGGTTCCAAATGGTTACTTTCTAACCAAATGGTTACTTTGTAACCAGAAGAACTGTTTGGAACCGAACCCGAAAGGAACGAAATGATTATTTTCTAACCGAATGGTTATTTTCTAACAAAAAAAACTGTATGGAATTGAACCCGAAAAGAACCAAATGGTTATTTTCTAACCAAATGATTACTTTCTAACCAAAAGAACTATTTGAAACTGAACCCGAAAAGAACCAAATGGTTATTTTGTAACCAAAAGAACCGTTTGGAACCGAACAGAAAACCATGGATATTCAAAGGTACTATTACTTATTCGGTTCTTTATGGGTACTATTCGGTTCTCGGTTCCGAACCGGATCGAACCGAGAACCGTGGGTATTTAAGATAAGGAACCGTACGGGTATTTATAAGGAACCGGAACCAAACCGAATCCGTTATTTCGGTTCGGTTCTTCGGTTCCATACCCATATGCACATGCCTATATCAAACTAACCACAAAAGCTATAGATGCGCCCTCAAAATAGACCTCAAAAAAGCTTTTGACAACATCAGATGGGAAGTAGCCCTCGATATCCTGTTAGCCATGAACTTCCCCATGGCTATGATAAACCATATTATTCAATGCATCGCCACTCCTTCCTACTCTATTTGCATCAATGGGAAGACGATGATCTTCTTCCCGAGAGTGAAGGGCCTCAGACAAGGAGACCCTCTCTCCCCGGATATTTTTGTTATTGTAATGCAAGTACTCTCTAGAATAATATAGGAAAAGAGCCAGAACCCATCCTTTGAGTTCCACTGGAAATGGGAAAAACTTGGGATAATCAACCTCTACTTCGCAGACGACCTAATTATCCTTTGCGAAGCCAACATCCAATCAGTCAACCTTATCCATGAAGGTCTGAAGGGATTCGCATCAATTTTCGGGCTCCATTTAATCCTCTCTAAGAGCCACATCTTCTTCTCTGGAACCCCTCCTAATGCTAAACAAGATATCATCAATCTTCTCAACTTCAAAGAAGTCTCCCTCCCTGTCCGTTACCTCGGAGTCCCTCTCATCTCATCACGTCTAACCTACAACGACTGCAAACCCCTCTTCCTCAAAATCACAAACCGAATCAACTCTTGGACCTCAAAGCATCTCTCTTATGCCGGAAGACTTCAACTCATCAACTCTGTCCTTTTTGCAAGCCATGTCTATTGGTCCTCTATCTTCATCATCCCGGTTAGGGTCCTTAAGGAGCTCTCCCAACTTCTGCGCCTTTTCCTCTGGTCGGGCCTCGAAATGAAGATTTTTGGATCAAAGATCGCCTGGGAAAAAATCATTGTGTCTAAAGATGAGGGTGGCCTTGGGATCCCAGACCTAAATATTTGGAATTAGGTGGCCGCCCTAAAGCTTTTATGGTCCATCCTTACAAAAAATAAGAACTCTATATGGACCCAATAGACCCTTTTGGAAAAATTAAAAATAATTGCTTCTGGACTCTCCCCTCCCCCTCGAATGTTAGCTGGAGCTGGGGGAAGATCCTGAAGCTCCGAAATCTAGCAGCAAAACCTCTACAAAGTCATCATCGAAAACGGAGCTGACACTTCAATCTGGCATGACCCCTGCCTATTCCCCTTTTGCCTGGTAAACCGCTATGATCCTTCCATCCAAAATCTTACCAGGCTCAGGAACATTAAATTGGTCAAAGATCTCCCCAGCAATGGTCGTTGGATCTGGCCCTCACAAGCCATAGCCCCTAATAGAAGTCTCCACCCTCACCTATCAGAAATAATTTTAGCTCTCAGCAATCTTCCCCCCGCCACCGCTGCCCCTGACACTTTCATTTGGATCCCAAACAAATCACACCTAACCTTCTCCATCAGTAGCACGTATGCAACATTAAAACCCCACAGACCCAAAGTCGCCTGGGCCAACCTTGTTTGGCACAAATACTCCATCCCTCGGTACTCCTTCATAACCTTGTTAGCTATCCATAACAAGTTCACCACCAGAGACAAGTTTATCGCTTGGGGCATATACTCTCCCCCAAATTGTGTTCTCTGCGCCACCTCTCCGGAGACCATCGATCATCTCCTAACTCGGTGCCCTTTCTCCTCTGCTATTTGGGAATCCCTTTCCCAGAAGCTTCTCTCCCCCCCCCCTCATTTCCCCCTGTCCTTAATGGCTAGAGGAAGCAAGAACTTGGAACCCTTTGAGCGATCATCACAATGCTCCTTGGAAAAAGGTCTTTTGCGCCACAATTTACTACATTCGGAGAGAAAGAAATGATAAAAATCTTCAACAACAAGTAGACTTCTTTCACAAGCATAGCCCATCATGTGCTATCAGACCTCCGATACCGTTTTAAAGGATCTAAAATCAACTTCACTGGATAACTCAATTTAAATATTACTTTTATTTTTATTATAAACATTGTAATTCCACACAACAATGTAACTCGCTAGGATAACTCCCTGTAACGAGGCACTCGCCTCCTTGAACCCCTGTACAACCTTTATATATTAATTTAATCGTTTTTTACACCAAAAAAATTATGGAATCAAAATGAGACTGTGGCTTTGTAAATATATTTAAAACCATCATTGATAACCATACGTTATTAAAATGTTGTTTTAAAATCGGAAAAAAAAATTATTAATCAAGGAATGTGGCAATTACTAATAGGATACATATTGCGAGACCATAGTCTAATACTGTGTTCGAGCACATGGAATCATATCCTAGAATAAAAGATTACAATAAACCTTCTATCAGCACTTTCATCTTCTCGAACCTCTCTTTTACACAGCAAATCTCACTCCTTTTGAACTCCCTTTTACCTAGATCCAGTAACATGCAAGGAGATAAACAGCTTAAATCTTCTTCAACAAGGTTCATGCAACCTGAATTTGGCGAGAAAGTATAAATGATAGCTTAGTTTGACATTGAGCAGCAGCTTTAAAACCCTAAGAGAATCCACCTTGAGTCCAGGCTTAGAGGTCTTTCTATCATCCTTTTCATCTTCTCAATTTCCCTTTTTCTTAGCAAACCCTAACTCTTCTCGAACCTCCCGTTCACCTAGTGTTCCAGCCTGTAAGGATGACTTGAAAATGACAGTTGTTGTACGCATCGAGCAGCTTTGAATCTTTCTCCAGTTTGAAGAATCCTGTCGATCGTCCCGAATGCATGGAGTTCCTGCAAAAACAATCCAGAGAGGTAATTCTGATTTTTATACAAATTTGATTAATTAAAATATCTGAGTCCCAAACTTTCAAGCAAGATTATTTCTTGTAAGAGTGAAGGGATGCTAAAACCATTGAGGTTTTCTTTTTGCTTGCATCTCAAAGTCCACCTAGCTAGTCAATCGGCATCTTGGTTTTGGACTCGAGAGATGTGCTTAATGGTCATCTCATGATGAATTAGTTTCCTACAGATGGAAAGAATAGGATTCAGGAACCAAGGAGTGTTTCATTTGTCTAAATAGTAGATTAGAATACTAGAATCAGATTCTATGTCTATTTTAACCCAGTTGTTTTTTTTTTTGCAGGTAATTAAACCATCAAGCGAGCTCTTGTCTCTGCCATTAAGGGGTTCAGCTTGCCATAGTTATTGCAGGACCCCTGGATCATCTCTCCTTCATGGTTCCTGAAGATAATTCCACCGCTTGACTCGCCACTGGAGGAGCAGGAAGCATCCGAGTTCATTTTCAGTCTACCAGGATGTGGAGCAATCCACTTCAGGTAAGCAATATTATCTTTCCTCTTTGTATAAGAAGTGAAACACATAGTAAAACCTGCATCAAGAGCATTAGACCAATGCTTAATAGTTAGAGCATTAGATATGTTTAGACCGTAGATGATTCTCATAATTCCCTGAGTAGAATTATCAGAATTCATATGATTGGTCTTAAATTTTTCCCTATTTCTGTTTTGCCAAATTTCCCAGCATATGGCAGCCGGCATAACATGAGTGATGTGCACTCTATTAGCAGAAGCCCAAAACCATTGTTTGATTATGTGTGTAATACCCATAAATCTGTCAATTTTCACTTTGAATAAACCTGCAAAATGCTGCCAAATATGCCAAGAATATTTACAGTTCACAAACAAATGATTAGGATTTTTAATTTTATTACAAAATTGGCATTTAGAAGCCAATTGAAAATGTCTTTTTGAAGAATAGTGTCAATGGGAATATAATTATTGAACTACTTCCATAATAGGAATGAGAATTTCCTAGGAATCACATTATTCCATATTTTTTGAAAAAAAAAAAGACCTGTTATGGTGCTTCCTAGTATTGTCCCAAACAGGCTTAACAGTGAAACTACAATATTTAGTTAGCATCCATTTAATACAGTCATCTTTATCAGGTTTAATAGAAAGTATTTTAATTTTATTCACATTAATAGAGGATAGATAGGCATTTAAAGTATTAGTATCCCAGTTATTGTTAATCCAGAAAGATTTCACTTTAGTAGGAAGAAACCAGTTATTTTTCTCATTACCATTAAGAGAGATAATAGGAGCTTGACATAACGAGTTATCCAGCCAAATATCAACCTCACCTTTACCCAACCACCAACTAATATTGGGCTCAGTAGTATCTTTGATGCTAGCCAGCCTCCTCCACGTAATATCCCAGAATATTTTATTCTCTCTAAAGGTAAAGCAGAGCTTTTGAGAGAAAGAGTTTTGAATATCAGAAATATTTCTGATATTCAGACCTCCTTCCTCAAAAGGCTTACATAAGTTACTCCACTTATTCCAATGAATAGCCTTCTCAGAAGAGGAAGATCTCCAAAAAAACTTATCAAAAATCATCTCCACTTTCCTAATAATACAATTAGGAAGTAAATTATTTTGCATCCAATAGCTAGGAATAGACATAAGGACAAAAGATATTAGAACAAGTCTGCCTCCATATGATAGATTTTTGTCCTCCCATTTAGAGATTTTATTGTTGACTTTGTCAATGATGCTCCTAAAATTTATTGCTTTATTCTTCTTGTGCAGGGTAACACCCAAGTAATTAGTGGGAAGATGGTCCACAGAGTAACCAGTAAGGCTAGCCAAGGATTCCTGTCTGCTTCTCTGAAATCTGGTGGAGACCACTATCTTAATTTTCCTTTTGTTGATAAGTTTACCTGAAACTGCTTGGTAGTATTCTAGAAAATAACTAATATTTTCAATAGTTCTTTCTTTGCTGTTAGTAAAAATAAGTGTATCATCAGCGAAAGCTAAACAATATACAAGCAATTTAGAATTAGAAGCATACTACATATCCCTATTAATACTGAAAATATTATCTAGACCTCTAGTTAAAACCTCTTGGCCAATAATGAAGAGGCTTGGAGACAGGGGATCTCCTTGTCTCAAGCCTCTTCTGGTTTTAAAATAGCCTTTAACAGTTCCATTTATCAGGATTAAGACATAGACATTGCTAATTAAAGTTCTAATTAACTGGATAAAATGATTCGAGAAACCAAAAGACTTTAAAACTTTGTAGATAAAAGAATGAGATATTCTATCGAATGTCTTAGATATATCCAATTGGACTAAAGTATTGCCAGTTTTAGGTTTTTTATCAATACTATGAATCAGTTCTTTAGCAATGAGAATATTCTCATGAATAGATTTATTTATAACATAAGCCCCTTGATAATTTGATATAATATTAGGAAGAATGTCAGTTAGTCTAGTGTTAATTATTTTAGAAATAATTATATTAAACATGGTACAAAGACCAATGGGTCTATAATTAGTCCAGCCAATAGGGTTTATAGACTTGGGGATTGAACATAAACCAGTGGCAAAGATACCACTAGGCATATCATATCCCTTAATAATAGAATTTAAGGCATTACATAAGTCAAGTTTAATAGTCTTCCAACATAATTTATAAAAATAGATATTGTAACCATCAATACCGGCAGCAGCGTCAGGATTAAGAGAGTTGATGACCCTCCAAACTTCATGTTCATCAATAGGTTTGAGAAGTCTTATATTGTCCTCCATTGTTACTAGCTAAGGAATAGTTTCAAAGATAGGATTCCCTTTCATCAAGTCTTCATCTTCTGCAATAGAATTATGATTATTAGTTAAGACCTTTTTAAAGTAAGATACATCTGAATTACCAATAGATGAAGAGTCTGTAATCTAGATGTTGTTATCCTTGATGCTTCTAATAGTATTTTCCCTCCTTTTCTTAGCAACATAGGAGTGGAATACTTTAGTATTCCTGTCTCCATCTTTCAACCAACTGTTATAGCATTTCTGTTTCCAGAAATTCTCTTCCATACATAAAGCTTTAATATATAAGCTATTGGATTTATTAAGACTATTCTTAGTGTCTCTGTTATTATTAGACTGATATAACCTATCAAGTCTCTTAACATCCTATTCAACCTGTAAAACCTTATCAAAAAAATTCCCAAATAGTTAGAGTTCCGGGATTTTGAACATTTTTTTAGTCTTCTAAGTTTAGACCATAATACTTGAACAAGGTTACCACCCATCTTAAGAGACCATTTTTTATCAACAGTTTTAACAAAAGAATCATCCATTGTCTACATATTCATAAACTTAAAGCTCTTGTTAATAGAGTTAGATGTAAGAGAGATATTAATTAGTAAAGGGGCATGGTCAGAACAAGTTCTGTCCATGTGGATAACCTGAGTCTCCTTAAAAATCACAGACCATTGGTTGTTGATAATAGCCCTATCTAGTATTTTCCATCTAGTACTTCTATTCTAAGTAAATTTAGAGCCATCATAGCCCACATCTTCCAACTGACAGTCCCTCAAAGTGTCATTGAAATCCTGAATGATGTTAAGGCATAAAGATGAGCAACCAATATGTTCATCTGCATTAGAGATAACATTAAAGTCTCCAACAGTAATCCAAGTAGTAGATAAAGTCCTTAGCATATCCCAAAGAGCAATCCTCTTCAATCTCTGACATTTAGCGTAGATTATAGTGAGAAGAAACTTGGAATCAAGATTGATCATGATCAATAACAGAAGAAATAGCAATTTCATCCAACCAGAAAAACTAAATATTGTTAGAATAATTAGTTATCAAATTAGTAAACCCCAACCTTCTAGCAGTAACTTCCAACATTTCCTTATTGAGAAAAGGTTCCTGAATAGCAATCATTTTTAACTTTTCTTTAAATATAATAGATTTTAGTCTTCTGACTGTGGCATTTTGCTTGATACCTCTGATGTTCTAGTTAAATATCTTTATCATTATCAGAGTATGAGTAATGTTTAAGTTTGTCACCTTGATAATTCAAAGATTTGATAATGAGTTTACTTTGTTTCTTTCCTTAATTTGCAGTTCTAAGCTTTCTTCGAAGGATTTCATTGAATTTCATATCGCTACCGTGAACCTTTAGAGATTCATGAGAACAAGGAGTATTTCCAATATTCTCTTGAGATGGAGTAATATTTCAAGAGCAGAGAGTTGTTGTGTTGAAAACCTTGCTCGAGTTTCTCTATAGCTTCTATAACCTCTTTGTCGCCTATAGAGTTGTTACTTTTACTAGGAGAATCCTTTGTAATATCGTGTTCTCTAAAGAATTCAGGGGAGACTTGTAAAACTTGTAAATCATTTATAGTCTTCATAGGTTGAATAACAATGGATTGTAACTGAGTATTCTTTTTAATCCAAACTTTTTCCTTATCTTTTTCCTTGAACAAGTTAGGATCATCTTTCTTTTCAGCTTCTTTTCCATTCATAATCTTTTTACATTCTTCTTGTTTATGTCCCAAATGCGAACAGAAATTAAAATAACTTGGCAAATTCTTATAACTAAGAGATAGCCAACACCCATCATTCAATCCAAACCCGATCCAAGCGTCGTACAGGATTCTTTTCGACACATCTATTTCAACCAACGCAAAACAAGCATTAGAGAATGCTCTGCTTTTGCTGGGAATAATAACCTTGTAATGAGTACCTATAGTTGATGCTATATCGTTCATCACAGCGTCATTGAACAGAAATTCTGGAACGTTACCTATCCTAACCCAGACTAAGGAACTGGGATTCTCATATTTGACATTAAAGTTCGGGGACCAGTGTAATATTCTCATCACCGAACTGCCCACTGTCCAATAGCCCATGGACCAGAGAGTAGTAACATCATCCTTTTGATCAAATTCGATCAGTATATAACACGAGTCCCATATCTTATAGTTGTAGTCGCCTTTGAATTTAAAGAAGTCAAGAACTCAACGAGAGTAGAGCGTTTGGGAAGACCTCCGGTGAACTTTCCGATCAGAGTGGTTTTAGAATTCTTGACCAAATTATCTTTCACGGCATTGTAATGGATTGAAACATTGTCTCATTTTTGCATAATTTCCTCAGGGTGGATGGTAGAGTCAGGAACCTTTTTTCATTTTTCACAATTTCTGCGTAAGATCTTTTTTATATTTCTCTGTTTTTGTTTACCCTGTTTCCCAAAACCAGAGTTAGAAATTCATCTTCAGTGAGCTCGATGATCAAAACCTTAAGAAGATAATTAATTGAAAAGGATCAAAAGCATCGATCTCAATGTGTCGTAGAGAAGAACCAATGTTGAAGCGAAGGGAGAAATCTTGGAAATCTTGGAGCTTCTCAAAAAATATATAATGTCTTATTCATTGGAACCAGATACGTTATTAAAATGTTAAACATCATATAAATAACAATTCGTGTATTTATATATTTACACAAAATCGTACATTATTAAAATGTTAAATCGTATCTTAAACAATGCATCTATTTGTATATTTAAACAAAAAGTGTTAATCATTTAAAATAGGAATGCGATCACGTGGCATATGTGTGATTGTAGTATAATGTAACTCACTATTAATACGAGAGAAAACTACCCATAAATACTTTATCAAATATGTAATACCAAACTAGTATCTATTTTACAATCGTTTTATAAAATATTTGAACCCAAATATTGGACAAAATACCTTTTAGGGTATAAAAGGGGTCATTTTAGTTAGAACTTGCTATTTTTTTACTCATAAGCTAGACTTTTGGGTTACCATTCCCTCCAATTTTACTTTTATAATTTTGAAGAGAAAGAGACACGAGACCCAATACAGAATCCATAAACCCATCCTCAACACAACTGTCTTCTCAACCGTACCGGCATACTTTACCGTCGACGTCGCCGGTGAAAGACGTCGTCCGACAGAAATTTCGACGACGTTGAAGCCTTCTGATTATCGAACGTGTATTTAGGAAGTTGTTTTACTACTACAGGTATTATTTTTCCAAAAATAACTTACCTAAACCTAATTTTTTACGATTGCAGTAGTGTTTTGGTTTAAAAACGTGAGTTGATAGAGCGGTTACTTGTTATTTGTATGTTTTGTATTTTATCCATTACATTTATTTGCGTTACCTTGTTCTTCGTTTATGAGTTTTTTTCTTTGCGTTACCTTGTTCTTCATTTGTAGTTTTTTAGTTTAAATCTGGGTTTGTTTTTGGATTCTGGGTGTGGATGGTGATACTTGTTTTGTGGTTGTTAGTTTGATTTGGTTAGTATTGATTCGTGGTTGTTAGTTTGATTTGGATGGTACTTGTTTTTTGGTTGTTAGTTTCATTTTTGTAGGTTGATGATACTAGATTAGTTTTGGAACTGTAGGTAGAGGATGCTAGATTAGTTTTACTACTGTAGGTAGAGGATGCTAGATTAGTTTTAAAACAGTAAGTAGATGATGCTAGATTAGGTAGAGGATGTTAGATTAGTTGTAAAAACATTGCTTGATAAGACCATAGATGGTAATGCTAGATTGGTTTTGTCATGCTAGATTGTGATTAAATGTTAGATTAGTTGTAAAACATTGCTAGATAAGACCATAGATGATAATGGTATATTGGTTTTGTCATGCTAGATTGTGAGTAAATGGTAGAATAATTTTAAAACATTGCTAGATTAGACCATGATTGCTAGATATGACCATGTAACACATTGCTACATTAGACGTGTTAATGATAATTAGATGTTCTATTTAAAATTTTGGTGCTTTGTGGTTTCCAATAGGAATAGGTATATGATATTGTGATTTATGACCATGATTGCTAGATATGACAATGCTTGTAACTTTTGCATAACATTGCTAGATATGACCATGGTTTCTAGAGATGAGACTATGTTTGTAATTGTTGGATAATATTTCTAGATATGATCATGATTGCTAGATAGGGCCATGCTAGATATGACATTGCGATTTATGTGTCAATAGGACCATGCTAGATACTTGGTTCATAGGTATATTGTCATTGTGATTGGAGTATGACATGGAGATTGTTGTGTCATTGCTAGTTTGCTAGATATGATTATGATTGCTAGATATGAACATGATTGCTAGATGTGACCATGATTGTAATTGTTGCATAACATTCCTAGATATGACCATGGTTGCTAGATATGACCATGGTTGCTAACAATGTTATGTTAATACTTTGCTAGATTAGGGTATGACATTATGATTGTGATTTCACTGTTAATTTACTAAATTGTAGTCTGTTGCATAATATTTCTAGATATGATCATGATTGATAATGTGATTTTCTATGTAATACATTGCTAGATTTTCTATGTGACACATTTCTAGATTGGGTGTATTAATGATAATTCAATTTTCTATGTAAAACATTGCTGCTTTGTGGCTGGAAATATAACTTACTGACTCAAACTTGTACAACGCAGGACATAAGAAGAAAAAAATTCCATATAGGGGAGAAGTAACAACCAGCCAGTTGCGGTGTGACCATTGTTTTAAAGCGGGACATAACAGGAGGACCTGTTACGCTCTATTTTGAATTTGCGTTTGCTGTGTAATATAAAACATTCAATTTTTGTGTTATGTTGAAATCATTTATACTGTACTTTGCTCGATAAGTTCTACTTATCATGTGATTCATGTGTTATGTTAAAACCACTTGTATTGTACTTTGCTTGATAAGTTCTTCTAATCATGCGAGAGGTTACTTAATGCATGTTATGTTTAAACCACTTGTAATTTACTTTGTTGGATAAATTATTCTTATTATGTGATTCACGTGTATTACAGTATATGATGCCACTTGTTAAGTTTCGACTCATTGTGATTGCAGTTTACTTCGACATCATTGCGATTGAACTTCATAAATATGTCTTCGCGATTATAGTAGGCTAATATATCGTACGGTTGCATATAAAAGTTTAAATCAATCTAGAATGGCTAATAAAACCAAGCAACTATATTAACGTACAAAAATCATATATTATATTTACACGGAAAATGTAATAGTCGAAAACTCATAAAACACATGTTCATCGTTTCTAAATCTACACTAGTCTCACATTTTTGTGGCCTCATTTATCTTACTTGAAAATATCAAAAATAGCATCCTCTGCAATGGTAATCGCATTCTCAACCTGTCATACTGGAAACTAGATACCAGATAATATAGAGTCAACCACTTTCAAAACAACTACAATAAGTGAATTAAATACACAATACAGCTTGTTTATAACTTAGCAATCAAAATAAAAACATGAAACACACAATTACATTGCATCGTACAAGTTTGAATCAGTAAACTGTTATCATATCTAGCAATGTTATGCAGTGTTGTGATCTAGCAATGTTATGCAGTGTTGTGATCTAGCAATGTTATGCAGTGTTGTGATCTAGCAATGTTATGCAACAGACTACAATCTAGCAATGTTATCTCTAGCAATCATGGTCGTATCTAGCAATGTTATGGAAAAGTTACAAGCATGGTCATATCTAGCAATGATGGTCATAAATCGCAATGTCATATACCTATTCCTATAGGCAACCACAAAGCACTAATGTGTTACATAGAACATCTCATTATCATTAACACGCCTAATCTAGCAATGTGTTACAAGGTCATATCTAGCAATCATGGTCTAATATAACAATGTTCTAAAACTAATCTACCATTTACTCACAAGTTAGCATGACAAAACCAATCTACCATTATCATCTATGGTCTTATCTAGCAATGTTTTAGTACTAATCTAGCATTTACTCACAGTCTAGCATGACAAAACCAATCTAACATTACCATCTATGGTTTTATCTAGCAATGTCTTAAAACTAATCTAGCATCCTCTACCTAATATAGCATCCTCTACCTACAGTTCTAAAACTAATCTAGAATCCTCTACCTACAGTTCTAAAACTAATCTAACATCTTCTACCTACAAAAATGAAACTAAATTTAGCATATCCAGCATTATATAGGAACCTATTTAGGCGTTTTCACTTCCTGTTATTTGTCCAGGTAAATTTAGAGGCAACATAACTTGCATCATCAAGATGGAAATTATGTATTACTTCATTAAAGTCTCTCATTATTATTCACTCAAGAGACTCACTAGAGAGGTTCCTTAAGAAATTTCATAGGTCGGTCATTTGAGATCTTAAACATTTACCATTACTTATATTAATCCAAAATTCTTTATCCAGGTCTGTGTGCCTTAATTTCAAGTGTAATAGTTGTGCTTGATTAGTTATTTTCTATATTGTAAACTCATCCTTCCACAAGACCCAAATCTTGTTGTTGATATCTGTGGTACCATATTGGTATTCTAACTTCTTAGTAACCTTATTCAAGTTATCAACAGAGATCATATGCTCTTGCAGGACCATGAAGTCAATGTTTTCCAGCCTTTTTATAGATTTTAGCTTCCTGATAATAGCCGTATTTCCTAACTATAGTTTTAAATAATGGCGTCGTGGCACTAGCATAGCGCGCGATGCCATGTAATGCTATTATTTTGTTACGTATTGTAATGTAATGCTCTGATCTAAAAAGCGCACAGCGTCGTTACGGTGCCGTAACGTTGCGTTAGTGTTGTGGTGTTATTTCATGATTTTATTAAAACAAAATTGAACTTGTAAATCTATTATTTGTAAACACTAGTTACTTAATCTTTAATTACAAACCCATTGATATAAAAAAGAAATAGTTATTAAACCCATTAAAGACTCTACATATGGGACGTATACAAGACAAATGACGAAGGAGATGAAGATAATTTAGTTGGTGATGAAATTTAAATTTGTTTATGTTTAGTTTGAGTGTTTTTACGTTTATGAATTTTAATATTTTAAGAATAGTTGGATTTGAGGATTTTATAATATCTTTATCAATTTTTTGACTAAATTTCTTATTTTTACTATATTATATATTATTTAAAAATGGTGAACAGAATAACTCTCACCGCGACTCTTGCCACGTCACCCCAACCTTTTAACCTTTTGGTGTCGCGGGACATCTCACATCGCTTAAAATTATGTGTCTACCCCCTTGACGTTCTTTTTTTTTAAGCAAATGATACGTATATTACTAAATTGAGAGTTTTACAAATTCGATTCTCAAATTGAGAACTTGGTGAAAAAGAAGGACTAAAGTATAAAACCAAAAAACTTAACCAAATCCCAAATCGGATTAACCCTAAACTACGATTTCGCCAAAGAAGGTAAAGCAGCCCCTTCAATCAGAAAAAACATGGCCAAAAGGTGAAGAGTGAAGGCTGGCGGACTGAGCATCGCAGGTCTTGGGTCGAGGAGTGGAAACTCTAGGGAAAATGCTCCTCTAAGGCGAACAGATTCATTCCGACTTTGATTAACGGCTTGGCTGACTGAATTTGGAGGCAGAGCGATGAAGCTTCCTGACTTCGCTCGAGAGATAGTGCGATGAGGATGTTGACAGGCTTGAGACTTCTCAGTTTCGAAGTGGATCTCAGGTCATGGATACGAGATGGAACCCTCCGAGTGTAGCATAGTAAGCAGCGGCATATTTACTTACACCAGAAAGTTGGAACCCTTGGCATCTCCTCCCTGCTCTAGTTTTTTATTATCGCGAAAGTTGTGTGGGTGGATACAGATACACATACAAGATAGGTAGCACACAAAGAACACGTAAATCAAGTGCTACTGCCTTTTTGCTTTACTACTTTGGAGAATGAATTCACATACCGCATATCCAAATATTAGTTGTGCAGCAAAGAGTACCTGTAATGCTTGGAGGCCAACTTTCAACACTGAATCCAGCACAAGTTTTAATAGGGAATTGATTTCAGAAGAAGGAGTGTCCTAGAACAAGGATCCTCTGAGTGTCCTAGCACAAGGATCCTCTGAATGTTATGGCTCTTACGGTTTTCCAAAGATGCATACTGACTTTGATCAACTGCGGTAACTTCATCCCAAGACACAACAGACCGGTGGCGCACCTCATTCCTTTAGGGTCCAACGCTTCATACAGTGTCAATCGGCGAAGATATTTCTGTGTGCCTTCTGATTAGTTTCCGCATTGGGGATTATCTAGAATCTTGATGAAGATTGAAATTTCTAATTCTTCCTCATTTTTCATGAATCGGGAAAGGAAGTCCGAGCAAAAAAACTGAAAGAAGAGTAGAATGATTGGGAAGCACAAGACTCAGATCCAAAAACTACTCAATTCGAACAGAGAAGAAGTAGACGGCAATAGCTCGATTTAGGCCAACAGCAAGGAGACTATAAATCGACTGCAAATTTCCTTGGGTCAAATGGATGAACTGGTAAGATTACTTTAAGCAGAGACCATTAAGTTGACAATCTCCTGAGAATATCTGATTGATATAGTCATTTAGAGATGCCAGTGATGCCTGGCTGGCCCTTTGAAGTGTATGACCTTTGTTGTGTTTAATCTTTTTGGTGGTTTTAACTTTTCTCTTTTTGATTTTCTGCTCAGGAGCTTCCCAATAGCTTTGATTTCATGTGTAGTGGCAGAAGTTATTGGAAGGCTACCAGATTTATTGAGTTTCGGAGAGGTATGAATAGACTTCTGGGCTGTGATTTGGTTTTCAGCAAGTTTACTTAGGCTTTTTGGACTGTTATCTTTACTGGTTTGCTGAGTAGTTCTGACTACGAATGATTTGAGCTTAGCGTTCTCTTCTTTTTTATTCTTCTTTTGCTGAAGTGAAGACCCATGCTTGTTGTTTGATACGTTCGTGGCGGAAGTTTCTCCAGGAGGGTTATTTTCCAAGTCTTTATTGTTTGACATTATTGAATCATTGTTATTTTCCAAGTCTTTAGGATGGTTTATCTCATTGACCCGATCTTGAGTGTCATAAGTTTCAGGACAAGTAGGATTGTTATTGTTTAGAGATTCTAGAGGCAGATCTTTGGCAGTAATGATAGATCTCAATTTATTTTTGTAAACCTGACTAAATGGCTGTATGTTATTGTCATTTGGCTGTTGAGAGCTTGTTGAACTTTCTTGAACAGAATCTGAATGTGACAAACTTTTATTGTTAATCACATTTTCAGTATTAGTAACAATGTTATCAGCATTTTCTTTGTTAACAGTCTTTTTGCAATCCACAGTACTGTGTTCCATGTGATGACAGCTATGACAATAACTTGGAGCATTCTTGTAACTAATACCAATCCAGCAACCTTCTTGATCACCAAAACAGATCCATAATTTTCTTTTCAGCATTGTAGATATATCAATTTCCACAAGAGCATAACAGGCATTAGTCTTGGCTCTGTTAAAATCAGGAACAACAATCTTGTGAACATGGCCTAAAGAAGAAGCCATGTCATGGATTATAGTTTTATGGTAAAGATATTCCGGAAGCTTTTCAAGTCTCACCCAAAGCAGGGTAATAGGGCATTCATAATTTTTTTTTATTTTCTGGGCACCATTTTATAATCCTCATTAGTTTACTATCGACATTCCAGAGACTCTTCGACCATAATCTATCAACATCTTCCAGAAAACTGAATTCAATGTAAATCTGTCTTGAATCAATGGTGTTGTATGAGAAGGATCCTTTAAATTTAAAGGATTCAAGGAATGATTGAAACGCGACTCTTTTGGGAATTCCTTGACTGAATTTCCCGATAATTGTTGATTTCGATTTTTGCAGAAGCCTTTTCTTGGTAATTGTAGAGTATTGAATGACATTATGATCTTCATGTTTCTTGATAAAGTCAGGTGAGTGATCATCACTTTCTGTAGAATTCATCAGTGCATCAGAGTATATTTTTTATAGTTATTGTTGTTGATGATGTCTGTACTCTTGGGAAGAGTCGGAAATTCTTTAGAACTGTAGATAACGTTATCCATGGGTCAGGAGAAGCAGAAATCTGGAAGATCTTGATGAAGAAGCATAAACAGAGCCGATGTCGGAGATGATTTCGGAGAAGCACGGATCAAAAGGAACTGATGCCGGAGATGATGTCGGAGAAGCAAGGATCAAAGAGAACCGATGCCGGAGAAGGCAACCGGATCTTTATAGATTATGCTCTGTTTCTTGGAGCATCCAAGATTTCGGAGATTCAAAATATATGTTAAAGGAATTATCACCCCCTAACGTTCTTGTTTATAGTCATTTGGGATGGTTTTGTAAGGGTTTGTCAGGCCCTTAAGATATGGATATTTTGATTGAAATAAGTCTTTTTAAGTTCATGGATGTAAATATTTTTAATTTCATATCCATGACTTTTCCAGGATTCCATTACAGTCTTTATTTTCCTAAAATTAGGGTGGAAATCAGAATTCATGTGTTAGCTTTTGTTGAGGGATTCGACTTAGTTTGGTATTGCTCAGTGTCTTTATTTTTTGTAAAGGAGTTGGCTAACTCAATATCTTGTACGGAATCTATGATGTCATCCTCTCTTATAGTTATAATAGTTGTGTCTATATCTTGTTTGAGTTGAAGGATCCTTTCAGTAGTATCCCTTTTTATAGAGGACACTATCTTGTTTGGCATTTTATTGACAGAGGACTCTTTAGGGGTGGAACTCTGAGTTGGCCTATAATGATCCTTTTGTTGAAGTGCGGATTTCATTGATTTGGGAGATAAAGTTTCAGGATTCCCTTCTTTGATAACAACTAACTTTACCTTAGGGATCCAAAGTAGATTATTTTCGGGTTGGTTGCTTGTTGAATAGGGTTGGTTTTTGACGTATACTTGAGCATGTTCCTTATGATTAAGTTTCTTGCAACTAGATTGTTGATGGCATAAGTGATAACAATGGTAACAATAAGTGGACAATTCGCCGTAAATTACTTTTTGCCAATATCTATTATTTTCACCAAAATAAATCCATATTTTCTTGATAGCTTGCTTAAAAACATCTAGTTCTAACCATACTTTACAGTAGTTGAAACGAGCTTTATCTTTCATTGGAACCCAAACTGTTAGAGGGTTCTCAATGGGCTTTGTCATAAACTCAACTTTATCTTGATTATACATGTACTCCGGCAAGTTTGGGAGTGAAATCCAAACCGAGTAACAGTCGACTCTGTATTTGGATTGTAATATGGTTCACATTTCAAGAGCCTCATAGTTTTGTTTCCAACAGTCCATACATTACGACGCCACGGTTTTTTAAATTCTTCTTTCAAGTCAAATTCCATTAAAATGAGCCTCGGATCCTAGTGAGATGCATATACTTCTCCTGGAAAATTTAAAACTGCCTTAATATTTTTAGATAGACTTGTTGGATCATAAAATTGATCCACTTAAAGGGCCCAACCCACTCAAAGGGTCCAAACCACTTAATAAGGCTCATCTAGAAAGAATATTCTAGAAACATTTAAATTAATATTTAGTAGTTTAGGTTGAGTGCAAGACACACTTTGATGTTGAGTGTAAGAAACACTTTTACCTTGAGTGTAGACTTGAGGTTGAGTGTTTAACTATCCATAAGATCTTAGATGATGGATCCTTGTCTCCACTATGGTTCTATAAATAGTGGAGCTCTCCCACCATCTAGAGCATCACCAAAACACACTAAGAAGTAAAGTTAGAGAGAAAGTTAGAGTGAGAGAAAAGAGAGACAAGAATGCTCTCTTGAGTGTTAGAAAAATATTTTCTCTTCTAGTGTGAGTTGTAAGAGTGTTTTGTAATACTTCTCCTTTTCTATCTATATCAAAGTTGTTTGTTTGTTTTAAAGAGAGTGTTGTTTTATATATTTTCCGCCAACAAAGTGGTATCAGAGCCACAAGCTCTATCTGAAAAAAATTGTTTTTAAATTTTCAACATATTTAAAAATATGGCAAATGGTGTATCATCCTTCCAAGTTCCAACACTCAACAACAACAACTACGATAATTGGAGTATCAAGATGAAAGCTCTCCTTGGAGCACATGATGTGTGGGATGCCGTCGAAAAAGGTTTTGACAAACCCGAAGATGAAGCAAACCTTGCTCAAGAAGAGAAAACAACGTTGAAGGATTTAAGAAAGAGAGACAAAAAAGCTCTATTCCTCATCTATCAAGCATTAGATGATGATGGCTTTGAAAAAATATCAAGCGCATCTTCCGCCAAGCAAGCGTGGGAGAAATTACAAATCTCTTACAAAGGAGTCGAAAAGGTGAAAAAGGTACGTCTCCAAACATTAAGAGGTGAATTTGAATCCTTACATATGAAAGCGTCCGTATCTATTTCGGAATATTTCTCAAGAGTAGCAACCGTTTCTAATCAATTAAAAAGAAATGGTGAGAAGTTAGAAGATGTGAGAGTAATCAAAAAAATACTCCGCTCATTGGATCCTAAATTTGAGCACATCGTCGTGACGATTGAAGAAACTAAAGACTTGGAGAAAATGATGATCGAAAAACTCCAAGGATCATTACAAGCCTATGAAGAAAAGCACAAGAAGAAGCAAGAGATCACCGAGAAACTCCTCAAAGTAGAATTGAAGGACATGCATGCAAATCAAGGAGATGATAGAAACCAACGTAGCCGAGGCAGAGGCAGAGGCCGCGGACGAGGTGGTTATTATGGTAGTAGACGTGGCTGGAATTACAACAACAATAATTCCAACCACAACTACGAGAAACGAGAAAGCTCAACACGAGGTCGTGGAAGAAGAAATCCGAACTCGAGGTATGATAAATCTCAAATCAAATGCTATAAATGTCAAAGGTTTGGACATTATGCTTCCGAATGCAGAGGCCCCAACTATAGAGTTGAGGAGAGGGCCAACTATGTGGAGGAGAAGACGGAAGAAAAAGATATGTTGCTACTAACATACAAAAACACTAATGAAGGTCAAGAGAACACTTGGTATCTTGACACCGGTGCAAGTAACCATATGTGTGGGAAAAGAAGCATGTTCGTAGAGATCAATGAAGCAGTGAGTGGAAATGTCTCTTTTGGAGATGATAGCAAAATATCGGTGAAAGGAAAAGGTAACATTCTTATTCGTGCAAAAGATGGTAGTCACCAAATGATTTCAAATGTCTATTACGTACCGAGCATGAAAAACAACATCTTGAGCTTGGGACAACTACTAGAATAGGGCTATGATATTCATATGAAAAATTATAGTCTTTTTATGAGAGATGACAAAGGAGATTTAATTGCTAAAGTTCAAATGTCGAAGAATAGAATGTTTCCTTTGAATATTCAAAATGATGTTGCAAAGTGTCTTAAGGCGTGTTACAAAGATTCATCGTGGCTATGGCATGTTCGATTTGGGCATCTAAACTTTACAAGTTTAGAGTTATTATCCAAGAAGGAAATGGTGAGAGGGTTACCATGCATCAATCATCCTGACCAACTATGCGAAGGATCTTTACTTGGAAAGCAATTTAGAAAAAGCTTTCCAAAGGATTCGGAATCAAGAGCCAAGAAACCTCTCGAGCTTATTCATACCGATGTGTGTGGTCCAATCAAGCCGAGCTCTCTAGGTAAAAGTAACTACTTCCTTCTCTTCATTAATGATTTTTCAAGAAAAACTTGGGTATATTTCTTGAAACAGAAATCCGAAGTCTTTGGAATATTTAAGAAGTTCAAAGCAGTTGTGGAAAAAGAAAGCGGAAATAAGATCAAATCCATGAGATCTGACCGAGGAGGGGAGTTCACATCCAATGAATTCCTAGAGTTTTGTGAAGCACTTGGAATTCGTCGTCGCTTGACAGTTCCCAGATCTCCTCAACAAAATGGTGTGGCAGAAAGGAAGAACAGAACAATCCTTGATATGGCGCGAAGCATGCTCAAAAGCAAGAAACTGCCTAAGGATTTTTGGGCGGAAGCAGTGGCATGTGCGGTCTACTTGTCCAACCGATCTCCAACAAGAATTGTTTGGGGAAAGACACCACAAGAAGCGTGGAGTGGAAGAAAGCCCGGAATATTCCACTTGAGAGTATTTGGAAGCGTAGTCCATGTCCATGTACCAGACGAACAACGAACCAAACTCGATGATAAAAGCAAGAGTTTTATCTTCATCGGTTACGACTCAAGTTCCAAAGGCTACAAGTTATACAACCCAAACAACAAGAAGGTTGTGATAAGCTGAGACGTGATAGTTGATGAAGAAAGCGAATGGGATTTTGGGTCTCATGCAAATGAGTTCACATTTTTCCCCCAAATTGAAGAAGACGAGCAAACACCGAATGAGCAATCACAAGATGTTGCAACCCCACATGCTTCACCAACAGCAACTACTCATGAAGACTCACCGCCTTCATCATTGTCAAATGGTAGTCAAAATGAGAGAGTTGTGGAACGTATAAGAAGCCTTAGTGATCTTTATGAGGTAACTGAACCAATGGATAACATTACACTTTTTTGTCTCTTTGCTAATTGTGAGCCAGTGACATTTCAAGAAGCTTCACAAGAGAAACAATGGAGAGACACGATGGATGAAGAAATTAGAGCCATCGAGAAGAATGACACATGGGAACTCACCTCACTTCCCAAAGGGTGCAAGACAATAGGCGTTAGATGGTTATACAAAACCAAGAGAAATGCTAAGGGGGAGATTGAAAAACACAAAGCGAGACTTGTTGCAAAAGGCTATAGTCAAAAGGCGGGAATTGACTATGATGAGGTATTCGCCCCCGTTTCCCGATTGGAAACTATTAGACTAATAATTTCTTTGGCAGCTCAAAACAAGTGGAAGATACAACAAATGGATGTAAAGTCAGAATTTCTCAATGGCGTCCTTGAAGAAGAAGTCTACATTCAACAACCATTAGGCTATGAGATTAAAGGCCACGAAGATAAGGTGTTGAAGCTAAAGAAGGCTCTTTACGGGCTAAAACAAGCACCAAGGGCCTGGAACAGTAGAATCGACAAGTATTTCCAAGAGAACGGCTTCAACAAATTTCCGTACGAGCACGCTCTTTACACCAAGATCAAAGATGGAGATATTTTAATTGTGTGTCTCTACGTGGACGATTTGATCTTCACCGGAAGCAGCCCGAGCATGTTCAATAAATTCAAGGAAGTAATGACGAAGGCATTCGAGATGACAGATTTGGGGCTCATGGTGTACTACCTTGGCATTGAAGTTCAGCAGCAAAAAGATGGAATTTTCATCTCACAAGAAAGCTATGCTAAAGATATCCTGAAGAAGTTTAAGATGGAGAATTGTAGCCCAATAAGCACACCCATGGAGTTTGGAGTCAAAATGTCCAAGCATGAAGAAGGCAAAAAAAGTGTGGATCCGACATTATTCAAAAGTTTGGTAGGAAGTCTACGCTATCTAACTTGCACGAGACCGGATATTCTTCATGCACTTGGATTGGTTAGTCGCTACATGGAATCTCCAACAACTACTCATTTCAAAGCTGCAAAGAGAATCCTTCGCTATCTGAAAGGTACAATTGATTTTGGATTACTCTATTCCATTTCTAATAATTACAAACTTGTTGGGTATAGCGATAGTGATTGGGGTGGAGACATAGACAATCGAAGGAGTACAACTGGATTTGTATTCTTTATGGGAAATATTGCTTTCACGTGGATGTCAAAGAAACAACCGATTGTCACGTTGTCCACTTGTGAGGCGGAATACGTTTCTGCTACTACATGTGCTAGTCATGCGATTTGGCTTAGAAATCTATTGAAGGAGATAGACCTAACACAGAATGAGCCAACTAAAGTGTATGTCGACAATAAGTCAGCCATTGCCTTAGCCAAGAATCCAGTATTCCATGATCGAAGCAAGCATATCGATGTTCGCTACCACTACATAAGGGAGTGTATTTCAAAAAAGGATGTGCAAGTAGAATATGTGAAGACACAAGATCAAGCTGCTGATATTTTCACCAAGCCACTGAAAAACGAAGACTTCAAACGATTAAGGAAACTACTAGGGGTCACAGGATCAAGTTTAAGGGGGAGTGTTGGATCATAAACTTGATCCACTTAAAGGGCCCAACCCACTCAAAGGATCCAACCCACTTAATAAGGCCCATCTAGAAAGAATATTCTAGAAACATTTAAATTAATATTTAGTAGTTTAGGTTGAGTGCAAGACACACTTTGATGTTGAGTGTAAGAAACACTTTTACCTTGAGTGTAGACTTGAGGTTGAGCATCACCAAAACACACTAAGAAGTAAAGTTAGAGAGAAAGTTAGAGTGAGAGAAAAGAGAGACAAGAATGCTCTCTTGAGTGTTAGAAAAATATTTTCTCTTCTAGTGTGAGTTGTAAGAGTGTTTTGTAATACTTCTCCTTTTCTATCTATATCAAAGTTGTTTGTTTGTTTTAAAGAGAGTGTTGTTTTATATATTTTCCGCCAACAAAGTGGTATCAGAGCCACAAGCTCTATCTGAAAAAAATTGTTTTTAAATTTTCAACATATTTAAAAATATGGCAAATGGTGTATCATCCTTCCAAGTTCCAACACTCAACAACAACAACTACGATAATTGGAGTATCAAGATGAAAGCTCTCCTTGGAGCACATGATGTGTGGGATGCCGTCGAAAAAGGTTTTGACGAACCCGAAGATGAAGCAAACCTTGCTCAAGAAGAGAAAACAGCGTTGAAGGATTTAAGAAAGAGAGACAAAAAAGCTTTATTCCTCATCTATCAAGCATTAGATGATGATGGCTTTGAAAAAATATCAAGCGCATCTTCCGCCAAGCAAGCGTGGGAGAAATTACAAATCTCTTACAAAGGAGTCGAAAAGGTGAAAAATGTACGTCTCCAAACATTAAGAGGTGAATTTGAATCCTTACATATGAAAGCGTCCGAATCTATTTCAAAATATTTCTCAAGAGTAGCAACTGTTTCTAATCAATTAAAAAGAAATGGTGAGAAGTTAGAAGATGTGAGAGTAATCGAAAAAATACTCCGCTCATTGGATCCTAAATTTGGGCACATCGTCGTGACGATTGAAGAAACTAAAGACTTGGAGAAAATGATGATCGAAAAACTCCAAGGATCATTACAAGCCTATGAAGAAAAGCACGAGAAGAAGCAAGAGATCACCGAGCAACTCCTCAAAGTAGAATTGAAGGACATGCATGCAAATCAAGGAGATGATAGAAACCAACGTAGCCGAGGCAGAGGCAGAGGCCGCGGACGAGGTGGTTATCATGGCAGTGGACGTGGCTGGAATTACAACAACAATAATTCCAACCACAACTACGAGAAACGAGAAAGCTCAACACGAGGTCGTGGAAGAAGAAATCCGAGCTCGTTTGGACATTATGCTACCTTTGATGTTATATCAGCTCGATATTTGCCTTTTTGATGTTGTCTTTGTTTTTGATAATACATAAAATTATGTCTCCAAATTCACATCAGTGAGATTTAATCGTATCTAATAAACTCTGTTTTAGATCTTTGCGTTTCGGACTTTGCATAAGAGTTTCTCCTTGAGCAGGAAACTGGACATTGATCAATTCTTGGCAAGGTTGCCCATGTGGACTCCTCTTCTAGGAGTCCGTTGAATACTGGTTCCAGTTACCTGAATTCTAGAATAGAGTGCAAAAACAAATCAAAATTACTCATCTTATAACTTTTGTTTAGTTCAATCCACTAAAATTTTGATACATATATGTTATTAACTTTTTTTAACGATAGTTACATGTTATATAACTATACTCTGTCGTGGTAATAAAGATATATATATATATATGTATATTGTATTTATTAATAAAAGACGACCCAACTTTTTGTAAATTTTGATAATTTTATAATTAAAACCAGATTGACTATGTACATGGAGCCTTAGATATTTTAAAAGATTTCTTTTCCAACTGATATTATTATTTTATAGTTTTATCAAATCTTTTACTCAAGAAGTGAGGCAGTCTTTTGAAATCACGTATCGATAAAAAATTTACAAGCCAGTCAACAATCCGTTAGTACCAGGTTGAATGACTAAAATTTGGTTCCAAAAGTCGCTTAAAACTGAAGTTTAAATTTTCTACTCTAACACCTCCAGGTTAAAACTTCAATAAAACTTGAGAGGCTTAAAGCTTAAGTTTCAATTTCGCTAGCTATATATCAAAATCCATACCGTACAGTATACAAATATAATTAAATATAGAAAAGTTATGCTTGAATAATAACCTTCAAATTATATACTTTACATTCCAAAATTATATTTGGTTTGAGAACCAATTGGTAAAATCAGTGTTTCATTCACAAAACCATGGAAGCTCCATAGTTTCGTGACCAAATATATAATTATTAATAAACTGAGGTTGTATAATAGGTGATATAATGATATACTGGTAGATTATCGAATCAATCCGCTTAAGGACGCCCAAGAAAGAAAAAGGGCTATGGCGGATCATTGATGTTTCGGATGTCTACTATTGAGTCAGACTACTTGTTCAGCAGCAGCAGGACGAGCAAGAATACCGAGAGTTGAAGCATAAATTTAGGACTTGTCCCCAGACGTTCAAGAGCTCGACCCCAAGAATTCCACCTGTAAGTTCAACCAGCAGATAGCTTCTGGTAAAGCCTGTGTTGTCCATTTCAGGATCTTTATTATAATCAGAATGATTATCTACGAGACCAACAAAACTACTATCTTCGGCTACCAAAATAAATAAACTCAGACAGTTTATCTGAAATTCAACTATTATGTATCATTTACATGAGTTAAAACATTTTTAAACCATTAGATTCAAGTGATTTTTAATCAACATTCATAAGGATGACAAATGTATTCGTAATAACAAATACATTAATATGTAAATTGACTAAACATATGTTTCAACATTAATGGACCTTTTCATTAGAAAAAAACCAAAATATAAAATAATTTTTTTCAATCTAACGATAATAAACTTAAGCTGATGGAAACTCATCTTAGTTATAACTCAGGAGATCCGCCCTAATATATGTATATATATATATATGTATGATTAAACGGAGACATACTAACGAACAAGTAGAGAGTAATATAGGGAGGTCCCGTATGTATGCAGGTTAGGTAGGCCGCATAGATGAGTAAGGAATAATGAGTGCACTCACCAAGTCCCATCTGCATCAGTTCTGCTTTCATTATCAAATTCCTCCTTAGCGAATTCTTCCAGTATATCGTGTTGCCGTTTATTGATTTCACTAAGACAACCAAGACATAGATTAACCTTTAGAGTTAAAGATATGAACAGAAACATTAAGATACCGCATACGGATATTAACAAAAAAACAAAACAGCATACATTTCTGTAATCGAAAATAGACCAAGCTAAATAACTTCCCTCGTTTTCCTCTGTTTAGTTAAGAAGGCGTGAGAATAAGTCTATGTTGATCTAAAACAAACCCAGAGTCTTTGAAAACTTGCAATTATTTCATACATTACGAAAATAGATCAAAACTTAACTACTAGAAATCATATTTAGTGGGGGAAACCATTCACAAAAACAAAAAACGAGTTGGCAGAAAGATAAAGACCACCATACTCGATAAGCTGCAAATATTATGGTAATTACCGAGAAGGTTATGCAGTTTTGGTCTAATACGCATGGTTACACTGGGCTAAATTAGACTATGACTGTTATGTTTGTTTTCTAGGATACTTGGTGCACTTAAAAGACAAACTGTTATGGTCCTAATAGCCACAAATTGCCAATTAGAAGAAATTTTCCATTCCATGAATACAAACCCTGTTTTTACTATGATAATCAGAAGAACAGAAAAGAACTTATGGCTGTACACGGGGCTCAGTGCGATGCGAATGAAGTGTCATTGAGTTGCCACAAAATAACCTTAACCAAATGTAGCAGCCACTCACTTTAGAGGCAGGCTACAAGAACATTCGCTTTCCGTTCATTTTTATGAGACATTCGTATGGATTCGTATCTGTTGGGTAATAGAAGACTAATAACGATACTACGTAGGGAAGTTAATATATAAGCGCATAAATTGAGATAAAGAGCTTAAGTGGGGAAGTCAATACTGCTGAAAAATCAAAAGATAGAAATTGAGATAAAGAGCTTACGTGGGGAAGTTAATACAGAAGCGCACATATTGGTCTCCATGCTCTACAAGAAACCCATGCTTAGGCAGTCCTGCATGTACTTTCGAGGTAAGCAAATTTAGCTACGGCTGTATAACCACACATGTGATACATTGCTTCAGACTTACCTTTGCCTCTAAGAATAACAAGCTGACCAGGTTGAACTCCATTTGGTATCTTACACAGTTACAATTGCAAAGCAAAAGATAAATTTAGCTATGAACATCACTGCTATAACAGAATATCTTGATTATAAAAAAGTGGAAACTGTATGCCAGAGATGGAGGCAAGATGATACTGACATCAACATTTCATAATTGAGATATGGAGTAAACTCCAACCCAGTAATCATAATATTATAAAATGAATAAATATTAAATAAGCAAGTAGTGAACAGAATATGATTAAGAAAAAAATCCATTTGAATGTGCAGTTGAAATCGTAGCAGGGATGAAAATTTTAGCGTCCCCAAACCTGTATCTTGAGTTTGCACATTATCCCTTTCCTGTGTTTGCATCTTGTCTATGTCTATCTTTGAAAAATAGAACTGCAGTCAGAAAATCTAAATTATATCTGCCGTCAAATTCTATATGGCTTATGCAAAATAAACCTTTTGTAAGTGTAAGATTGATAGTGTTTGGTTGAGTAGTCACGTATCTAACTTGGACATAGGCAAGTTGCGAACACAGGAAAGGGATGATGTGCAAACTCAAGATACAGGTTTAGGGACGCTAAAATTTTCATATGTGCTAGTGAAAGTAGTGCTGAGTTAGATGATGATAATATCTCAGGCGTCAGAACCGATACCAAAGAAGAGTATACCTTTACCCATGTCTTGCCAGACAATGTAGGCACCTCAATCTTACCTCCAAGAATAGCCTACCAAGAAAGACAAAAGGAACTCGGATGTAACTGACATTAGCGCTGGAATACGTGTGTATAAATGATAGGCTTGAAAAATATTAGTTGATAACTTGATATATTCACACAGAGGTGGAGTATTGAGAGACATAGTAAAGAACAGTAGAAACTGATAACATCTATAAGTTTATGTTTAAAAACAAGTCGGCAACAAAGATGAGTAACCACACTAGTAAACGAGAATAAATCATAAATCCCAAGATATGCAACCTATGACACTAATCGAGATGTATCAATCCCCCATTAGCAGAGTAACATCAAACCCTTATGAACAAACAGTTCGTAACGAATATCAGGGAGGATAGCTTTTTAATTTTCAAAGGCCAAAGACCCTACAGTCTAATCGAGAGCACTCGACTAAAGGCATGGCCTTGCTATTTTGTAGCTGAGAGTAGAACCAAGAAGGGAAAATGTATGCTAACATTTTCTAATTTACTTCTGGCAGTTCACAGTATCATGAAGCACAGCTCCGCCAGTAAGTGCGCGTAGACACATTAATCTGAAAGGAAGGGAGAAGTGGGGCAATATGTCTACAACCAGATCAATCGGATTCCCAACTAAACAGTCGAGCAAGTAGTTAGGTTATGACAAGATCACTGAGAAAATATAAAGTACAAGACATTATATCTTTATGCGTACAATAGAAGAAGAAAAAATCATGCGAACATTTTTCCAAAGAAAAGAAATGAAAACGTAAATAGGGTTTCTTCACAACTCACCTGTGTAAAGCTAATGTAAGCATCAATATATACATCTGCACCGTCCCTGGAAAAGATTGGATCATCAGCAACCTAGACAAGCACACCAAACAAATAACTAAGAATCAGGTTTACCGAACATGTAATCGATGATGCATAAGCATACCAGTACTACTGTAAAAAATTATCAAACTATCAGAAAAAAAAAGTTGAAGACTGACTTCTTTTAATAATTCAGTCACGTGATCAAGAATCTCTAACCAATGAAGTTCATATTAAATGCCTTACAACTGAAAAATAAAAAAATGCCTCGGGGAGACTATAATAGCACTGTTTTTGTTGGAAAAAAAAATATCTTAAATTGTAAACTGAATTTCTCATTAGAAAGAAGTCAAATCCATAACTAAAAAATACAATGACCATATAAAAAAAACGATTGGAGCAGCTAATCATGGTGAGACGCATATACAAGCATGCTGTCATAAAATTTGACTTTTTAAGCAAATATACTTTAAGTTAGTAGTTAGACTTGATTAATGGTATGTTATATCTTTCTTTCTTTTTAAACAAGTTAAAGAAGTACGTTTTTAAACATCTTAAGCTTCTGAGACTAAATTTCACTTTGATGGATGGATTAATTTTAACAATATTGTCTTGTAGATCTAGGAATAAATTATTATATAGGATCGCTTATCGTTCGAGACTAATTTTTTAGTAATTTGAATATTCTTATCTACTTTTAAAGCCCCGTACTAGCTGAAGATTGTCTTGTAGGTTCTTGGTTATTGTCTAGGATGGAATAACTTGAGAGCTAATATATTTTGGGACTTCTTAGGACTAATATTGAGCAGTTTTTTAGTTGAACTACTCTGAATCAGCTTATTCACAACTTCTGTACTAGCTGAAGATTTAGAAAGAACAAACTATGCCTTTAATTTTATGTACAAGTTTCCAGGCTGACTTCCACGTCCACCAGCATTACCAGCACCCGGTACACGTATTGTATCTCCACATTCGACACCTAAAGAAGATTGAAATCACTTAATGCCGAATATTAAATAGAAAGATATCATCAGAAAAGTTAAAACGACATTGAAAACCTATTAAACATACTCATTTCACAATATTTGAGAAGCCAAAATATTTGCATGAATAGCCTTAATACATTCATTATTGTTATATGAGCTTTATGAAAGATTTGGTTTTGCTGGTGAATTATAAAACTGTCTAATGTCAGATGAAGCCATATAATGTCAGATTTCACACTGTACAACGTGGGATGAAGCCATGTGAGAAGTACTTGTTCCTGTTACAAAATAATTTTTAGAGAGAATATTGTTGTTACTACCACCACTTCATGTTTTCCTCGTTGTTAATTTATATCTTCCCACGTAATCTAGTTGTATACCAGTTATTAGTGTTATATCATAGGTCTTATTGGATCAAAAATACTTATACTGTTATTACTACAGCTAAGATAATTATCCTCATGAGCAGAATGATTCACTATGTTTGACTGACCAAAGTTCAGTTAAAGGAAGCAATTCTGGCATGTTTTAAAAACTAGAACTATACGTTTTCATCTTTCTTTTTTCTCGAGTTATTTGATTGAACTAACCAACCCAAACCAGCTAATCTACAGCATACGGGATTTCTCCAAAATAAAGCCTTAATAACTAACCTGCTGGAATTGTGACGCGTACCTCCTTAGTGCCTTCAATCACTGCTGAACCTCTGCATGACTTGCAGTATTCCTGAAAACGAAATCCACAATTCATAACTAGATATAACCACAGAACCATAAACCAAGTTTCCATAGGAATGCGTAACTTACCTTAATGACACGTCCCATCCCTTTACATGTACTACATGTTGAGGTAAATGGAGGAATTGTAACCTGATTATACCTTGAAAAGTATTAGACATTGCCTCTTAAACGACATTAGCAAAACTTAAAATCCTAAAAATTTAGCAAAATAGATCCTCTATATAAAAAAGAATTATAACTATCGTTGTTGTCTCAAGGGTACTTACTCTCCCTAGGCCTCTACAAGTTTGACACACTGCCATTGTGGCATCAAGAGGGTAGCCACGCCCATCTGGAATTGATTGAAAATAAAAGGAAAAGTAATTATATCCTTAACAAGGAGAGGAGATGACAAATGCAAACTGGATCCAGTAACATTATGTACAATAATGACAAATGCAAAAAAAAGGTCATAAGTATAAAACTCATGAATTCTTACCACAAAAATCACAAGGAACAAAGGAGCTAAAAGACAGATGCTTTGTGCATCCTTTACTAGCTTCAGAGAAAGATAAAACCACATCCACCTGCAAGTTGTGCGGAAATGAAAATTGAATGTTTGATAATAGAAACACATGATTAGTCTCGTATTAGAGTAGACAGCGACAAGCAATGACCTGGATATCAGTTGCAATATGCCGTGCCCCTTCCTCAAAGATCTGGATTGAAGGATAGTACTTACATTAGTAACTCGCACGCTAAATAAAACAAATGCAATTAAATGAAGGAGAAAACAATGATACCTCAGAGAATATTTTGTGGAATGAATCAGAGAAATGAGTTCGATAAGCACGCTCAAAGCCTTCTGACTCTCGAGGATCATATTGTTCTCTTTCTGAACTCCTACTTAATGACTGAAAAATAAAACCACCATCAAATACTCAACCGAAACTATCAAAGAAACAAACAAACCAATATAGAGCGAGCTGTATGTACCCTGTCGTATTCTTCTCTTTTTTTCGAATTTCCCAAAGTCTGCAAATTAGACTTGGCTATTTAGTATTCATTCATTCCTCAAGACATACAAGAAAGGAAAACCACAAATACGAACCTCATAAGCTTCTCTGATTTCTTGAAACACCCTTTTCGAAGAAGGATTATTCTTATTTGCATCAGGATGGTATTTCTTTGCAAGCTTCATGCATTGAAGACTCAAAATAAATCAAGATATAATGGTGATGTAAAACAGTAAAAATACGAAAACACTAAACATACATTGGAAACCCACTTACGGCGTGAAAAGCTTTCTTAATCTCCTCCCTAGTAGCGGTTGGAGGGATACCTAGAACTTGATAGTAATCTTGTGCCGGCGAGAAGAGCGGTCCTTGATGGAATTAAATAAACAAAAAAAAACATTTTTCTTTAATACGTCTAACAAAGTATATAACAATCTATCAATCAGATGAGTTTTGTTTACAGACCTGTGCCATGAATGTAACGAAACCTCGATGGCCCTGTTCCAATATTCATAGTGCAATAAAATGTCATTAGAGATTTTTTTCTGTTGAAGAAAATAAACATAGAGATGATATCAGCGCTCTCTCTCTCTCTCTCGTCGTTACCTTGAGTGCTTATCAATGACTGATGCAAACAAGAAAACTGCGAATCCGTTGCAATTGATGACCGCAAGTGCCTCTTTACCTGCTAAATCATAAGGAAATGAAGATGATTGAACTTTAGAGTTGAATTGAATTGAATTGAATTCGGATTTGATTCAACTAGTTTTTGATGGACTTACTATCCCTAGCCAATTCAATCTCGCCATTTTATTATCGGAGAAACTTCCAGGCGAAGAAAAAAGACAGTCTAGCTCCAGGTTCAGGGTTTTGGTGCTCATAAACCCTCTTAACCGGTCTGCCTAGATCCGGCTAAAGACCATGTGAGCCGGATTAGAGCCAATTTTATCTTTAAAAGAAATTAATGTTATGTCGACTTTCTTTTTAATAATAATCTATGAGAAAAGTACAAGTAACCCGTTCAAGTATGTAATTACCAGTATTATTTAGTCCTTCGATTAAAAATTTGGACAAAATTACTCTCGATTATATATTACCATTTTCACTTCAAACACATTTTTGTCCTTTTCTCATCACCCTAAACCAATCCAAAGACGTCTAATTTTTTAGAAACTACCAGATAAGAAACTGTTCGACTTCCAGACTCTCTCTCCAACCCAAAACCCTTCGAGCCTCTCTCTCCAAATCAGTCGTTCGCCCAACCCCTCACCGGAATTGTACCGGTCACCCTATTGTACTCCGTCAAACGATTAACCACCTTCTGTTGGAGAAGTTGCCGTCAATTGCTCGTCGGCCGGTGAGACTACAGAGTTTTGCAGTAACCATGTAAGCATTGTCGTGGAAAATGTATTTTTTTTGCGTTTTGATGACTTCGAACCACTTGTTTCTGTTATTTCACGATCGACGTTCATTTTTTACCGAAATCAAGTATTTAGTGATGACAGATGGTCAGTTAGTTTATGGGTTTATCGTCGAACCAAGGGTAGAAGTTAGGTTGCATGCAATGTTAATACTTTCCTGATAATTGTGATGTATGTTAGATGTGCATTAGGCAGATGATTGTTGATTTTGGTGTTGTTTCGATATTTCCCAGATCCCTGCAACGTGAATGTAAAAAATAGAACAGTTTGCAGCCTGTACATGTGTGTTGTAGTACAATTCGCATCTTCATCACGTAGGATGAAAATAATTCACAGCTTCATCTCTGTTTATAGTTCTTGGCAATTCGCAGCTTGATTGAATGTGTGCATGCAGTTCGCAACCTATACTTGCAAACAATTCGCAGACCAGCATACGAATTGTTTGTGATACCGGGCTGATAGATAAGTAGTTCGCAGCTTGGCATGCGAGTTGTGTGATATTCCAACTGATAAATAGGTAGTTCGCAACTTACCATGCGAGGTGTGTGACACTCCAACTAATTTGTGTTTGTGCAGGAAGTATGACAACAAAACCAAACTATTACAAGTTAGGATTGGTGAGCCTTCTCAAACTATTGAAAGAGAACCGTATTACCCGTGCCCATATAGAAGCTGCAATAAACACACTCTTCTACACGCTTTTAAAAACGGCTTTCGACATCCGTAATGTGGCAGAGCTGCCAAAAAAGAAATTCTATTCGCTCATTCAGTATATTGTCGAGAGGTTCTTCGTCGATGAAGACGCCTTCCTTATTGGCTCAAAGTTTGTGAAGGTAACAGCAGACCATGTGAAGGTCATATTCAGGATGAAGCATGGCACAGAGGAAATGTTGAAAACGAAATCCGGAGCATTTCACAACAAATACGTAAACGGCGAGGAGGACGAATCGAGAATGATGAAGAAATACTTCATGGGTAAAACATCCAGGAAGATAGGACCGACGAATACTAAAACAATAACGAACGCCATTTTAAAGGTACCTGTAAAATAGACTTCATCTTATAAAGCATGATGATGTACTTTACTAACATAGCATGTTGTCTTTGGTTTTACAGGAAAATATAGAAAGACCAATAAGCGAAGGGGGAAGCATGAGTTGGAAGATGTTGCACGACTGTTGATACTGTTTTTGTGCTCGACCTTATTCTACTCTGTATCTGGAGATATCCTGGGTTGGAGTACGCTTTATTTTGTTGAAGACCTCAACAAAATAAACAATTACGACTGGTCTGGATCAATAGTGTTCAAGCTTCTCCAGTCTATCAGGAGTTGTTTAGCTATCGAAAAACCCAATAGAGTCGTCGGCTGCGTCGTCCTTCTAATTGTAAGATTGATTTATTCAGTATAAATATTAGTTATGTACAGAGCATCGTGATGATGACACTTGTCCCAATGCAGCCCTTTATCATGGAGCACCCAATAATCGGGCTAGAGGTAGCAAAGCCGACCTTGATCCCAAGGGTTTTCAAATGGTTGGGATTAGAGTGTCAAACATCTACCGTGTCGCTTCTTGTTAGAATACCCAATCTGAAAGATGATCATATATAGTCTATATAGGGATTGAATTGGGGTTGCAAACAATTCGCAGCCCATCCTGAATTTTGTTTGGTATTCTATTAAACTAAGGTATCAAGCAATTCGCAGCCTACCCTGCGCTTTGTTTGGTATTCTATATAATTAAGGTATCAAACAATTCGCAACTTATAGAAACCTAATAAGTGGTATAGTTGCAAACAATTCGCATGGTATCATGCGAGTTGTTTGCAAATCCAAGCTAATAGAATTCCAAACAATTATTAGGATATCATGCGAACTGTTTGAAAAAAATAATTTGTCTGTCTACATCCTGATATTTTCCAAACAAACCGCATGCAGCTATTTACTTTCATGTTCCTCTTTTGGTAGGTTTTAGAAGGTCCACTATGTCTTACTGAGTCTGAAAGCGAAGCTCTCGGAGGAGCAGTAGATAGTGGAGATGCAGATACTGAATCTCTTTCACCAGAAGAAAGACTAAAGAAAAGGAATAAAAGCGCAACCCCAAAACCAAGGAAACGATCATCACAGAAACAGAAAGAATCGAATCAGGTGATATCACTCAGACCCCAACCACAAAGACTACCCCAGGCAACGATTCCACCAACACCGATCGGCACATCCCGGCAGGAGCCCGAGGACGAGGGCACCACTAGTATGAGTGACACAATCGGTAATTTTGTCCTCAAACGCAGAGCGACTACTCCAAAGAAGTTTGCAACTGTAGGGGAATCAAAGCGTTTGAAGACATACACCGATAAGAACAAGTACGAGAGGAAGATAGAAAAACAGGCAAAAGAAGTAAGTATGAAATTGAGCGTTACATAATCGTTTTAATCAGCACGTAATATGTTATAAAACGTATGCTATTAATTTTTCAGCTTGAAGAATTAAAATTGAAGATAGCGGAGCTTGAAGCACAACAACTCCACAATGCTCTCTCTCAGCCAATTTGCCAGATTGGAAGTCCTGTCGTTGAGAAGGTACCTGGACTACCAGCATTGTCATCTAAAGTGGCGTCCACTGAATTGCAGTCATCTTTGTTGGTATCCACAAAGACGGACACCACAGAGAGACAGACAAACAAATCTCCTCCTACACAAGGGGCAGCCACAGTTCTGAGTCCTCCAACGGAAAAAGAAAGAAACGAGTCTCTTCCAAATTACCAAAAGCTCGTACTTCACGTAGCAGAGAAGGTAGGCTGCAAACAAAACAGAGCTAAGGAGGTAGAAGCTTGTGAAAAAGAAGTGGAAGCAGAGCTATCTGGACGTACAGACCCAGATAGCCGTGAAGATGTAAGTGGATCAAAAGTACACTAAGATTCGAATATCTTATTTATTGTTGTGATGAAATTGTTTTTATAATAATGTTTATTGTTGTATACATATTCAAACAAAATCAGTGTATGTATTTAAAATAGTCAGGGGGTTTTATCGTTGTATACATATTCAAACAATTCACATTCTAGGATAACTTTCAAACAAATATATTGATTCGGTTATTTCACAGATCGCAGCTTACCATGCGATTTGTTTGATAGTATGATCTCAAACAATTCTCAGGTGAGGCTGTGATTTGTTCGCAACTCAGATTGCAGTATGCTTAACCCCTCCACCTTTTTATTTTGGAATTTATATGAAACAGAATGCTGACAGACAACAACAACAATAGCAGCAACAAGAACAACAACAACACCCACAAAAAGAACAACAACAACAACACATCGCCTTGGCAAAGAGAGAAAGGCTAACACAAGACGTAGATCCGGAATAGTCATAATGTCTCAATCCCTGTGAGAAGCTTGAACTACTTAGCCAGGGAGGAGCATCGTTAGAAGACCAAAACCAATATGGAGATGTACCTCAAAGACAAATAGTGGCCTACACAAAGTCAGAATTGTTAAGCCAAGGTGAAATTATAGTATCAGCATTGAATCAACCGCAAGCTCCAGAGTCGAACGATAACACAGTAGGTTTACCCGATGCTTCTATTGATGGTATTTACACTCAAGTTTCACAAACATTTTTAAATGAAATTGATAATGTATATTACGATGGCGTAATACAACGGTCTTTGGAGAATATGTCGGAGGATGACATTAATGATTTTTGCCGAACTGATCCAGACATTATGTCGAACCAGTCAACGACATTGGTTGTCGCTGACCGTGTGGTAAGGGCTATTTTAAATGATTTCACAGCATATCATGAGATTTGTGTAGATATATTTTACGATTTACAAAATAATATTATGATAGCATGCGAATTGTTTGAACATTCAGTAGAAACTTGAACAATTCCCATGATATCCTGATAGTTATCATATATTATATTCAACTAGAACCTAAACAATTTGCAGCATATCATGCGATTTGTTATGGGAAGTTAATATTATAATACGTGACACACTCTTTTAATTTTTGTTATTTTATAAGCTTAAGTCAAGTAAAGAGACTGAGGAGCCTACTTTTAATCTACTGACACCAACACAGCATCCAGTGGCAGAGGCAAGGGAAGAGGAATAGATAATTATAACATAACGTCAACCTCCAAAAGTAAAATACACCGATCGGCCAAAGAAAATACAAACAACTGACCGCATCGATGTCGCAAAATACCACAAAATACATATAATTAAAGCCTTTGAGCATAACACCATTGATCCAGTAGTATAAAATCTACCATCGTCCAAATTTTCCTACGGAATTAGAATGCAAACGAGTGATGTGCTGGCGCTACCTTTAGAACTGGAGCTGGACATAAAGGTATCGAATTGTCAACCAATTCTCTTTTTAATGTTTCAAACAAGTCTCATATATTTAACGTAAATGAACAACTCGTTTCATAGGTTGTGGACGCTTGGATTCGAAAGATGCTCGTAGCGGTAAATTTCAAAGTTCTATGCAAAACTGTTCCAGGAGTATATTATGACTGCGTAATGATTTCGGGCATGACTACGGTAAGTTTAGCTACGGTAAATTTCAAAGTTCCTTGCATGTTCTCGTTGTAATGTACTCTCTATTGAAATGCAGCATAATATGAAATTAGGGTGGGATGTAATAAATTTAGTCGACATAGTTTTTAGCAAAGCGCCTAAAAACCCCAACATCATCATCATCATTCCAATATGCACCGAGACGAAGGACCAGATAAACCATTGGACGTTGCTCGTCATTGATGTAGACGGCAGGTCGGCAACAACATACAACCCCCTGCTGCCTAAACTTAAAGCGATAGACCACACAACAAAGACACCTAACCAGCTGGTAAAATTCCTAACTGCTACAATTACTTTTAAACACATTTAAAAACATCTATCAGGATATCATACGAACTGTGACCAAGTCAGTTGTATTTAAATGTAAACAATTCTCATGTTGTCCTGAGAATTGTTAGCAACTAGAAGTCCTGATATTTGTTTGGAAATGGAATGTGTTTGAGTTTCATACAGTTCGCAGCATATCCTGATAGAAGTCGCAATATAGGCTTCTAATTGTTTAACATCCACATGTTGGATTGGTTTGTTAAACATTCGCAATGTACGCTGCGAATTATTTGACATCCACAGTATAAGTATTTGTGTTGATTTTTGACACTAATTATTATAACTAGATAAAGTATTTACTGGATAGAAGATACCTACCTCCTACAAAAACAGGATGGAAGGTGAAAATTACAGAAAAATCCCACAACAAAAACGTGGCACCCTTAATTGTGGTATTTTCATCTGCAAATACGCTAGAGATATTATTTAACATGGATGTGTGCAGAAGACTTACGATAAATATATGGTTCCCGGCTTCAGAGCAGAAATGTTTTATTATTTTCTAAATGATGAAGACACCAAATCATACTGGAAGTAATATATATTTTTTGTATGACATTATGTTTTTTTTGTACATATATTCGTTGTAATTTTTAGGTGTATATAGAGTTTTTTTTATTTCAGAAATGTGTATATAGAAGGACATGACTCTTATCAAATAATTCACATGCTAACCTGGTATATAAAGATTAGTTGGTATTCGAACAATTCCTAACATTCTCTGATATATATATATATATATATATATATATAACTGGATCCTCACTAAACAATTCACATGTTAACCTGGTATATGCTTAGAAAACTACCACATTAACAACTATAGGCTGCGAAATTACCACTAAACAGTTTGCTTCTAATTTTGATATAAATTATATAATTCAAAATCTATCGTTGAAGAATACGAACAGGCTATGGCGTTTGCCTTGGTAAACGTTAAGTGCATTGAGCACGCAAAAAGCAATCTAATCACCACAACCCATTAATTGTTGATTGGACATGGAGGCTATGCAATGATTAATATATCCACACCACCTCATAAGCCCAGACTCCCTTCATGCCTATAAATAACACTAGTAACCAGAGGCTAATTTAAAAACAAACTCTATATTTTAAAAAAAACACCTCTGGTTCTCTTCAAATTCCAAACATCATGTCATTTTCCACCACCACCACCTCTGGTTCACTAGGTTCTCTAGGTGACTCCTGGTCATCCATAACCACCAACTAGAGCTCAGATTTAATCACTCCGGCAGCACCACCAAACAGCCCAGTCTCTGTCATGTACTTTGACATTGAGGACTACTTTTCGGCTGACTCTGAACCAGTGGAAGTGGTTCCACTGGTTGCTGCTGAACCTCAGCCAGCAGAGGTTCCACCTCCGAGTGCAGAGATTCCAAACATAAAACGGAAGAGGGAGGACGATGCTGGTCCATCAAGGACAAAAATTTTAAGCATAATGGACGTAGATGACAAGGAGGAAGAGGACAATGGAAAGGTTGATGATCAGCATCAAGAGGAGAAAGATGGTGAAGAATCCTCTAGTGATGACTGATAAAGTCTGTTTTTTTTTTGTTTTTTTTGTAATACAACTAACAAACACTAAAAGGCTGTAGTGATCATTTGAAACTTTGTTAGTGCATGAAGCCTGTAATCCTTTTTTTGGAATCCTTTTTTTATAAAATTTTAAGTTAATCATATGTGAATATGTTATACTATGTGTGAACGTGAAGGAATGCCCACAATTCGCATCCTATTACTGCTTGCAAACAACTCCCATCTTAACCTGAGATGTTGTTTACCAATATTACTGATATACAAACAATTCGAATGCGGACCTCAGCATTGTAATGCTTTGTATTTCCATGCAATTCACAGCGTATAATGCGTTTTAAAAGAAACTAAAAGTCCTTCTATTTGTATGAAAATACAATTCGCAACATATCATGTGATATATAAGCAACCTGAAGTCCTGATATTTGTTTGAGACACAATTCGCAGCATATCATGTGATTCGTAAGAAACTAAAAAGTCCTGATACTTTGTTTGAGAAACAGTTCGTAGCATATCATCGGATTCGTGATACTTTGTTTGAAAATGAAATACTTTGGAGTTGAACATAATTCGCAGCATATCATGTGATTCGTAAGCAACTAAAAGTCCTGATATTTGTTTGAAAATGCATTAGGTTGGAGTTCCATACAATTCGCAGCATATCCTGATAGTTGTTTAAAACACTTTTACAAACAATCCGCATTCTGGTGGAATTTCACACAACTCGCATGAAAACCTGAGAGATATTTGCAATAAGATATCAAGATATCATACACAATTCGCAATAGTATATGTGAATTGCATGCAACTCAAACACTTATCATTTCTTTACTGTAATAAATACAAAAAAAAGTGTAAATGAACAAAAAACTGAAAAAATGTTTAGTTTGTTGTCCACAACAATAACAGTATTACAAATCAATGTGGCCAACGAGAATTGTCCATAACATGAATTGTGTTTAAACTGGAACATCACAAATCCTCCTGTTATGGCCTGATTTCGAACAACGGCAACACCTCAACTGCTTGGTTGAGGTTTCTTTTATAGTTGGGATTCGCTTTTTCTTAGGCCTTCCGGAGCGTCTTTTAACCTTCGGAGGCAGAATTTAAACAAACAAAGGATCGTTAGCGTTGGATCCTTCTCCAAAATCCGTTATAGCTGGTATGCTGAAAGAGTAACTTTCCCTGTAATTCTTTACCGTAAAGAAGGGCTCTATTACAGTAGAGGGATTTTGGTCGGTATACTGTATTGCCGCTAAAACGTGAGAAAATGGAAAACACTCTTGTTGCCATGATCCGCAAGAACATTTAAAATCCAACAGATTCACAACAGCCATAGGATTTGAAAAGACTTCAAATATGGCGGTAGACGACTTACGTACTACCCAAGTTCAGCACATGTCAACATTCTGCTTTAGGTTCTTTCATACTCGGGGACCAAATTAGTACTCCAGCTTAACTCCTCTTCATATCTTTGTGAAAATTGAGTCATAAGAAAGACTCAAATCCAGTCAATAAACTCAACAATTGGTAGGCCGCAATATTTTTTGATCTGATTGTTAAAAGATTATGCGCAGTAGAAGCCATAGAGTCGTATCATTGCCCTTTAACGTAAGTATGCGCATACTTTTCCGGGGGTAAATTAGCAAGAAAATCACTCATTCTGTCACCACCTTGACATAGAAAATCTGTTAGTATATCTTTAAAAAGCTCTCGACTGGGAGCATAAGCAAGACGATAGAAGAAATTCAACATCCTTTTTTATAGTCTTTATTATTGTGTTCCAATTTTGCTTTCAAATTCTGTATGAGATAGAAATAACAGTACGCATAATAGCAGTTTGGATACAAGACAAAAACAACATTAACGATACCAGAATGACGGTCTGAAATAAATGTGATTTGGCGCTCCAACAAATGTGGTTTCAAATACCCCAAAAACCACATCCAATTGTTACAATCTTCAATGCTAACTATACCAAGAGCAACATGGAATAGTCCTGGAAAAAGGCACATCAAATGAACAATACAATAGCACTCAAGCATGTAAAAAATATAAACAATTTGCATGAGAGTTGTGGGCTACTATAGGATGCGCATTGTTGACAAAATTTCAAACAAAATATCATAATTATTCAAATTAAATAGTTAAATGAAACTAACCGTTGTTGCAGTCCTTTGCTACGACAGTAAGCAAGGTACCCTTATACTTGCCATATAAGTGGGTTTCATCGACAAACAACATTGGACGGCAAGAATGGAAACCCTGAAGGGACGAACCAAATACTACAAACAACGCTTGAAGCGGTTTCCAGCTGATAACTCCAACTGGCAGTCTGAAGTAATATTGCGGTTCTTCAATCGCTTGAAGTACCCGCTTAGTAAACTAAAAGAACTTGAACTATCTCCGAAAACTCCCATCCTTGCCTTCTCTAAAGCATTCCATGACAAACGGTAAAAGATGTCAAAACCACAATCTTGTTTGACAGTCGATTGTATGGTTTTGGCTGTCAACGAATGGCAGGTCCGGAGAGAATCCTGAATTTCCTCCGCAGTCAAATCTAATATCAAATGCATATGTCGTTTATGCTTCTGGGAGAAAACGGGACTTCAAGTATGGTGCGGAACATACTTCTTGATTGTCATCAAGTCGGTGCTGGAATCAATAGATGCATAAAGCCTCCATTTGCATCCGCTTGCGAACTTATTTTCACAATAAGCAGTGATCTTCGTTGCTGTGTTGTGCAGGTATTTGAAAGCAAAACCATGCTTTAAAGCAAACTTGCACAAAGATAACATGAGACCTACGGCACCTTCTTCAAAAGCTTGACTCACTCTTGTAATAGCATCAGCCCAACCAGCATGAGTAAGTTGTTTTTTTCTCTGATCAGAAGTAACCAAACCGTTACTACTCTCCCCGCTAACTAGTTGATTAAGAGATGGTTCTCCCAAACTTATGATATGCTTTTTACGCTTTACACCACAATCCTTACCACCAGAACTTTTTTCACCGGAACACTTATCACCAGAACCCTTACCACCAAAACTATTTTCACCATAACACTTATCACCAGAACCTTTATCGAAAACGTGTTGTTCTATGAGAAAACTAACCTGTTTTAAACGCTCCAACTCAAGATATAACACCAACCCAACAAAATCCTTCTGGTTATTAAAGAAACAATTATTGCGATCCGCGCAGGAGTAGGTAATTAGGTAGCACATGTGACAAGCTCCTCCCACGTGTTCTCCACATAGTCTTGAATACTTTGAAAGCTTTCAAACTCCGTGAAAGGCACAATTACAGTTTGGTGCCCATGTTTAAAAATACAAACTCGTGATTTAGACATACCTTATCCTGCACCGAACAAGCTATTAGTTATTAATCCCAAAAAAACAGTGCAAGTTATTAATTACTGCACTGAGAAACTCGCATCTTAGCATGCGAATTGTGTGTGACTATAAGATGCGAACCGTGTATAATTTTAGTCTATAGTTGACCAATTCGCATCCTCTCCTGAGAGTTGTTTGCAAACCAAGTAGTACACTCACACTAACCAAAAATGTAAAACAATTCGGAATTGGACCTGAGATTTATTCTCAACTATTTAATTTCCGGATATTTGTCTGAGAGATGATAAGGTATGATATATATAACGATTCGCAGCATATCATGAGATTTGTAAAGCAACTAAAAGTCCTGGTATTTGTTTGAAATGCAATACTTTGGAGTTCCACACAATTCGCAGCATATCATGTGATTTGTAAGCAACTATAAGTCCTGATATTTGTTTGAAAATGCAATACTTTGGAGTTCCACATAATTCGCAGCATATCATGTGATTCGTAAGCAACTAGAAGTCCTGATATTTCAAAATGCATTACGTCGGAGTTCCTTACAATTCGCAGCATATACTGATAGTTGTTTGAAACACTTTTGGATTTGTTTCATGTAATTCGCATGAAACCATGCGAATTAGTAACAAAATTAGCATCTTTCTCATTGGATATATCACAGAATTCGCATCTTCTACGTTAGAAAATCATAAAACAATTCGCATCTTATTTCGGGAATGCCTGGACAACTAAAACTCATAGTCTACACATGTTTCACGTTCGAAATCAAAATCTAATACACTAAAAATGAGTATATAACATCATAAACAAGGATTAACGACAAATATTAACAAAATAAGCCCAGATCACTAGAACAAAAACAACAAAATAGAGAAAAGCTCGAAATCAAGCTATGGCGTCTAAAAGAGTAGAATAACACCTATTCTATCTTAGAAATCCAACAAATAACTTCGAAATCGGTAGTTAATTATGATTACTTGAAAGTAACATGATTACTCAAAAAACAACAGATTCCAACAATGACGATCAGTTCCTGTACGTAGAAAACAATGGTTAGATAGGTTTTACACAACAACTTACAGAAATAAACAGACCTTTGAACGCTCTGATCACCGGAATTTTGCTTTCAGCCGCGCTTCATGGTGGTTTGTAGGGTTAGGTGGTTAGAGCGACTAACAAATTCAAATCTTTAAAAGCTAGAAAAGTAGAAAGAAAACATAAAATTTTGCTTATATATTGGGTTAAGGGTAGTTAGGGTATTAAAATAATGTTAGGTATTAAGTGATAATTGATGAAACCTTGGGTACTAGATAACAATTGAATATTTGAGTGGGTATTATAGGTGCAATTTCCCATAATTTATTTCGTTGGATTTTAATTTTCAATTCTTTAAGAAAACGATTTTTTTAAAAAGTATTTTAATAAATAAAAATTGAATTGAAAAACTATTTCAAATCAAACTAATAGCTCAGTTGGTGGAGTAAGGCATACCTTATAGCGTTGGTTTGCAGGCTATTGCGTCAGACTGAGGGTTTACCTGTGCCAACTTGTTGAGTATCGGCTGCGGGTTTCCTCCGAAAAAAAACTCAAAGCTAAGTTAATTCCATATTATCTCAAAAGTATGAATTTAAATGATGAAAATAATAGGTTTAGTTGTAATCCACGCTCGGCTTGAATTTAATGAGTATGAATTTTCATGTAAGTTACCTTTTATGTATGTTGTAATCCTGAACAATTAGCATGTATGATGGCCGATTACAGCATCGATATAGTTTTCATCGTTATTAGTACCCAAGACGACGACAGTAGTAGAAATAGAAAATATCCCAGGGTGTATTTTAAATGCGAGAGGTACGAGGGTATAGAAATACAAAATATCCCAAACTGGGAGTTGTGAAGAAACAACAACAATATTTATCAAAAAAATGTGGTTGCCTCTTCATGTTAAATGAAACTTTAGTTAAAAGGACACCATGGTTATTGGAAATCGTATGTATTAAATGAAAAATAAAACCACGCACCATTTTTGCATTTAAATGGTCATTCACAATCCGTTAAACTCAAGTTGGACGAAGAGGAATTAGTTCATAGGTTAACGACAATTAGTTCTCGTCCTAGAGATATATAATGGGTTTGAAGATTCTTAACACGTAAAATGTATCTAGCATCCGCATCATTTACAACGTTCGTCAAAAAATTGTTTGGATTGAAAAAGCCAGGCGACCCCAAATGTAAATTTTGTGGGTAAACTAAAGAAACGCAACAAAGGACACAACATCGATGAAATCCTCAAATTGTTTTGTGCGCATACTACAATTATTTACGTATATTTTCTTCAGTTCTTGTAATGGACAGTACTTACAAGACTACGAGGTACAAGATGTATTTGCTCGAAATTATTAGTGTAACATAAACCATCAAAACTTTTGTATTGTTTTCATCTTTGTGAGCTCCAAGAAACAAGCGAACTATACGTATGATTTTAGTGTTTTAAAGACCGTACTGGTGGATAATATTTGTGCATTTTCGAATATTATTATCACCCATTGGGAGTTAGCCTTGATGCGAGCTATTGAAGATGTTTTTCCGGATGTTACCTGCATGTTATGTAAATGGTCTATTAAGCAAAACATTCTTCGATATGCTAAAAAGGTGATGCCCAAAGTAGATATGATGGAAGAGTTTACGGATTTTTATGACATCGTTATCCGATCAAACATAGTTGAAGAGTATAATAAAAATCTCGTAACGCTAAATTAAGTGTTCTTCTTTTTCCTAAAGGCTATCGATTATGTCATGATTCATATCTTAACAATTGAGCATAAATATTTAAGGATTCAAACTAGTAATCGGTAAGTGATATTTTCATTTATAAAATAAAATTTTATAAGTTCACTGTTATAATCGTAATTAAGTTATTTACATATTATAGGGCGGACATTGCTCATTTGAACCAGAAATGCTACATGAGTAGAATTCTATAAACTTTTGAACAATTATTGGTGTTCCTTCATAGATTCTTTGATACTCAATACTCAACCATTTTCAAATCATTCGAAAGAAGTAACTACCGTCTGAAAGTGTTGTATAATTTTTTTTATTTTATAAAGAATTAAAATGTAATTTATCTTATACGACCTTGGACATCGTTTACGAGATTTGTGAATGTATTAAACAAATAGGTGTAGATCTGGTAGTTTGTGGTTGTATTATGAAGAAAACAAACGGGTTTTCATGTGCATCTAAGCAAGCTATGGTCGAGAGATAATGTAGGCACTTTTCTCTAGAAGAATATGATATACATTGGATTATTTTTAAATATAGTTCTTAAAGATAAAATGGGTATAAAAGATGACTTAACACAAAACAAATTGGTATAATAGATTATATCAGTGGTTACAACCCAAATATATAAGATAATATTATAAATAGGGTGATGCAAAACCTCAAACCCAAATAAGTCACATATTAGAGCCTAAAGAACCGATTGTTACTAAAGATATGAAAAAGTCGGTCTAGACAAAATAGTCTTGACAAACTAGTTGTGATAAAACAAAATATAAACATCAAATTAGTACATTATCAAAAGAGTCGTAACAAAGAAACTTATAGTAAAATGAAGCATGATAGCGTGCACAAGTCTGAAACGTAAAGGCTCACGAATCTTCTCCATAGTCAAGTTAGCGGACATTGCCTTTATCTCGAGTGTCGATCCGTCAAGTCATGTAACCTCACCTGATAAGTTTTTGCATTAGGGTTCACCCCAACATATGTATTGACGGGGTGAGATTCAAAATTAATCAGTATGTACCATAGGTTGGTCTCTACCCGTACAAGGTATAACGACACCGTACCAGGTTTACTGAGCTGGTATAGAGCCACAATACTTAGTGTAAATAACTCCGCCATTTCTCTGCAACTCCTTCCAATTTCTTGTGCAGACTTGTTAAAATTATCCGGTTAAAAACTTTAACATGCCCATTAGCCTGAGGGTGGAAAAGAGAAGAGAAGCAATGTTGAATTCCTCTGGAAGTGCAAAACGTCTCCATGTATTTGTTGTCAAACTATGGCCCATTGTTCGTAGTAATTCGTTGGGGAATTCCAAATCGACAACATATATTATATAGAATAAATTTTATAACTGCTTTAAAAGTGGTTCCAACTAGTGGTGCAACTTCTATCTATTTAGAGAAACAATCTATTGTCACGATTATCGTTCGATAACCTCTGGACGCCATGGGAAGAGGTCTAACTAAATCTAAACCCCATATATTAAAAGGTATGGATTCAAATATTGAATCTATAGGAACTGCTGGTGTATGGATTTGATTCTCATATTTGTGGCAAAGATCACATCTTCTGACCATATCTTTGGTATCTGCCATTATAGTATGCCAATAGTATCAGCTAACAAAACTCTCCTCGTTAAGGCCTTATAACCACAATGTGCCGATCTCTCTCCATTGTGCAATTCAGATAGAAAATTTTGGGATTCTTCGAAACCTAAGCAATGTATGAGAGGTCTGGTGAAAGAGTTTTTATAAATAATTTCGCTTAACACCAGGAAACCACGAGCCTTGTACTTGATCTATTTAGCCATGACTTTATCTGAAGGTAAAACTCCATCGAAAATAAATTAATGTATTTCATACCTCCAATCTTTGGATTGTATGCCAAATATATTCATACTCTCTTCAGATTCACCCTATTTCCCGTGAATTGAGCTTATGAAGGGGCATACTTGCATAAGAATCCATGGGTATACTTCAGAATAGGATATGGTAGCTAAAGAATCTTCCATAGTATTCTCCGATCTAGGGACATGTTCATACTGGATGCTTTTAAAAATTGGGGTAACTTCCCTCAGTACTTGCGAATACTTAATTAACTGATCTTTTTTAATTTCAGATTTCCCTTGGGCCTGATGAATAAGTAATTTGGGAGTCACTTACTAACTACACCCTCTTTGCTCCACATATTTGAGTTAGTCTTAAACCAACAACGGTATCTTCATACTCTGATTTATTATTGGATGCCCTGAAACCAAAACATACAACTTGATATATAGTATCACCATAAGGGAAAGTTAAACAAATTTCAGCCCCACATCCCATCGTACTAGACCCACCAACTGTTCGGATTAGCCACTTTTTTAGACTTGTTTTCATGCTCTCGTTCGTAAGGACTTTTAGTATAAAATTCCACAAAGAAATCAGCCATAGTTTGAGCTTTGATTGCGGTAATTAATATCACAGTCTCGAAGCTCAATTGACCATTTAGTCATTCTTCCCGATATGTCAGCTTTTTGTAGAACATTCTTTATAAGAAAAGATGTTCGAACTGTGATCGAATGTGCTTGAAAGTATGGCCTCATTTTTCTGGTTGCTATCACCAACACCAAGGCTAATTTTTCTAATTTTAAATACTTTTTTTCTGCTTCGAGCAAACTTTTGCTTATGTAATACACCGGACGGGTGTAATTATCCACTTCCTTACTAACACAACATCCACGAAATACTCTGCCACAACTAAGTACATATAAAGTTTCTCCTCTTTGATAGGTTTGAACAACGTCTTGGGTGAAGACAAATGTTTTTTTATTTCAAGAAAGGCTTGATCACAATGCAGAGACAATTAAAGTCTTTAGCATTCCTCAAAACTTGAAAAAATTGAGCACACTTGTTTGATGATCTTGAAATAAACCTATTGAATACAGCCAACCGCTCAGTTAGTCTCTGGAATTCTTTAGTATTTCAAGGAGGAAGCCAATAGAACATTAACTGATCTGGATCGGGTCGAATCCTTTTTTCACTTATGACATATCTTAGAAACTTGCCAGACCGGACCCCAAAAATATATTTCTCCGGGTTTAATTTCAGGTTGATGGCTTCTAAGTTTGAAAAAAGTTTCTTGAAGATTGGATATGTGTTCTTCCTCTTCGAGTATCTTCACCATCATATCATCTATATATACTTCCATATATCTGCCAATTTTGGCTTGCAAATATTTTATTTACCAATATATGGTAAGTAGCTCTGGCGCTCTTTAACCCAAATAGCATCACTTTATATCAATGAAGCCCTTTGTTCGTAATAAAGGTAGTATGATCCAGATCATTCAGATCTACCTGTATCTGATTATACCCCGAAAAGGCATCCATAAAGGATAGCAACTTGTTGCCCGATGTGGAATCCACCAATTGATTTATCAGAGGTACTGGAAAATGATTTTTAGGACATGCTCTATTAGGATCGGTAAAGTCAATACAAATATGCCATTTTCCATTATTTTTCTTGACCAGAACGGGATTAGCCGTCCACAAAGGGTATTGAGATTCTTTGATATGGCCCATCATGGTTAATAGATTAACCTATTGCACTATTACATTGATTTTTTCTTTGGAAAAAGTTCTTCTTCTCTGCACTACCGGTCCAACATTAGATCGGACTGATAATTTGTGACAGATCATTTCGGCTAGTACTCCAGTTACATCATTATTGCTTCATACAAACACGTATAAATTTTTATATAAGAAAGACAACAATTTTTATTTCAAACTTAATGATAACTTAGTTCTGATCCTAACACTTTTGCCTTCTGCTAGAAGATGGGTTTCAACTTCTTCAATAGGTATTATAGCACTAGGAGCCTCCCATAGATCATCTATCTCATTCTGATTAGCGGAAGGCTCCATTAGTTTCTATTCCTTGTTAACCTTGACTGCCTCCAATGTTTTTTAGGCAAGGGATATGACATAGAATTCTCTGGCTACTTTCTGACTGCTTCGGGCATTGCCCGCCTTTCCTCCCACAACATACTTTAACCATTAATGAACGGGAGATGCCACAACATGCATCTTAGAAAGCCAAGATCTTCCATATACGGCGTTCTAAGATGTTGGACAATCAACCACCACAAACAACACCCTCATCATGTTTTTAAATGGACTTCTACCCAATAATACTTCCTCTTCAAATTCATCAATGACATCAGTCGAATTCCTAGTAAACCCCACAATAGTTCTGTTCGATCGCTGAATGACCGAGGGATTCTTCAACTTCCTATAGATAGTTAAAAACAATTACATTTTCTAAACTACCGGTGTCAATCAGGATCTAACCTACGTCATTATCCCCTATTGATGCTCTTAATACCACATCATCTTCATGTATACCCGAAATATCTCTTAAGTTACCTTCATCGGAGACTATAAAAGGATCAGGGGTTTGGTAAAAATATGTGGACATCTTTCCTTCCAACTGAGTAGTCAAACTATTGACATATCTTTTTTTAAACAACTTGAAGGTGTCGTTACAGTGTCTCTCCCAAATGTGGTTAATGATTCAAAAAATTGCACAAGATCAGAAATTGTAGCAGAATTATCCACTATAACCTCCACCTGATTTTGATCTGGATCCCAATCAAGATATTCAGAGTCCACATCAAACCTTTTAATAATCATCATGGTATATTCTTGTCTGGACGTCCCCAGAATGGTTGATAAGGTCGTACGGGGCGCATTGGTATTAGATTGCGTATTATCTAATATGTTGCCTCTTGTTTTTTAACAAAGGCACCTAGTTTTCCTCGCTCAATGATATTTTGAACTTTTTGCTTCAAAGCTATAAAATCATGCGTATCACGACCAACATCATTATGAAATTTGCAGAAAAGAGTACTTCGGGTTTCTTTAGAGGACTGCAATGGAGCTGGCCTTCTAAAATGTACTATCTCCCAGGTCAGCAAACCATTCAGGTTGAACCCATGGGTACCTTTTACTTCTGCTTTGTTGGCTTTGGTTGGACTGATTCTGCTTGGGCCGATGAGATCCTTGTTCGAATTCTTTTGATTTGTAATCGGATTAGGTTGTTGCTTGTGGAGTTAATACTGTAGCAGCAGATATGTTCTAATGAGGCACCCTGGACTTCTTAGTTTCTTCAATTGTGATTTGTTTTCCAACCTGATTTAAAAGCCCCCCAAAAGTCATTGTTTTTTTTCCGGGTAACTGAATCAGTTAAATTTCCATGATTCAAGCTTTGTTTTAAAGATGCAATTGCCACATGTTCAAAATAATCAGCCCGCCCATTCTTTTTTTTCACAAACCTATTAATATATTCCTTCATAGATTCGTTTGGCTCTTAGGGAACAATGAATATTAGTATCACCATTAACAAATTGTCTCCGGAACGCTACCTTGAACATGCCAAAATTCTTTATAGATCCTTGGGGGATACTATTATACCACTTAAGGGCACTTTCTTCAAAGGTTTGTGAGAAGGCCCGACAGGGCAGCTTGTCATCATCGTCAAAGTCCATCATAAAGTTCTTAAATTGCTCGAGATGGTTGTTTGGATCTTTTCTTTCATCGTACTTTTATATCTTAGAGCTATTGAATCGCTTGGGAAGGTGTCCGAAGAGAATTTTGAAAACAAAGACGATTGTCTCCAATTATGACTACGACTAAATATATTATCTTCATTGGGAGTAGCAAAAATAACTGGTTCGGATTGGCAAGACAACGGATCGATCAGCAGATGGTCAATGTGGTGATCAGCTGAATCCTTTAATTTTCTTGATACCTTTTTATTCTGCCCTTTCTATCTATTTTTCTTGAATGTTTCTTGGTCAGCCTTAATTTATTCTTTAAATGGCCTTCATCACTACTTGATGAAAGTCACTCGTTAAGGTCTGAGTCATTGGACAAACTATCAGACAATTATGATGTTGTACTCACTGTCCGTTTAGACCGATTCGTTTTCTTTGAGCTAACATGAGTCTTTGTGAAATTCTCATTTTCGCAAGGCTCATCGGCTGAGTGGAGTCTAGAAGCATCATACTTTTATTTTATTCCTTACTCAGCCTGTTTCCGAGCCTTTAAAGCTTCAATTTCAGCCCTTAGTTGATCACATTTTTCTTGCATTGGTTGTCTTTTATCAGTGTTGTGGTTGACATGAGACACAATAGTGTGCTTATTATTCTCTCTCACACCTTCAACCTTTGGAGGTAGAATGTCTTGTACATTAGGATCCATCTGCTTCAATGACATCCGAACTGATTTATTCACTGGTTTCGAATCTGAAATTCAGGCACCGTTGGCTCTCAGTGTGGTTGCCAATTTGGTGAAGATTATTTCTGATCAAAGGGTATTCTTGGAAAGAGTTTTATTTTTATCAGGTATTTATTTTTATTTTGAAGGGTAGAGAGATAAAAGAGGTGTGTCTTAGCTATTAAGTTTTCTCGAAAGACTCACCCTCTTAAATGAGGTTGGTTGGGGTATTTATACTTGTTTTATGACCCATGGATCGTTCGAGTCGGACTTTGGATTCAGGTTAATCTTCAAAGCCCAGTAACTAAACGGGTTAGCACAGGTTAGCACACAACTTAGTCATTATTTACTTAGTTGTACTGTTCATCGTAGGTTTGGTGCAAAACATGTCCAAATTATCCTTTCAATTTAAGCAGTAGTACTATTCCAGAAATATCTGAACCTATCAATAATGGCCCTTAATTCGTATCTCGCAGTACAAAATTTAAACAAGTTTTGCATCTAGCAACACAAAGAAGGTTCCACATCTTTTTCGTCTACATTACAAATTTAAAAAATTTAAAGTCCGCATATTTTAAATTATAACTAAAAAAATCGAAAGACCATTGGTTTTTTTTAAGATCAACAAAACTAGTGTCACTCGTGATATGTTTTGATTTTTTTTAAATATATATTTTATATATGTTTTTCATCTAAGGGTATTAAGGTATTATTATGTCTTAAATGGTAAATATTTAAATGAAACGGGTCTTTCTGAGAAATACATGAAAATATAGGTCTTAAGTGGATAATAGTATTGATTTTGGGTCTTAAATGGTGATGAGTCCGAATTCTGCCTGCTCCCCGGACAGGGACAGATCGGTCCAAGCCCTCCGGACCGGACAGAGCACTTCGAACACTTAGCCAATGGGACTGTTCGAACTATGACAAAAGTACTAAAAAACCTACACTTCTTGACTAAGCTACTTGCTCTCCTACTTAGAGCTCATGGGTCTTTGAACATGACCCGGGTCCATTAAACATGACCTGAAAGCCCATAAGGGCCCAAACATAAGGGTATAAATTCCCAACCACCTGCATTAAGTGTGGGTAATGAGAATTAACTGCTACCAGCCAGCTTAATTATCTCTCTACTCTCTACACTAAATATAAGACACCCACATACTACTATTAAACACCAAACAAATTACAATCCTACCCTCAGGCGATAATTATCCACACCAATTGGTACTTAACCTTTCAATAATTTTATTTATTTAATAAACCATAAATTATTTTAAAATTTACTTATTTAGTAAATTAAAGAATAAAAATGTATTTAATTAAGATTTACTTATTTGACCGGTTTAACTTGTAACATAATAATAAACTTACTTATTTAGTGAATTAAAAATCAAACTCTAGCCAGTTAGTGTCGCCTTTGTCCTTACCTTCCACCTATCGGTTTGTTTTCTAAAACCCAAAAAACATTAAAACATGTATCTTTATAATAAACATTAATACAAGCGATGTCGGTGTAACGACTTTTCACCAACAACGTAGGTAAATTACACTGGCAGTGCAGGGCGCCGATGGCGTTGTAGTGCTATCAGTGTCCCTACGCTGCCATCGTAGACACGCTGCCGGTGGTGTTGTAACGCTTCTGGTGTTCCTACACTGGCAGCGTAAACTATATATAGCTATGTTCAGGTGTCTATGTTGTCAGCGTAGAGACACCGGCAACGCTACAACGTCACCAACAACTTAGGCTGCCAGTTATATTTCAAGTACGTTGTCGGTGTAAAGTTAGTACACCAGCATCGTCAAAGTACATGAGTGAACTCAGGATCTTGTTCTTCGACATAATATCTGAAAATCTTAAAATTAAGAACAAGATAAAAATACCCAACCATAAATGAACTACACAAACACTAGTTTTTAAAACCAAACTCGATTATAACATTATAACTATTTTTTTCCATCAAACTTAACTTTTATTTAATGAAAACAATTGGGACAAGAGGCCAATACAAGGGCCAAGATGGATCGCGATCTGATCCGGCTAAAGCTAACACAATCGAAACCCTAAGTTCCTTAAGCAATCTCTATCTTCGTCTCGTCAACAGCCTCCATCTCCCCAAAAACTCAAAAACCATGAGAGATACTAAATCTTCTTCTAGAAAAAGGTTTTAAGATAAATACTTCCATTAATCAAATTTCATTTACCAATCGATTCCATCTTTCAGCACCAACCTTGAATTTCTTAGGAAATACTCTTCATGAGGCAATAAAGGGAAGGAAAAATGAAGGAAACATTTGGTCTCAGGTAAGATCTTCAGTATCAACTTAAATCAAATATTAGGGTCTCTTCTTATGTATTCGGTACCCAAGCTCTCCAGAAATGTGATAACCCTAATAAAATTTGGGACTTGATTTCTGTTAAAATTCATTTTAAGATTAGATTTGAGAGTTTTTTTGGCAATCCAATTGGCCGTTTTTATTTTGTTCTATAAATATATGAATCAAATTCATATTGCTAGAAATTAACTTCGGACAACAAGAGATGATGGGGATAAGAAACCAAGGAGTTCTACCCCTAAGAATCATCTTGGTAAGAAGAGAAGAATCTGTCTCTATATCGAGATTTTAAATACCCTTCTCTTGACACAAATCAACCCATCCAACAAGGCCCTACATTCTGTCACAATTGGGGTACTTTTCCCGTATAGTCTTTCATACCCAAATATAATGAGACCATTACGGTCTCTTACAATTCCTCCTCCACTAGATTCATTTAATATATTACAAGCTTCATCAGAGTTGAGCTTATATCTATTAGATTTAGGATTAATCCAGCGCAGATATGTAGTTATTCTAGGTGTCTGAAGATGATTTAGACAACCCAACAAAGGACCAGTAGGACCATATTTCCCCCAGTGCTTTCTTTTGAGAAGAAACGATCTGTCTAGGCTCGTGAGAATGAAAATTACATGTTCAATCATACTGTTAGAGTTGATAAGATATTACTCATGCTTCTTCTTGTTTCTTTTATTCCATATCACCCGAGTAATAATCAGAGGTAGGATAGAGCATAGATGCACAACCTTTCTAGAGCTCCAAAACCATGTTCTCACTACTTTCCGAGCAGTTTGACATTCCGAGCAGAGGTAGGATTGATTTGAATGTTGAAAACCCCGACAAATAAAATCCATACTTTATGAGCAGTTTGACATTCCACAAAAGTGTGCTTAACAGTTTAAGTAGAGTTACGATGTTGACACTTTGAAACTAACAAAACTTTTCTTTTTTGCAGGATAAAATCAATGAGCAACCAGTTATGAAGAGTCCTCGACAAATTGAAAGAGCATTGAAGAGAAGAAATCGAGTTCCAATTTTTAATAAACAGGTTGGAACTATTTCCTTTCTTCATAATAGCTTCCCAAGTTAATTTGATATTGAACTGACCATCTATTGATAGAGTCCAACTAGGGTAGTCAGGAGCATTAGAAAGAAAAATCTTCTGAATACTAAGATAATTGGATTTAGAAAAACCAACACTTCTCAGCTCATTATTCCATCTGCCATTAACCTAGAAATCTTTGACCAAATTGTTCCCAAAACCAGACATGTCCTCCCCATCCTCAAAAGTAGTAAAAGGCTGAGAAGAACACCACCTGTCAATCCAGAAATCCATCAAACCTACACCAGGGTTCTAGAGAATAAACCTTTCAGCGTTATCTCGGACTTTCATAAGTCTTGACAAAGTTTTAGAACAATTAGAAACCTTAGAAACAGTAATAAGATGTTTCCCTTTTACGATAAATGGAGAATAATAGCTTCGACCAAAGAGATTTTTAATTTCTGAAGTTCCACCAAAGTTTATAGGAGAAAACTCCATGAAGATCTTCTATACCCCATATATTTAGACCACCTTCCCCATAGTGTTATATTTATAACACTATAACTAACTAACTTAGATACTTTAATAGAAATCTACTAAAAATCAACAAAATTTAAATAAATTAAATCTTTAAAACACAAGAAAGAAACTTACTTTTTGGGTTTTGAGATAAAATGATGTAGGGTTTTGGATTTTTCGTGTTCTTGAAAGTAGTTGAAGAAAGAAGATTAAGTTAAAAGATTAAAGATGAAGTTAGAAAGGAAAAGTGTTTTTTTATATAAATTTAAAAGATTAGTTGGGGGTGAAAATATTTATATAAAAAAAAAAAAAAAAGTTATAATTAATTTTTGATCGACTTAGGTTGAAACCAGTTAGAGTTTTGATGTCAACTTTTTAATTACACCCTCTTTCTAATTATGATTTATATAAATATTTAATCTTAACTTGTTCTCTAAATCAAATTATTGAGTCTAGTGTCTTTAAATCAAATAATTAAATGCAATGTATTTTGATAGTGAGAGGAAATATTGTGAAGTATAAGCAAATTAGATGAGCAAATGAATTAATTTAATATAATAATATTTTATATAAATTGACAAATATGGATATTCAGGGTGCTTTAGTGTAATAATTAATACTAATATTTAGAATTAGTAAAATAGTCAAAATACAGATATGTAAATTACTATATAATTAACCACCACTTTGAATTAAAAGAAAAAGTCTGACCATTAGTCAATCATTATCTTTTTCTTTTTAAAATACTCACACGAACATCACTATTATCTTCTTCTCTCTAAAAAGAATACTCACACGAACATCTCTTGACAAATAACACCACTATAAAAATATTTGGAACTATCATCTTTAAATCAAAATATATATCAAATAGCCATCTTTATGGGTAATACCTCCCATTCCTAACAATCAATTACATGGAATATTACAAAAGTGGTTCGATCCAAATGTACTGTAGGGGTCTATTTATTTTTCAAGCCATAGAACCTGATTATATGTAATTGGAGGCTCGGAAGTTTTACATCAAATATGCCACTATTTTTGGCTCTTATAGATGAGTCCATCAAACTGTACGACAATCTGAACAATCAATTCACAAACAAATAAATAGCAATCTCACACGCTCCATAGTACAAAGATCATACATCATCCTTCGAATTCCGGCAGTTGCTAAGGCATGCCATTTACTGGATATGAAGGTTGTTGCAATGCTCCTTGAAGATTTTTGACAGCGCTGTCGTAATTTACAAAACCCATAAACCAAAATTCATGGTTGTCAACCGAGATGATTTGAATGTACTTTTCCGAAGGGTTAACTTTGCTGATTGATGGGTTCACTGCCCTAAGTTGTTGTAGTGATATAATTACCTGATACATGTATTTTTAAGATAGCAGTCAGGAGTCAGGACAACGTTAAATCACCGTTGAAAACACATCATTGCTATTCACCACTAAAGATGCTGCCAAGAAGACAAATCTACTGTAGGATACATACAAGAGTTCCAGTTTAAGACAAACAATCCAGAAACCATAACTAAATTACAACCCATACTTACAACTATGAGACGCCGATCATGACAGACAGAATGGTATTATATTATGTACCATGAAAAAGACTTTCACAAACGATGATGTTCATTCATATCATGACAAGGGTACTTACTCTTCAAGAGTACTCATTCAACATCGAAGTGAAGACTTACAGAACTTATAACAGCTGAGATGCAAGAACAACTTAGGCAAATTATCAAGCAAGGGTAACAAACACAGAGACGTAGCGAATTTTTTTGAAAGTATGAGGTTGGTATCATACCTTGTAAAAACTCCATTCAGTCTTATCACCAACTATGTATGACAAGGGTTTGTCACTGCAAAACGCAAGCTTGACAGTTGATAGATATAAAATCCCCATAACAGGACCAGCAGATGTAGACAAATAGCATGCATAGGTCTTCAAAAGTTTCTCATCGGGTAAGGTCTCAAAGTTTTGCTGATATACCTTTTCATAGCCACCCTCAGCTAAAACCTTTGTTTCATTTGCAATTCTTGACATAGCAGCATCAGCTAAGTTAGGGCTCGTTTTCACTGTTTTAAACAGATTTTTCTTCGGTCAGTAGTCGAATGACATGTATCACTACTATATATGCACATCTAACATGACAATTCTCAAAACACTACAAACTTCCTATAAACTATCTTGAGAGAAACAAAAAATGGTATTGCTCAGAAAGAGATAAAGAACTAGTAGATAGCAAATGGAAGGCAGGTTTGCCAAAAAGTCATAGCTGCAATATCTGCACACCACATACAAATATACAATACAATCGAAACTAAATTAGAGTGTAGATTGATCGTCCCACAAAACATTACTTAGTCCAAAAGAAACAACCAGAAGAAGCAAGTATAGATTTCCAAAAGCAAACACAGGAATTGAACATAGATAACAAAAAAAAGACACCGAGAAATGAGAGACGTACAGTGCTGCCACATATTGCCAGCGATGTCCTCGGCTTTCTTGGTTGCATCGGCCGCCCTCTTTCCCCATCTTCCCAACGCATCCTTCACCGATTCCACCTTATCTGCTCCCAAAAACATTGACAGCAAACAAAAGGGAATAAATTAGGGTATTTACTCGCAAGTATATGTATAGATATATATAGCGTGATTACCTTTGACGGCGGAAGAGGAGGATTGAGCTGGCGACGGTACGACATAGGGATTGGACTCGTGTGGCAGAGGTGTTGTAGTGCTTACAGGGATCCAGTTTTCCGGCGGTGGAGCTACATCGTTGGGGTCGAGCTTAGGGTATGAGGCGTAATCGGTCGAGTGAGAGGAAGCGGACGGCGGGTGTTCGGGTTCCTGCTGCTTCATCGTCGTACTTAGAAAGCAGAATTAGAACCAGAAATCGATTACGAATACTTTTCGTCTCAGTTAAGAATCGTCTTAATTCAAGCTAGACCAAGACCCATTGGATGACGAAATAAATCACCTCACCTGATTTGTTTTCCGTTTTCCATTTTCATTTTCATTTTCATTTTCATTTTCATTTTCATTTTCATTTTCATTTTCATTTTCATTTTCATTTTCATCTTTGTGGCTACTTCTCTTATTTTTGTAAAAAAAAAAACATTTATTTGCTTACTAAAACAAAATTATAAAACGTTGAGAATAATGCAAGATCTCTTAAAAGTACAAACCAGCTTCATCTTTTATCTGTTTAATTTTAATAAGATGTATGATGGTTTTGATTGAAGATAAAATAAGCGTTAGTTACGAGGATCACGAATATAAAATATTATTTTTTATTATGTAGGTCTCAATTAATTAAGTATTTTAAAAAAAATGGACACGCATCTTGCATAAAATAGTTATAATATTATATATTATATATGTGTCTATTTTACGGCATGAAATATTTAATTATTTAAGAATGTGAATAAATAATTATATATTAAAGTTGATAAATATTTAAATGTATTTCAAAAAAATTAAGGGCACATAATAGAGATCGATGTGTCCCTTTGGCGCGGTCAAAACCATCCGACAATTGCGTTATACGGATTGGAGGGGTTGGTTATTATAAAAAAGTATTCGCATAATTTTTCGTATATTTTTATAATCAACCGTCACTAGAAGTTCGACTTTATCCTCATAGTTAGATGATTTATCTTCGTAGCTTACTAATTGTATATCACGTAGTTTATATGAGAGTATTTAGATCATCATATCATAGTTTACTTAAAAATTACGTTGGTAAAATTACCATTGCCGAACATGTTTCGAGTGACTATGACACCAGCTATGTCCAAATTGATAATTAATGCGTCTTCATGAGGGGTAGCAACATCTCTCAAATCATCATCGTTAAACGTCAGATCAGCTACCGACTTTCTCTAGCGATGGTATGAGAATTGTCCATTAGGTGAACTTCTAAGTTTTTTTTGTTCTTCATGGAATCTGTTGTTGACCTTGATAGTGTCTTCTCCATAAATGGTGTGCATTCATTGTGGTTTGCCCGTGTTATCATGTTATTAATCTGCTCTCTCATTCACATGTTTGTCGACATTCTTTTCTTAGTTGCGCTCACCCTCTTTATGTTTGACCAATTGGATGAAGTCCCCGCTGTCGATTAACCTTTGGATCTCCTCCACATTTGCCAACAGTTGATAGTCGAAAGGTCATGGTCGTTGTGGTATGCACAAAAATACTTACGCGATCTTTCATTGCTAGGAATAACAAGTACTGAGGAGGCTTATACTTTACTCGTCTCTTGGTTTGTTCGTATATGGAAGCGATGTATCAATAAAGGGTGTGAAACGTCGGGCCAGATTGTCATAATACGAGACCATTAGCCTACTAACTAGAGATTGGATAGACTCTTCGCGTCCGGGCTTTTCATTTATCCTCTTATTCACAGGTGATGTCTTGATTCTTAGGGTTTTGGGTAAGCCGAAGTTTGCTTCTTAAAATCATCAGTTATGATATACTGGTCAGATTTTGCTACCCACATAGTATCGATGATAAATCTAACGAGATCGTCGTACAAAGGTCCTTCCATATCAAGTAATCTATGTAACGATGCCACAACCACGTATTCTTTCCATGTAGATAGTGTGTTAATTTACGCGAACAAATATTTGGACGTATCTATTCAGTGTTTCTCCTTTTCTTTTATACATATTCATAATGGAGGCTTCATCTTTCTTATGCTCTTTGTTCCTATGAATGCGCTCCACGGACCTTCAAAATCTTAAATTGTCCCCTTCGGAAAGTTGTTGAACCAGGCAAGAGCATTTCCTTTGAATGGCGTGAAAAAATCTCTACAAAGAAGAATATCGTTCGGATTGAACGCCATCATCATATTCCTGAATTGCTTGAGGTAGTGCTTTGGGTCCCTTGAGCCACCGTAAGAGCCCATTCGATAATGATCGAATGATGAGCTTTCTTTTTAGTATTTTCCTTACAAATGGGGAATCTTAAAGTACGTAATTTGTCATTTTTTGTCTCTCGGTGTTATGTTCAACCTTATTATTTTCCTTGTTATTCTTAGAAACCTTATTGATCGACTGAGAATCATATTCAACATTTTTAGTATTTTTTTTTCAGTTTTTCACAGTAGCTTTCACCTTCATGTTTGTCACTTTTCGTATTATCTTTCTCTTTCTCTGTGCGGCTCGTCTTACAGACCTCCCCATCTGTCTTTTATTTTTTTTATTCTCTTACAACACTTTATATGTCAACAATGCAATGCCTTAGTTTTTTTTCATCCTCACGTTGGCTTCTTGATTACGTTATGCTTGCAGCTGATTTGCCCTAGATCGCTCCCGTTTCAGCTCTTTAATTTGCATTTCCAGAAGTTGAACATTAGACGACCTATCCGACATACCTGGGCATTTTGGAAAATTTCATCACTGAACCAACGTATGATCGATGAGCATGTAATTTACCGTATCTACCATATCACCTTAGGGATGATTTACTCCATGCTGAGTCCCGATCATTTTTATGATTGATTGCTTGTCTATTGCAACCTCGATTTCTTGGGTTCGATACTCTAAGTTGCTTTCATCCACTGGCGGGTTCGTTACGACTCATGGGGCAAGTACTTTACTGCATCAACTTTGACGGGTTCCTGGGTTTTCCTTTTTGATTCATGATCTTTTTGTTACTATTGGTTAGCTTACACTCGGGCTCTTGACTTTGAGAATAAGTTTCGCATAAATGACGTCAATTTTGTTAAAATATTTCCTTCTCGAACCTAAAGTCAAGATAACGAATATGAAAATGGAGAAAAAAGTAAGAAATTATTTGTATTAAGTTTTATTTAGTATAAACTTTGATCAGCAGTTTTCTTTGGGGTTCTCTTATTATTATATTAATACCGGTCATACTTTATAATATGTATGCATACACATTACTTGGTAACTATAAGAATGATGACACACATTACACCATCGTGATTGTTTGGATGCTTTATAAGCTCGTATGTTGTCCTTATCCTGACTCTTGTATAGTATTGCTTATCGTTTCCGTCCTACATGTGTGGCATATTCAAAGGAAAGGTTAGTATTGATTGTAACAAGTTTTTCAGCTTATGTCGTTTGTCACCCTCGGATTCATCGCTTACTCTATAATCCTCATGTTATTCAACTCGTCACACTTGGTTTATATTTGATTGATTTGTCTCTTAACAACCTCATACTATCTTACTAGCTATCATCTCGTTTTCTTAATGAACTTCTCGTTGTATGTGGCTCGTCATCATTGTTTCTTATGCATCTCTCTCCTTATTGGATTGTCTCATATCACATGTGACTTACTCTTTTTTTAGTCTTTGGTATAGTCTTACCTCGTCCTGTTTAGGAGTGTGTGTTATTTGTAGGATACAACCTTATCAGAAACAAAAATATTATCATATACTTTTAAAAAAATCTTGAAAAAGTAAATAATATTTTCAAGATAAAAATTATTTAATATAATGAAGGTTATTCATTCATTCAAGCATTATTATGTTCAAAAATACTTCATTTTAAATTTAAAGAAAGAAATCATATAATTTAATATTTAGATTAAACATGGAAAATGAGTTCTTTAATATATATATATATATATATATATATATATATATATATATTTAATATTACAGTCTCTCTTTTTTATTTTAAGGGTATATACTACAAGTTGTATGACTAGTCTAGGCGATAACAAATCGACTATGAGATAATTGTTTGCTTTTGTGGATGTTGTTGGTTTTTCAAGATCATAAAAATAAACATGCATATCTCATTTGGTTATAAAAATAAAAACAGAACGGTAACGACAACAAAAAAAAACTAAATTATCGATAGGCCTATTGTTAGAAATACCATTCACTTAAAGAAAAATAACAACCCAAATATATTTTGTTAGTCGAAGAACATTGGATTCCTTCAAATACATCTATAATATAAAGTATAAACATATTATTCTTAAAGATGATTACAAAATATATTGGTTTTGATATACATTATAGTGAGAACATGGCGGATATGTTTAACAAAACATTTTTTGTTGTAAACTAAATATCAAGAATCGTAAGACTAAAACTTGTAAAATAAGACTTTTTTAATAGTGGTTATTTAATTTGAACGTACCCAATAACTAGGAATGAAGTTTTAAATGTCATTAAGTGAAGATGTTTGAACATAAATATTAATAATAGTTTCATTGAAGATGAATTATGTTTGTCATTTAAAAGATAAATTCATAAGACTTTCAATATATATTGGTTTACATGTGATAAATACTTCTAAAAATAAAAAATATACAATGAGAATCAAACATATGAGCATTTATAATTTATATTTTTTTATGCGACCTAATTTATCTCAAGATAATTCTTTAATGGATTAGAACTTGACCATAATAGTGCTAGACGAAACCGGAGTACAAATAAATAGAGAAAATGTTTATGTGTGAAATCATTAGTTTTTTTTACATTGAAGAATGGTTTAAATTCTTTATTATCAAACTATTTGTTAAAACTATTGTTTGCACTAAAATATTGTGGTTTTATTTTTTAGATATTTATTTAGGGGAGTTTGTACTAGAACTTAGACGAGATAATGCTTAAATATATAATTTTTGACCCCCTAAATATATATTATTTTGACTCCCTAGTTTTCTCATTTAATTGGTAAAACACGTCAAAAATAGCAAAAAATAAAAGATAACAAATAAAAGAACAAGTACTAAGATTTTTCGTTAATTTTTTCGAGATCTTCAATTGATGGTCAATCAAGTATTATGACAAGTCAAAGCAAACAAAAAAATAGTGGAGCTATTTTCTCCATAAGATTTATTATTTCCTCCATTTTAAATTTTTAATAAAACACTGAACATATGTTTTTACTTTCTTGCCTTTTATTTACTTTCTAATTTATAATTTGATGCCATTATCCACTATTAAACCCTTATTACAACAAACACATCACTAAGATAAATTAGAGCCAACATATATGATTTAACTTCTAAAATTAAACACTAAAAACTTAAAAACTCAATTATATTTAAGATTAGTCACAAAATTACATGTTTTTAAAAAGAAAACATGTAGTTCCGAGACAGCCACTCAGAATGACATATAATATTTTTTTTAAAGAACCCAATCAACACACACTAATCAAACCATAAAAAATCTATATTTTGAACTCAATATACAGGAAAGAAACAATTAAACCAGAAATTGATATTAAAAAACGATTAAACTAGTAACTCGATATGCAGGAACTCGATTAAACTATGAACAAGTTTTTTTTTTCTGCATATAGAGTTCCTATAACTCATTATGCAAAAAAATCATAGATTTAAAAAGAGATTTTATTCGATATGTCAACCCATATATTTAAAATTAAAATAAGATTAACGATAGATTTTTATCTTTGGAAATCCAGAAACTGCTTCAAAATTGTTTGGTAGCTAGGGTTTTTTAGGATTAGAAAAGAACAGGTGAAAGTGGATAGTTACTGTAGAAATTTTGGTTTTTGGTGTAAAATTAAAACAAGGATAAATTAGGATTTTCCTTTATGGAGGAAATAACAAGATGAGATTTTTTATGAATAATGGAGGAAATAATAAATTTTATGGAGGAAATAACTTCACCCAAAAAAAGCTCTGGCATATAGTGGATATTTTTAATGGACTTTGAGCATGTATGTATCTTGGGAAGAAAATGTCTTGAAAGAAAATGTGGGTGATGATGCTTTGGTATTCTCAACTTGTACAACATCCAGAGTATGAATCATTTTCCAAAATAAACCATCAATAACACTGCCTAACAAATTTTTATATATAAAATCGACTTCGTAAGTTATGGTAGTTGAAGAAGAATAAGAATAATAAAATTGTAGAACCCCAATCATAAAATATATGAGTAAGTGGAAACCGTCCCAAACAAATATATGAGCGAAAAATAGTCCCAAACAAATATATGAGCGAGAAACCGTCTGCATACTTAGCTACATCATCATACCATTACTTAGCTACATCATCGGTAATTGAAGAAGAAAATAATAATAAAGTTGTAAAACCCCAATTATAAAATATATAAATGAATGGAAACGGTCCCAAACCAATACCTGAGCGAGAAACCACCTATCTGCATACTTAGCTACATCATCCTTCTCCGGTTGAATTCAAAACTTTGAAAAGAATCGCACCACGACATTCGGACTAGCCAACAATTCTATTTGAAGTCAGATTCTCTTTGACACGCCTCAGAAGTGGGATCCTCAATTTGCTTAGCAATCCCTCCAACTAAGCTTGTACCAAGCTTTAAATCAAAAAAATGATGACACGCTCTCTGGCTGCTTTGCTCCAGATTCAATTACATTAGAGTTTCCTGAGGAATCCATCAAATATTTCTTACAAAGAATATATACATGCTATTTATAGCAGCTTCTCGTACCCAAGAAGCAACATCAACTTTATTATCAACAGAATAATCATTGAGAGCTTTAAGTAAATCTTACATCACTTCTTTCTTAATTAAATGAAAAATTGGCATGCAATCCCTTTCAGTAAGAACATCAGAATCTTCCCTTGCCTGTGTTAAAGTCTCGCACACACAAATTAATCCTTTGACAACATTTACACGTGCTTCTGCATCTCTCTCTTCAGGGTTTTCCTCAATCAGACAAGCGCTGCAAACCTTCAAGAGCACATCCTACCACCAACTAACCAAAGACTCATATGGAAAAACGCCTAGTGCTAAAGCAGAACCTCTTCGCACAGCTACATTTGGATTGGTTAGGAGCTCCAGGTACTTAAATAATATAGTGCTAGCAGCTCCGCCAGTTGAGGAAACAAAATATGAACGCACAAATGGTTTCAAAGCATTAACAGCTGCATTTTGTATTTGGGAATTTGGGTGCCTTAAATTCTCATTAAGAGAATCAAGCAAGCTGTGTTTTACTTTTTCTAATAGTGTCACGTCTGACAAAGAGATACACTCAATATATCGAGAAATAGCAGAACGCATAATCTCCCCACCTTTTCCATGACAAAGACGCGCTTTCTCAATTACAGGGACAATACCAGCAACTGCTTTCTGTTTATCAGCAGAAAGAACATAAGAAGACCGATGTAAAGCTAATGCCACTTCTCCAGCTGCTAAGGTTGCACCGTATCGCATACACAAATCTGATGAAAGAGTACAAGGAATAAGCTTTTCCAGGACAGAGTTGGCAAAATATTCAGTATTATATGTGATAAGAGCAGCGAGTGCCTCTGCAGCAAGTTCAATCAACCCATTTTCCCAATGTCAGATTTTGTTAAACAAAAAATCATCCATGAATGGTTGAAGATACCCCTCGTACTGGGTAATGTCAACCGCAACTTGAAGGTAAGAGTGTATACGAGAAGAAAGTGAAAGTAGTCTGCAAGATTCACTATGTCAATGCCGTGAGGGTAATTTCCTTGCCTTCCAACATTCTCCTGAAATACTGCTGCAGCTGCCCTTCTACAATTAACCTCTCTGTCATAGCAAGCCACTGTAAGCAAGTGTGGAGCAAGCTGTTCCAGTATATGTCTCATATCTGTGTGGTAATATGCACAGCCAAATGCCCAACAAACATATGCAGCTGCATCCCGCACATGAGATCCAACACTATGAAAACCTATCCTGACATCATAATGCAAGGCCTTTACAATAACAGGCACGACTTTGGGAAAATTTTAAGGTAGAAGCAATCCTCTGCGTGCCAATTCAGCCAAAGCTAAGCAGCCACCATGCCATGAACTATCTTCCTCTAGTCTTTTATGGATTCTCAATCCATCAACCCTTGCGAGTAGGAAGAATACCTTGCTCTTCCCTCTAGAAATTTTTCGCCAAACCAATCTCAACCTAAGAAATCCTTTGTTGATGAAGTCAAACCAATAAATAGAGACTTCAATGTTGACATTAAGCATGAGTTCATACAGGAAGCAGATGATTACTACTCTGTTTAATATATTCAAGATGTTAAAGACCTGCTAGTTCAACAATAAAAAATTACTCTAGTTGGAAAATTCAGCAATGGAATTCCTAAAAGATCGACCATGAAAAACTTTTTGAATTCTCTAAAATTCAAAGGGCCTTACAGTTTTGAGATTATACATGTCCACCATATTCTTCTTGAATTCAGTCTGAAGGGTGATGTGTGTTGTATTTGGTCAAAGAACGTTTGGAGTTCTGACTTTAATAGAAAATACAAAAATCAAATGACTCTTACTAGGCTTCGATTTGAAAGAATACCAGAGTTCCTCTTCAACTATACCGTTATAAACGTTCTTGCATCTACTTTAGGAAAAGTTGTGGTTCCATAAATTAACAGGCTTATAGTAATGGTTGTTATGCTCAAATTGAAATTAATATTTCAAGAAAGCTAAAGCACAGAATGTAGGTTGGATTCGGCTCTAATGATGGAGGTTGGATTTCGCTTAGCTACGAAAATGTGCCTGCTTATGGTGATCTTTGTTTCCATTTGGGTCACAAAGAAACAGAATGCAATAAAGTCAGTAAAAATGATAATATAGAAGAGAAGAAGGAAGACTCGAAAGAAATTCCGAACCTTGAAAGAAATGATAGCCAATCCATGAATTCAAACAACCAACAACTTAATCTTCAGGAGAGGATGAAATCATCTTCTCACGTTACTCAAACTTTCAGCAAAGTTTACAGAAAAAAAATCAAATCTATTGTCACTCAAAAGGATCAGGACAGTAAGAAAGAAGACAACCTAAATCAATACCAATCTTCTCAAGATCAAAACTCTGAATGTCATGGAATCCAAAACCAGTACCTCACTGAAAATCACCAGAAAAACACCAACAAAGACTCTACTGAAAACTCTGAGAACCAACGGAATATCTCCAGCAAAGACTCCACTGAAATCATTGAAGTTCTTAAGAAGATTGATTACGATTATACCCAAAGCAGTGATAATAAGGATGCCAACACACCGGATCACAATAACATAGGTTGCAAGGAAAGACAGAAAAAACAATAAACTCGTCATTAATTCCCTTAATAAATTGGGGGACAAACAGAAACAAAAATCCATATCTGATAATGATAAGGATTGTTAGTTGGAATGCTAGAGGTATCAATAACAAGCCTACTTTGCGAAGGCTGCTCTCAATAATTCATGCTGAAAAAATAAAAATCTTGGCTATCCAATAGCCTATGACTAGTGTTGAGAAGATTGATTGTATTGCTAACACCCTGGGCTTCAAGAACTATATTCTCAATAGTTCAAACAAGATTTGGGTGTTCTCGTTTGATGATGTTTCCATTTAATGACAAGGCTTGGATCACTGCTGGTGATTACAATGCTATTACTACTTCTGGGGACCAAATTGGGTGCACTTCTAATGAGCAAAACAATATTGATAACTTCAATGGTTCTATTATAAGCTGTAACCTTGAAGACGCTGGATGGTTTTTGAACTACAAAGGGATTCAGGTTCACCACATGGTCAGAACTTGTTCTGACCATGCCCCTCTTCTTATCTCTTCCATTAGTAACACTTGTAATCTCTTTAAGAAAAGTCTTAAGTTTATAAATGCTTGGACTAATGATGCTAGTTTCTTAAGTATTGTAGAAAAAAACTAGAACTTACAGATTAAAGGCAGCAACAATCATATCTTTTGGAACAAGTTAAGAAGACTTAAGCATTGCTTAAAGGCCTGAAACACCAATCATTTTGGCAACATTTTCAAAAATGTCAAAGCTATTGCTGAAGAGGTCAAGAGGCTGGAAAGTCTTCTCTGCACCAACAATAACTCTACTACTAAAGCTACTTTTTTAAAAGACAATAGCCTTCACATCAAAGCCCTTAAAAATGAGGAAACCTACTGGAGACAAAAATGCTATAATTGTTGGCTCAAAGATGGAGATGGCAACACTAAGCTCTATCATTCCTATGTATCTAAGAAAAGTAGAAAAGATGTTATAAATGGTATTAAAGAGGGAAGTAATTGGTTACATAACTCTGATGAGGTTGGAAAATCTACTAGTAAAGCTACTCTTTCTAAAGCCAATAGCCTTTACATCAAAGCCCTTAGAAATGAGGAAACCTACTGGAGACAAAAGTACAATAATTGTTGGCTTAAAGATGGAGATGACAACAGTAAGCTCTATCATTCCTATGTTTTTAAGAAAAAGTAGAAAGAATGTTATAAAGGGTATTAAAGAGGGAAGTAATTGGTTACATAACTCTGATGAGGTTGGAAAATCTACTGAAAACTTCTTTAAAAACAATCTTGCATCTAACTCTTATAAGAACAGGGAAGAAGAGAACATATTCATGAATGATTCTATTTTTGACAATATCCCCAGATTGGTTACTAATGGACACAATGAAGCTCTGCTAAAGCCTATTAACAAGGAAGAAGTTTGGAGAATTATCAACACCATGAGTAATGACAGCGTAGCTGGAATCCTCTGGTGAAGGATAGGATCAAGTTAAATGTCGATGGAGCTTGCTCTCTAACCGGAACTAGGAAGGAGACATCATTGAATGCCCGGGCATCATTCTTGGCAATCTCAATCCCTTAACTGTTGAGACTAGAGCGTTCTTGGAAGGTTTGCTCATTTGCAGAAAAAACAACTGGTCTGCAGTTGATATTGAATCTGATAGCCTATTACTTATCAATATGTTAACTGACGGCAATGTTGACTAGCGCCTCGATTCTTTGATAGCTATTTGCAGAAAATTAGTTCATCCTAAGATGTCCGTGAGACATGTTTCCAGAGTCCAAAACCAGGCCTCGGATTGGCTTGCGAAGTGGACTCTGTCCTGCAAGCATAACCAAAAGTTCAATCAATTTTTAGCTCCAACTGGTTTAATGTCCATCGTTGAAAGCCTTGGCCTGGGCTATATAGTTGATGATTAATCCACTGCTAACTCTCTGATTGTCTTGAAGTCTTGTTTCTGCTTTTGTGTTACTGTTGAAGCTTTGTTCTTAAGCACAATCTTTGTTGGGATTTGATATAATCTCTCGAACTTATTGGGTATCCAGTTTTCTGCTGATGATAGTGTTAAAGGCCTATAGGAGTGCTTATTTAGTTTTCGAAAAGCTGGTGCAGCCTTTGATGAGTTTGAATTAAGGTCGTTCAATTCAAATCTTATTTCCTTCTCTTGGCGGGAGCCAAAAAATATGTGTCGTTCAATTCAAATCTTATTTCCTTCTCTTGGCGGGAGCCAAAAAATATGTGGCGCCTCTTTTTTGTTAATTTGAGTTTAGCCCCTAGTTTTTTGTAATTTTTCAATTTTGGACGTACATTTTTATAATGTTTCTCATTTGCCCTATTAATAGAAATCTTTTTTATTAAAAAAAACCTTTATAATCTTTTATTTAAATTTTTGTTTAAAAATTTATGAAAGTAGTTTGGTAGCTCTCTCAATAATTAATTCTGATTTTGTTGGTATGTTTCTATTACATAAGTGTTAAATAAATTGGAATTATAATTTATTTTCGAAATGCTTGTGTATAGTTGTCACTTATTTTTAAGTATACTAAATTTTAATAGACCAATCTAGTTTGTTTCAAATTGGTGTCGTCCCATGTTTTCACCACTGGTTGACGAGTTTATCTAGCTCATGAAGAGTTTTAACCCAGCTTTCTTTCTGAAAGCTTGCACTTTATAATTATGGCATGTATAGCAACCTTGTCATAAAACTTACTTCGGAATATATTTCTTTATAATGATTACAAACAGTGGAACATATCAGATTAAATTTATATTGCCTACTTGACCAAAGCTATAACATGAATAAACTCTACACATAGCTTACTTACGAAAGGTTTTGTTGAGCTCTAACACCCCTGTACACTCTTAAAGACCAGCCGCAGTAGTGGAAAAACAAGTAAGCTAATAGTAGTATGTTTTGTCCTTGTTATTAGGAGCATCCTTGCAGAGCATGGACCGTACTTCCATTATAGACCTAGGAGCCTCAAGGTCTTTCTCTTGCAAAGCATTACCAAGAAGTTGTTGCATTTGTGAGCCAAAAGTATCATCTAGAATCTGCATATTACCAAAATTTAATAACTACTTAGTACTACTTATTGACACAAGAGTGAGCTGCTAATAATATTACTTACCGAAACAGCCACACGAGAACCTTTGTACCAAGCTCTGTTCTCTTTCCTATTCTCCAAGAAGCTTAGGACATCCTTAATTTTATCATAAACAAGCAGCGGTAAGTCAAAACTGAACCCACAGAATAAGTAAATAAGATTGTTTGTAGACAAAACTTACTTGTCCCACCCTATCCCAATATCCTCTGCACATTGCTACAAAGACACGAGGCTCGCAGACAGTATGGAGGTGATTAATCGTTTTAATTAGCTCATCTTTCAACGCCTGCAATCTAACCCGTATATCTGATTCTCCCATGTTTTCTTTTGAGTCCTGAAGAATTTTTTTCAACTTTGTAGCACTGTGTAACTTTGTCTGGAAGATAAAACAAGTACAAATGGTAAATGAACAAATTGTATATCATGATTTGATTGTTTTAAAAAGAATTGTTCCTTACGTTCTCCGCTAGCTTTTCAAACACTGCCTGTAGGTAGTTTCTGAATTTCGCTCTGAGCATCACAGTTACCTCAGAAAGACGCTCACCAGGAGCTATGTTCCCACCATCAGGAATGCATGAACCCCATGATTTAAACTGAGATTCTATTTTGGGCCGGAGCACATCAAGCATCCTTCTCATGGAATTCAACAGTATCCCAAGCTGCAAGCAAGCAAGCCAAAACGTTTAACCAAAAGAATATGCATATAGCTCAAGATTAAAACCATATGAATGTCTCACCTCGTCAGGTACTACATAGGAACATGCTGATCTTTTAGCAAACTTTGGCACATACTTCAAGCCAAACTTCTTCGACCCCAAATTGTCCTTTAGTGGTGACAGCACATCCGCATACTGCTTTTCCAGAGCTTCAATGATAGCCTTTTCAACGTCGGCAATAGCCTTTATATACAAGTACAAACCCACATGTCAAATACAGTATTATCTAATGAATGAGTATATACACGAAAGGTAAAACTTGGATGGCAATGATTTTGTAAGCTTATGAAGTAAAGACTCATAGGGAACTGATTTTGCCAATTTATAACGTTAGGTGCCTGTAGCTCACTTAATTGTTCTCAATATTGGTTCACTCTTCACAAATAAGAGAGATTGAGCGTGATGATAAATTTGTTTAAACATACATTTTCTAGCACAAAGATATATTCTGGCCACCGGGATATGATAACTTCATAGTCACATAAGGTCTCCTTCAGCCTGTCATACATCTCATCCACGAATGGAGTTGTAGAATGCTGTGTCCTAACTCCCGACCATTTTACCTGCATGTATATAGGATTTAGACAACTATATATTTTCTTGTAAATACTTTTACGAGTTCTTCTGAAATGCAGAAGAAGAAAACTCGGAAAATAAACAGTCACTAAAATTTGCTTATCTTCTATTTTAATGTAAAGAGAAGTTATACATGATAGAAAGTGAAAGGACAAAAATTCCCCCTTTTTATGAGCTCTAATTCTTGGATGCAGAACTTGCGGATTAAATTTTCTTCCCCAGTCTTATAATTTCAAGCAAATTTAGGTAATTTAGGTAGGCAACAAGCAGAGAGGAGTAAAATTCGAAGTTGCATACCTTGTCTAATTTACATGACTCAAGCAAAGAAAGACGCCTATCCTGAATCCATAACATGATATACAAGTGGAATAGCTCTTTTGCATCCACTCCACCCTTCACAGGACTGCCATAATAAACTACGAGTCAAAAGACATGACGTCATCAACACATAACCACAGTTTCCATCTGGTGCATTTACCTAATGCTCCAGCCGGCAAGATCTCTCTGGAAATCAGCAGTTGCAATGACAAGTTCCACAACGAGACGTGAAGGGCCTGACGGAGGGCAAGCAAGCAGGAATGCACGCAATCTGCTGCAAAGCTCTGTACTGTATATGGAAGATGACAAGGCTGGGAGGTCTACAAAACTGCAGTAAGAGAAAACAACATCAGAGAGAAATTACACAAGGGGTCAAGGAAGTAGCTAATCACACGTTTCTAAAAATGCCATCAAGGAAGGGTTTCATTATATGAAGCATTGACGCTCGTGAGGGCTGTGAATCTTGTACTCGGTAAGATTTAGAACACTATAAGTATATGTTAAATAGAGTAAACATTATACAAATATATAATGTTTCGATATTAAACAGAATAGCAGAAATAAACAATTCAAAGAAGATAAAAAGACGAATGTAACGAGAAAATAAGAGGACAAGGACATTATGCTTTTAAAAACAACTGATATTTTTCAGCTTTCACCATCTACCAATTAGGGTGACTGGGTTTTTCTTATCTGCTTTGGTAATATAGGAACCCATTTTTTTCTTTCAACTGTAAGTAAAAGCCAGATTTTGGGATGAGAAATATTTAAAAAAAATTGTCACAACCTACTAATGCAACCCTCTAACTCACTGGATTGCACCACCAACAATCCAGGAAAATTGGAGGGTGCGTCCTCCAACTGCACCATGGAGCAACTCACGCAGATTTAGCAAAAGCTTTTTTTGTTTGTGCTAAAATCAGAATTCAGAATAAAAAATTCTATGTTATCAAAATCCAATGGAGAAACCGTAAAACAAAAAACTAATAGCATCACATACTTATGCAAAAGTACATTCAAGCAAAGGAATTTATACTTGACAGTTATACACAGTAAGAGGGAAATGAAGCTCCAAAAGTTCTGTCCACTGAGAAAAAATCTTTACATATCGTGCCAAATATTAAGAAACTAGGAAGGAAGCCATCATTTCTTGGTAATCAGTCATTTCTCAGGAATCAACTGTGGTGGCTTTGGGCTGTGATCTTCTATCGGAGACCATAATAGGAGGAAAGAACTCATATTGCGTTAAAATAAACAGCAAAACCTTCTGCCTTTATTACCAATTATTTCAGGAAATACGAGTTGATGTAGGACAAAGAGAATTGTGTGTAACACAAGCTAAGCAGCTTCCAGTGAAAGCAGCAGTGAGGTAGCTCAATATACCTAGCAAACACCAGCTAGTCTGGGTGATTCGGTGGACTGGCTAGGTATCATTTTATTTATTTTTATTGAATGAGGCAAGAGTCTGCGTGAATACCCTTAAATACAATTTTTTTTCAACAGGCTAAAATTTCCTCAGAATCCTTGGTTAGGAAATATGAGTTGAGGTTAGGAGAGGGTTCCGCGATGTTTAGATTGAAATAAAAAAGGACACAGCATGATATCCTCTATCAAAAGAATATAGTCTTCGACTACACAATATCCTAGCTAGTAAAGCCAATACTGAATTCATAACCAAGATGGGTTCTATAACATAGACAGGTAATTTCCATGACCACTTTGCTTAAATAGAAATAGGAGATCTACCTGGGAAGAATATTTTGATTGTGAAGCTCGATATCAGTATATATCTCGTTCTTGATGTTCATACAAAGAACACTCATCTTCTGGTAAGCAGTAGAAACAGCAATGGGATCCACTAAAGGTTCATTACTGTTGCTGACAAATTCATCGGTTTCACCCAAGTGCCGCCTTGATCTTTTCTTTGCAGCAGCCTGTGAGTCATAAATATTACAAACAAAATAATTGAAAAGCTACTATCTTACACAAAAATTCCATATCCCTGAACCTGAAAGTAGTGGCATAGGTTGGTCTGTGCCTCTGGAGACAATATATCATGAAGAAGAGTGTACAGTTTGACAGCAGGTGCCAAAGCAGGAGCTGCAAGTCCTGTTGCAGGCTTGAATACTTCTGCGATTCCCGAGAATGATGATTCATCAAGAGACTTGTAGTTTTCAAAAACCAACGCAAGAATCTGTTCGATCTGATCTTTAATTTCCCCCAAGATACGGTTCTGTTGAAGGAACATCGTACGATAATCTATTAGATGTAAGAAAGCAGCATTGAAACAAATTTTAGGAGAGAAATACGTTTTGAATATTAAAATAACTTTATAGTTTTGGATTATTTCCAAACTTGCCTCCTGATGACTTAACGAGCTCTTATTGTATCCTTTCATGATGACGGGCATCAACAACTCGTACACCAAAGTTACACAGTCACAAGTAGGTGTAGCCACATCCATCACGTAAGACAGATATCTGGTAACAATATACATGACAAACATAAAACCAGTTATGATCGTCATTAAATCAATGGGAGGTCGGATATTAGACAATAAAATTTAGTCACCTCAGTTTGGTGTAAACATCAGAAACCCCATAATATGAGGCAAATTCTACTAGAAGCCACTCCCATGAACCAGATAACAACAAGTTCCTTTGTTGAAAATGCTGCACCTTCATTGCAACTTCTAAAGCTAGGTCGTATGCCACTGTTTCTGCAACAGCTCCGCACTGGGAACAAGAAATGAAAGGAATGAATATTATCAGGTCTCCACTAAACCAAGATTTAAGAAGCATTTTTCCCATTTCAGGGGTTGATTGTAAAAAATTTAATATCGTACAATTAAATCAAGTTCAACATTAAGGTCACCTCTGGTTTTTAAAATCATTAAGGTGACATTTAGCAAGAAAGTACAAAATTTCTACGTAGTTGGACATGACAAGATGACAGGTCTGAGTTGAGAGTTAGCGAAGTTGGACAACTGATAACAGCTAACTGGGATCAAGCATTCCCATCTGGGCGGACAACTTGATATTACTGATACATGGGATGCTTTTATTGTGGAGGGTGAAATCAACATTTACATGCAATCCAAGTTCAAATTTATTAAAATATTGCATGTTACATTTGAGTAATCATGTCATGGTGAATAATTTTTATTTCATGACATACTTTAACTATTAAGGTAAGCTCTTTTATCCCATCACACAAGCAGCAAGCAATTTCTATAATTATTAAAAATATAATACACCAAGTCAAAATATCACTTTTCGAATATTAACCCCCCGCATCCTTAAGAATGTAGATATTTCTATTTGAATACTTCTATAAAATTTATATATGCTTATTGGAAGAAGATAATCAATTTCTACAGCATAAAGAGACAAGGAAACTTACTTTTAGATTACAATTATCATCAAAACTTGCTGAATAATAAATGTAAAGCTGCAGTTTTCCAACAAGTTCATGTTCTGGCTCTCGATAAATAGACCACCAGCGAAGCTTATCAGCCTGCATCCATCATCAATAAGTATTTACCAAATCAAATAATAATTGCAAATATTTCCAAACCATCAATCCAAATATCTTACCGATTCTTCAGAAATTGTAGCTAACTGAGCAAGGACGCGGCCAAAATGATTCCCCTTTGAGTCAAGGACTTCAACAATTAGATCGTCTCCTAGACTATCGGGAAAGCTAGGAAACATCAAATATCCCACATAAGTAAGTTCAGATAATAATGATGGTATAATAAAATAAATTGAAATGGGACATAGTAACATACAACACGTGACTTTCACCAGATCCAGGTTGCATTCTTACAGCATCTTCTTCAGTTGAACTTTTTAGACGTAATGTACAAGAGTATGTTTCTGATGAAGAAAACAGAGAAACGACAATGTTAAGTGTATCAACCAAGTTGTTTTTAGATGATGCAATACTCTGTGATGTTGAAAGCACCTAGCTGCTCTATAGCAAAGTACTCTTCTACTACTTGATTGGTTATAACACAAATACCTAGATGATTGCACAGCCTTGTTTTACGAAAACAGAATAGTACTGCGTAAGGATACTTTAATAAAAAGACAGTAATTTTTTTTAGGTAAATGAGTAGATGAAAGTAGGCAGCTGAGTTAACTATTATTAAGCATCTGAAAACACATTGTGTTATACCTTGTATAATATCATATGAAGCTGAACTGTTACGCAGACTGGTCACACCAGATTTGAGGAGTCCAGACACTTGTTTTATGTACCGAGTGCTGGCATGCATATACGCCAAGCTCTGCCGGGAAAAAGAAACATTTGCAGGAACACGGGACACAACACGAACTTTCCTGAGAGCTTTCCATCCAGAAGAGAGCTTTGATTGCAAACTGTATAGGCGATTTCGGAGGTTTTCAAGCTTAATTGACCCTGGTCTCAGAGATGATATACTACATCCAGTAGGTGGATCAAGGACCGTTTTCACACGCCTTACTGTACAATGAACAAGAATTCAGTACAGAACCTTAACATGTAGGTGAACGATCGGATAATTGTAGGATAAAACACTACCTTGGACCTTCATCTTGCCTATTGTTTTCTTAGGTTTTGTGGAAGCTCCCTCATTGACAAGTTTTGATGAAGACTTCAACAACAGTTCTTCCTCAGACTGCAACAGGACTTGCTGTAGTCTGTAGTTTGACAATAAAGTTTGCAAATATTATGACGCATTATATGTATGTTTTGGAGATTGTACGCAGCTATGGTAAAACATCTCTGAACCATCTAGGTGCTAGAAGGACAGGATAATGGCCTATTCCTCATAATACACAGAGGACAGATGTACAACAATAGCAATTTGGAAAAATGGAGAACTAATCTAAAAGTACCCTAAACCCTGAGCATTTTACAAACAAACAGTAATTTTCTATTGCACTGTAAGAACCAGAGTCTATGTTGCTGGAATAGAAAGCAGAAACAATGCAACACGTAGGAAGCTATACAATGTAAAACGTAAGAAGCTATACAATGTAAACCGTAAGAAGCAATACAATGTAAATTTAGAGGAGATGATTCAATGGTACATAAATTAACCAAAAAAAATCCGCAATAGAATACTAACAATTCCCTTTCACAAAAAGGGTTCAAACTTGTTGGGTCAATACTTGAAGAGATTCTAAATGGAACTCTAAAATAATGCTATCAATCAATTACTGATACTTCCCAACTACTTTAAAAACCTTATAAACTCTGACATGAATTTACTAAACCTTACCCAAAGGAATCACGAAGTAGAGCACATTCATTTTCCAAAAACATGGGAGCTTCCTTACAGCCTCTAGCCCAAGCCTGAAGGCAAAGTCGGACACATGCATCATATGCAACCACAGCATGCCATGGGCCAAGAGCACTGATTCCGATACAAATAAGTCAGTCAGATTGAAATTGAAGGTCTTATCTACAAGCTTGTATTGAATGTCTATGTCTGTGAGTCATCATACCTTGCATGAAATGTCGGAAGTCGGGCCGGGTGTGGAGTTGAAGTTTCAGAAAGGCCACTATGTCTGAAAAAACAGAAGAACGTACAGTGTTATACCTAATCAAACATATTTAGAAAGTAGAATCTAACAGTAACATACCTAGCAAAGTGATCAGATTTCTTGATTCCGGTATGATTATCTTGGATCTCGACTCTTGGTGTCGATTTTAGATCGACCACATTATTCACCATTCTAGCCGCTGGAACTTGACTAGCAGACATTTCATGAGTAGAAGGCGAAAATGGAGGTGCACTAGGAACATCGATGTCATCGTCATGCATGATGTTTCTTCTATGCGATTCCTAGAAAAGACAAGTTAGTACCAACCGAATTTCGCTCTGACATTTTAAATAAACAAAACAAATCATATCGAATTACCTTAACTACAGCAGCAGGAGGATTGAATCGCGAAGAGAGAGTAGTATTGGTCTGCGTGGTAGAGAAATCTGAGCTAGCAGCTGAATCAGAAGAGTCGTCTTCTTGTTCTTGTCGTCTATAGCGAGAGAAATGTGGTTTATTCGCGGTAAGTGTTTCCATGGAAGAACTAACATCGGAATACATATAATCAACAGTTCCTTTAGTGGCTGGGTGAGGTGAATCGGATTCATTGGTCATGTCAGTGTCCGATGAAGAAGAATCTCGAGGTAGGGTTCTAGATGGAATCGCGGTGGCAGGTAAATGGCCGCTCCTGAATTTAGATGTGGAGGGAAGACTGACTCCTCGACTACCACCTCGAAGCTTCATCTTCGCAGTAAGGTTAATGTGCTTGAAATCTAAGGTTTCGTAATTCGATTCGAGAGTGTAGAGAGAGAAAATAAAGGAGGAAGAAGAAGAAGAAAAGGTACTGATGGCTTTCTTTTTCTGTCTTCTCACGAACGAAACCCAAATTTCAAACGGAGAGAGAGTGTGCGACTGTGTGAGGAGCTTTGGCTGTCACTTTCTTTTTCTTTTTTCCTTCTTTTTTGTTACTAATTTCTAATTCAATATTCTACTAGTAGTACTAGCTGGTGCTATTACTAAACCACTCTCCCCACTCCACTTGTTTGATTGAATCAAACCATTCTTTTTCGCAAAGTTTCATTTTTATTTTTATTTTTATTTATTCGTATAACAAACTTTAGCTTGTTATATTTGTTTTACAAGATTCGGTAACTAATTTTTCTAAATATTTATAAGAAATAGGAATTTATGTCTCTGCGAGGAGTTATAGTATTATTGATTAAGGATTGTTATATTATTGATTAAGGATGGTTATAAAGTTCAGTAAAAAATGTTTATATTATAAGTTCGGCTAAGATAACCAAAATCGGTTTAAATTTATCCAAAAACTATTTTTTATTCAAAGCCTTACGAAATTATATTCTGCTTTCATTTAATTGCAAAACTATCGGTAAACGAAAAATACTAAATGTATTATAAATTCATCCAAATCACAAAACAATTTATTTTACTGATTTTATTAAAAAAATATATATTTTGATTTAGTACATCAAATCTCATATTACTACAATTTTTCAAAAAAAATCAAAATCTTATTAAACATTTAAAGTTGTCTCAAGTACATTCAAACTCTCTTCAAAAAAAATTAATTTTTTTATAAAAAAACACAATGAGTCATGTATTTTTCACGAATGAGTATTATATGCAAGTTGCATTGGTTAAGTAGGTCAAGAAAACCGGAAAAGATATCGATTTGGTTATCAACATAAAACGTGGCGATAATGTATAAAGAAGAAGGAATCCTCATATATTTTTTCAATATGAGAGGTCAGGAAAGTATATTCCGACGGTGGCCAAAACAATCGTAAAAAAAAGTCGATGTGAACAAAAAAATTGGTTGTCCATTCGAGCTAAAATGGACCATGGTAAAAATGGATCAATGGTCGTTAGAAGTTGTTTGTGGGATTCACAGCCACAAGAGTTTGAAACAGTTTGACGGTCATTCATACACATGTTGTTTGAACGAAAAGGTAATGGAATTTGTAGAACGATCGACTTGTATGGGAACATGCCTTAGAGAAATATTGAACGGTGTTAGAAGTTAAATGAATATAATGTTTATTTTATGCGCATTATCTACAACGCTAGACAGAAAAATCGAGTTTTAAAAAAGGCAGACATGTCACAATTGCATTTTCTGTTGAGAGAGCTCAATAGGCATAATTATTATGAATGGCATAAATCTGGTGAAAATGATGGGTAAATCATTACTGATATATTTTTTGTGCATCCAGTTAGTGTTGATCGGTTACGGATATTTCCAATAGTGTTGATCATAGATAACACCTACAAGATCATAAGATATGGGATATCGTTGTTTGAGATAATATGTGACATCTACTAGTTTGACTTATTGTGTTGTTTTTGCGTTTATGTATAAGGATAAATTAAACAACTTCAAATGGGCATTAGAATGTTTGCAATCGATTATTGTCCCTTGCGGTATTTAAGAATTTTGACGGACAAAGATTTAATACTAATGAACATTGTAGAAATAGTTTTCCCAAAGATAACGTATATGTTATGCCGCTGACAGATAAACCAAAATGTTCAAGGGAATACAATGAAGTATTTCCCTGAGAAAAGCGATCATGCAGAGTTTGTATCTGTTTGGAAAAAGATAATATACGCGGCATCAGAAATTGAACTCGATCATGTTAGGATTGAGATGCATCTTGACTACAAAGAATACCATCTTAAAAATACAACCTCGTACAAACCGAACAACGATGGAGATTCTCAAAGAAAATATGGATAAAGTTGTAATTTATGTTATGGAAACAAGAGGCGAAATTCAAATAAAACACATTTACAATAAAGGTTTTGAAGTTGTATATCCAAAGACATCCTCGCTATTAGAACTATTGGAGAAGAAAAAAAATTGCGGTCATCCACAGGTGAAACAAAAACTAGTTGTTGATGCATCATCAACTAAACGAGATAAATTTCATTGGGAACATGAGGATGCGGCTAATAAAGCCAACGAAGCTTCGACGTCAACCCCCTTTAAATTTTCTAAAGGTTACCACTCGTAATACAATTTCAAGTGTTAATACGATTCGTGCAGATGTACCTGAAGTATGTTATACTTATTCGATTGTGTCGTTTTCTACCAATAGCGTACCAAACTCTTTTATGGGTGCAAAACAACTTATAAACGGTCCAAAAGGATACTTGCGATGGTTTCCGATACATTTTATTCTGTTTATAACTGGTATAAACGATGTTAGGACTTGGTTATTACGGGTACCGTACAGTTTCATATGGGTTATATGGTTATCAAGATGGTTGTTCAGTGATTAGTATGGGCCTTTACGATGAACTAATAGACAACTATGGTGTTTATAGCAAAATATATAATGGTACATTAGACTATCTGAAAGTTTCGGAAAGTATACACTATTACGAAGCACTAATTGCCATACGTTATTGGATGACAATGTCGGAGATGAGTATATTAATTGTAACAAGGTTTCAATGTATTTTTCATTTTGTATCATAATCTGGATCTCTTAATTGTAATCATACTTTCCTACCACTACGAGGTGCACCCCATCTGATGTCCAAACGACTTAAAATTGGGTTTGGGTTTGTTGAAAATAATTATTTCGTCAATGTAAGTCATTCATATCATTCTTATGTTTTTTAGTATACTAAATATCAACATTCATATTATATTTATCAACTTTTTTTTATAGATTTTTATCACCGTTGACTGCCCATGTGCACTTATACATCCTACATGGAATGGATTGCATAGCGATAATGCTTCCACTTGGGAATTACCACTACTTAGTCACTATAAGACATATGTGGATCTCAAATATCGAAAGTCAGTCAAATCATTCCCATAAGTAATTGATTTAGATGAATTTGTTTAGTTGGTTAATGTTATTTTTTACTTCATCTATGCCTTAATTCAAACTTATCATACTTAATATGTTGTATTTGTACTTTGTTTTTTTTAATATGTTGAGTTTGTACGAAAACACTACAAAAAAAACACTGATGGCTTATAATTTTATAAAAATTTATCACTCGATACATAATCAAAAATAAAACACAACAACATAACTTAACATAAGTTATAGATTATTCAAAATCATAGCCTTTTATGATAGGTACTATTATGTAGTTCTTCCTCCCTTTTGACGATTTGATCTTTCACATATTGCAGCATCTCTTTGGTCAAATAGTCAGTGATTTTTATATCAAATGAGTATGATGCTTCATTCCTAATATCTGGTGACTGGTTAAATACCAAAACATTAGTCCGCTTATAATATATATGTATCTTATCACTACATCTTCATGACTATGTGGGGGGGCATCAGTTTTTTCATAGACATACCATTGTACATAAAGTATATAATACATAACATTTCGTTGAAAACCCCATCGGTATTCTCATCTGACTAAGTAAACTTCATATTTTTTGCAGCTTTGAGTAGATGAGCATCTTCAAACATAATACACTCTATATTGATGCAAGTTATAAGTAAATAGTTGAAGTTGTGTGTTTATAATAAGGATAATAAGCAGTCTTTTATATAAAAGTTAATCTTAAAATTTGTGGGGTGGTTTAAGTCGGATTTTATTTTGGCGGCAAGTTTAAGCCTAATGATGCGCAGAAGGTCGTATCATCGGTGCACTACCCTGTGCACCAATGATGCAAAGTCAATGCATCATCGGCGCATAGGATAGTGCACTGACAGTGCAACAGCCTACGGTCGATACCTAACATCATCAGTGTGGTATATATGGACCAATGGGTACAAGAATCTCACTCATTGATCTTTTGCACCATCGGTGCACAGGAGGCCACATCGATAGTGTTGACCATTTACAATATGGGTAGAGTAGTGTGCATCATTGGTTCTCACGACTTAGCACCCATGGTGCAAAATACTTGTATTTTTCATGGGTATTTTTATTTTAGGTTTTTTGTTAGTTTAATTCTAAGTTTATTTGTAATTTTTCATGGTTAATCTTATTATAAGTTGATGGTTAGTTTAAGTCTTAGTTTTTATATAAGTTTTAATTTTTGGTTTATGGTTAGTTTGAAGTATAAATTTTAGGCATATTTTTAGTCTTAAACTTATTCTAAGTGTTAATCATTTTTAAAATTCAAGTACAATAGGTATTACGTTTTAGTAAATTTGGATACGGAATAAGGTACTGCATAAGAAACTAAGCACAATAAGGCACTACAAATTCAAATAATTTGTCTTTGAATGCGATACAAAATATAAACATAATGTCAACGCTCAACAAACACCTCATTCAATACAGAATGAGTGAAGTACTAAGGCAGGTGAGAAATGAGTGGTCTGAATGAAGTATAAGCTAAATGACGTTGCACCTATGGCTGAGCGCTTAAGTCCCACATATGTAGCATATTATAATGTGTATGTACGTCTGGAGAACTACGTGCTTGTAAATAAAATAGTAAGTATAAAACATACGAAATTAAAAACTTAACTAACAAGAACGTATAATAACTTGATACTTACTTTGTCAACGAAAACGTTGAAAACACCTCGTGTTCTTTGTAGTCATGAAAGAGCACTATTTTGTTACATCTCAAAAATGCCAACAACTGTCTTTGCTCCTCAATATGGATGGCATCAACCTCCTTCTCATCCAATAAATCATGTTCGGGGTCACCGGTAACATCCGTCCTAACGCTAACAGATGGTGGTGGTGCCGATGATGTATGCGCAACAAGTGATTGGTGTATCGCATATGATCGTCCAGGCAGTGCATCACTCTTCGATGATCCCCCAACAACTGGGTCAACTATTTTCTCATCAGTTTTTGCACGGCGGTGGTGTAACACACCCCTCGGTGCCGACCATTTTCCGGCTGATTCCGACAAGGAAAATAGCCAAAAACAACCTCTAAAACCCTAAATCTAACCTACAATAATCTCTAAATTCAAACCAATTTCTAAAACCCTAAAATTTAATTCATGAAATTCACTTAAAACCTATTTAAATCAACAAATTTCAACCTAAAAAAACTAAAATTAACCAAAAAATTGAATAATAAAAAATAGAAAAATATATTATGGTGGTGGTGGAGGAGGATATTATTTTGTATTCACTATGATGAAATAGCAATTGAGGAAAATGCGCACACCAGATTGTTCTTTCACCGGATTGTATAGAGAAATTAGAGAGGAGTGAGAGAGAAATGAGGGTTAGTGAGAAGTTAGAGAGAAAATATAATGGATGTGGGTTAGTAGAAAAAAATATACTAAAAAATACCCCAAAATGTTCTAAAAATGATTCACTTATACCAAATGTGGGTAAACTCTGTTTTAGGTATGTATAGCCTTACATTTATGATATACTCATTTACTGGTACTATATTGTCCAACTTCCCAACAATGAATGATATGTTTGGTATAGTACATACATGACCATACATAAGACTACCAACTGTGAAGGCCTATGGTATTATTTGCAAGAACTAGATATCTGAAATTATCTTAGGGCATTGATGGAGTGAGAATTTGTCATCTTTTAATATAAGGGTATTCATGGGTATTTATTGTATATCACACTGCTATATCGTTATAACATGGAGACCCATGATTCTCACATTGCTACGTTAATGGGTCTCTTACTACATCCCTATATTATGGGTCGATAAAAGGGTATTCATGGGTTTGTTATTGTATATCACACGGCTACATCTTCATAACATGGAGACCCATGATTCTCACACTGCTACATTCGTGAATCTCTCACTACATCATTCCAATAAATATCTGAAATCAATCAAGCTTTATGTTGGGGTCGTACATAAATAAATCATGTTAAACTAAATTAATTTTTCAATATTGTAAATCAGTTATGCACGAGTATAGTACATATAAGCGCAATAACTACAACATGTAATAGTTTCTCACCATCAAGAAATATGTGAGATAATCTTTTGTTGGGGTCGACCTATACTCAAAAACCCGTTCTTTAAGTCATGAGGCTCTAAATTACTTTCATTTCATGATTATCTTGACATTGCTTAGGTGTCTCGAATATCAAACCCACCAATCAGTTCCATAAAATGAGCATTTGAAGTGTTCGAATTGAATTTGTACAAACGCTACCAAATCATATATCTTAACGGACCATACCTTAATGTGTTGTAGATCAATAATTTTGGACATATGAAGCAGTTAAATATGTAAAATATATCATAAATTTCTTAGATATTCGAAAGGAGATGAATGACAATCAAACTCCGTAAGATGGAATAAACAATCCTTGGGTATGTATGACATTACCTAGTAAATTTGATAGTCCAAGTGTCAACAATAATGAATAATGACGTCTCATCCCGAAGTCCACGAACCATCATCATTATATGTTTCTTGATGAGCATATAATAGGGTTATGTGATTGTAAAACCTTAAACATATAGCATTGTAAACAAACATGACGTAAGAACTAAAATAACCACCTTAACCCTACTTGTTTTAAACATGTTGTATATCTGAATAGAAAAACATATTGTAGTATCAAAGATATATGACTATTCTAAACCTGTCAAACATAACAATACATACAATATGAATTATCTTCAAGGTCTATAATGATTAGTTTTATACTAAATGGGTTTCAATATATCCAATTACATGCATAATATATAACAAGTAGGAAAAATAAAATCAATATTTTTTCTAGGTTCACAACGATTAATAAGGCTACATTCTACATATGATACCGAGATAGTGATAAAACACACAAAAAAATGATAAAATATTACCAATATTAAAGGTATGATATAAAGTCTAAACATATAATGGATGAATAACAAATATGGAAATAAGAGGTCTTCTATTGGTATTTGATTGAGATTTTTGCCTCATTAACGATCACCAACCATGATGATCACGGTGAAAGGCCTCAGACCCTTTTGTTGTGGTGAACTTCATGCTGAATGTGGTTCTACAATATTACCCATGATCATAGTGAATCATAATGATTATGAACAAATTAACAAAATTTTAAATTGGTATGAACTAGGTTTTTGTCATGAATGTTCCAAAATTGATCTTATAAGTGAAACACGTAACACATAATTCTAATTATATGCCCTCGATAACACCATCCAATCCTATAAATGTGATTATATGTTCTCTATCACCTAAACATGCTTTATGTCTCAAATCATAAACAAAATAGGTTTTGTTTCTCTCAATCTGAATCGATAAAAAAAAATTAATTATTGGAATCCACAATCAAATGTATATATCTTCAAACATGGAGAATTAGAAAGCTCTAACATCGGTTGTTGAATCTAAATCATGATTCAAAAGGGTTATAAACTTTTGATAATCCAATATACAAATTATTCATATGAATATAAATATATATAAAACTATATTAGTATTTATCATTTAACATCTACAATTTTTTATCATTTATCTAAACGTGTTTATGTTTTAATAGTTTCAAATTAAGTAAAAGTAAAACTTTTATTTTATTTTATAAATTTAAATAATTTAATTTTTTTATAAATGCATAATTATATAACATATATTATTACAGTTTCATGTATTTTTAACTATTGAATTTTCAAAATTTAAAATACATTATTGGTATTTTTAATTTGTTAAACAAGCTCGGATATTGTAATATAGAGTATCTCTTACCATGTGGGGTCTTTGTGGTTATGAAACTTTAAAATGTACATTTAATATAAAATGACTACGAGTAAAGTTTTGATATAGTTCAAAATATTTAAGATTCTCGTAGAAGTTTCAAATGGAAATGGGTTGAGATACATAACTCGCGTGACGTGAATACTAATTGTATTGATAACAAATATTAAACCAATTGTCGTTCATAAGATACGTGTGGAATTAAGGATTATAAAAAATCTCATTATAAAATTGAATTAAATTTCATGAAAAAGTTAGATAGGGTTGTCATGGAATACTATAATATCAATTCTTCATATAATAATTTATAAGAGTAAGGGCATAATATATGTTAGTATTACTTAACATTAAATACACCATATAATTATTGTACATTTAAAATTTATTAACAAATATGATTACGACAAAGAAATATGTAAATTATTGAACTACATCAAATAAAAAAATTGATGATGAATATCTTAGTTTATATGAATTTATATAATGAGTTTGGTGACAAAAATAAATAAATGAAATAACATATATGATATATATTTATATAGTGAAAGTATGCCATTGAGGTATGTTCTTACTTATATACCATTGATTTTTTCTATGTTTAACCGATGTGGGATGTGGGACTTTGGTCGTCACCCTAATAAATCCTCCCCTCGAACAAAGTACCACTTTTTAGTCTCTTCAATTGACTTCTATCCGCCCACTCTAATTAGGTTGCTGACTACCTGAATCAAGGAGGCACTACGGATGTTGTTGCTCACCTCATATTAGACTACACTATCTTGTTCCTTAAAGTCACTCCCCAATCAAGTACTTCCGTCTTGATACACTCCAATCAAGCCACACTGCTTGATGAGCCACGAGCACTCGAACTAGGATCTTTAGAGCAGATCAATCATCTTGAGCATAGCCAGTGTTTCAACATGTTCGACTTCCGAGAATTTCACCACCATCGCATTCTGTTTGGGTCTGGCTCTGATACCATTTGTTGGGAATATGGGTACCGCATATTTCGTTTCCGTATATAAGTAAGAACAACTGATACACACACGAGTATGATATTGTCTGCTTTGGCACCCAAAGGGCCTGCACGACTTTGCTTTTGGTTCACTTCCAAAAGGCCTCATACTAGTTAAGGTATGTTCTTACTTATATACCATTGATCCTTCTCATTTTTAACTGATGTGGGATGTGGGACTTTGGTCGTCACCCTAACAACAAGGAATAAAAATGAAATATAAAATAAAAGAGAAACAATGAGTATATATGAAAATTCCAAATATTTTGTAACTCTTTGTTATTGTAATTATAAGTTAATTCGAATATAATAGATTAAATCTCATATTATATCCAAAAACATTAGCGATTCCTCAATAAATAAATATATATATATATATATATATATTATAAAAACTATAGTAAAAATAATAATATTGAGAGCATATCGGAAAATCGATGCTAACTAAAAGTTTATTAATAATTATCTTAGGCATGATAAATTCATGATTTATTCGTTGATTAAATTATCCATGTACACTACAAGTATAAATAGGTATGTCTTATAGTTTAAATTATTAAGACATTATAACATTATTAATTCTAATGTTGTGTTGGTTAGGCAAGTTTTTAACGATCTATTAAATACAATGAAAGTCAATAGTTTTGATATGACGCTAAAAGTTTTATGGATTAAAAATTATCACATGATGTTTTTAATGATGATATAATTATATTCAAAACAAATATCTTAATTATATGAGATGTGTAAAATATGTCATGAATGAGTTATGTGATCTCAATGTCTTTGTTATCAAACTCTGTAATAAGTGATATATATATTATATTATATTGATTTAGAGTTGTAGGATTAGATCAATAATTTTATAGAGTTTATGATAGATAATTTCTATTTTAAATACATTAACATTCACGTGTATAATATATATGAAACAGAATAATCTAACAGAGACAGGATCGTTAAATTAATATCATATATAATTTATCTTTTGTTTTCTGTTAGTAAAACTCTTATTAAATATGTGTTTTTACTATTGAATCTTTTGTTTTTAATCTTATATTAGGATTGAGATTACATTTTTACCATAGTATTGAAGATTTATGAATGAACTTATTTTAGTTATTATAAAAATTTAGTGGTCTGATTTGGATATTGTTATGGAAACCTCTGAAAACTATAACTTCATGTTGAGTATGTTCCATCCTCCAGTCACGTACTTAAATCATATACTTAACAAATCTTCATATAGGATTTTAATAACTCCAACATCCATTGCCCCGATATTCTAACTGTTTTTCCCCAAATATATTTTGTCCACTCGCATCCCATACTTGAATAAGTCTTATCCAATAAGTAGACTTTGAAACTGGTAGTATCTTTGTCAAAACATCTGAATGGTTCTTTTCACTTGAAATTTTTATAACTTTCACTTGCTTTTTCTTCATCGCATCTTGAATAAAGTGAATCATCATATTTATGCTTGATCATTTCATATAACTTCAAATTCTTCATCAAATGAATAGCACTATTATTATCATAAAACAAGGTTATTTATGATCTATATTAATAATCTTACATAACAATCCTTTTCATGTGACTTTTTTCATTTTATCAACTGCAATCATATATTTATCTTATGTATATTACAATGCAAGATCCTTTTGAAAAGTAGCTATCAAACTCTTCAATCGAGTTTTCACAGTTTCAATCTTCGTTTTGTTTCTTCTAGCCATAAGTATGTCATCAACATACAACATAATAATATGTCTTTCACGTGTGTTTCTCATTATAATAAACACATTTTTCTCATTCAACAAAAACATAATCCTCATGTTTTTTAAACCTTGTGGCCGACTCATAATGTTTCATGCATAAAAGCAGTAGTAACATCTTTTTGATCCATTTCAAAATTAAATTTAGAAAAAATTGATAGCATGACCTTTATAGGGTATAATTTACAACTAGTAAAAACATATCATTGAAATAAACAAATTTTAAATAAAAACCTTAGCCATAAATATAGATTTTTAAAAAAAAATTAAATCCATAAATAACCCTAAGAGTTTGATTATTTGATTGTTTAATAATAATCCGAGTTTCATTCTTCTTTAGAGAATTCAACTTTTCCTTAATGAATTTTGGTCATATAAGTTTATCATTGCTCTTCGTAGCATCGTGATAACACCAATGTTCAACAATATTTCTATACATTTTAATAGATATACTAAAATTTATAATATGAATATAGTTATACCGTTTAATAGATTTGTACGGTTTTCATGTTATATCCATCTAATAACTACTAAATTCTCTATGATATTTTTCAATATGAACATATGATTTTTATACCATTAAAATTTTGACCAATTCCAAACACATTCAATGGTTGAACTTCATATGTAGGCAATGTACCCATACCAAGAATAAAAGCATATTCGGCATAAGTAACCCTAACATCATTATTTTGTCCATACTCCATATCCACCTCGACGTTACTATGTGCAGTCTCAACCTTCTCGAGTAGTGGAATCTTAAATCCATCGAATATCACATTTTGCTAATTAAAGCATTCTCATCATCAAACTTCATACACCACAACCTATAACCTTTTATTTATTCCAGATAGTCGAGAAACAAACATTTTCATGAACACGATTGAATTTTATCTTGCTTCACATATACATAAATATCATATCTAAACACTCTAAAATGTTTCAAAATTGGCTTCTCTATAGTCCATATATTTTAATGACAATTGTCTTCCAACTTGTAAGATGAGCTATTGTTGATGGTGTATGTAAATGTCTTAAATTCTCCTAAAAATATTATCTCGTATCAGCTGTCAAAAGTATACACATTACCATTTCCAATAAATTTTCATTCATCATCTTAACACTATAATTATGTTGGATAATCATTTTCACGGTTATATTTATATAAAAGCTAAGTTTATAATAATATCTAGTGAATGGTTCATTTAAAGATCCAAGTTATTATCAGTATTTAACTTATTCAGCATTTTCCCAATCTGAGTTTGCACCAATGTTTTTCAGTACTTAAGAGCATCAATTTATTCATCATTGATATTCAAAATATAACTTATGCTTCCATTGTGTAATTATTGAATAAAATATATAATTTATCGGGTACCTCCCATAGTATGATACCTTGTATGTCCTCGAATGGTTATAATGAACATATTCAAACACATCACAAGTTGTATGGTTGTCGGTCATAAAATTAACTCTCGTACTAATACCAATTACACAGTTCTCACATAAGTTTATCTTCAGAACCTTGACACTATCCAATAAGTCGTGTTTTTTTAAGTTTATTTAGTATTTTTTTCACTCAGTTATTTTAAGTTGGATATCACAGCCTGGTTGAATCAATCTCTATATTAGACACACATTCAACCACTAAATGCTCTTTAAGAGTTAATACATCATTGTATAATAAACTTTTTATGCAAACTAGTGAGCCTTAAATAATCGCAAGTCTATCATCTTTACCTATATAGTTGAACCATTCATCATCTAACATCACATTTGTTATCATATTTTTAAGTTATGTAGGAAGCTTGAGACAAATGCTCTTCATTCATTTTACAACAAAAGGTTCATTCTCTAATATGACCTTGCCACCATAAAAATTTCAGATGTTCGAACCAATATTTAGTGGAAGTCATGTGAATTAAAGCTCCATAATCCATGGCCTACTTATTATTGTACCTAAAAGTATAAACCATCAATGCATAAGTGTATTCATAATAATCTGAAACCATTGAGGTTTCACCAACTTTAAAATTCTTATGATTATATTCTTTTTTTATCTTAGGATAATTTTTATGATGTGATATTCCTTCTTGCATCACCAACACGCACTATAGAATCAGTATTTTTTATTTTAGATCTCAATTTTTCTCTATTCTTACTTGAATTTATATTTTTATGTCTTCTTCTCATACTCATCACATCTCCATCAGAGGCATCTTTCAAAATAACATTCATTGGAATATATTTTAAATTAAGAGGACTATTCATTTCAAATATAGTAAAAGATTGTTTGTCATAAAACATGGTGTAAATAAAGGGTTTATACACCTTTAACACATACCTCTTTATTATAACTATTTAATCGTCATCTTCTACCTTGAAATCATATGCATTCAAGTCAATAATGATCATGTTAAAATCATCCAAGTGTTTATGAATATTTATATTATCATCCATATTCATAGTATAAATCCGCTTATTGAGATACAATATATTTTCTAGAGACTTTTTATGGTATATAGCTTCAAGATTCTTTTAAATATCTATGGCAGTAGATTTTTCGGACACCTCTTACAATATCTCAGCCCACAAACTCAATATTATAACACTATGGTCCTTGGACAATATTTGAGTATCCATCTCATTTAAAAATATCTCGTCAATGGTAGCATACAACCCTGTATATACTATGAGAGACTTGATATTGGATCTACATATATGAAAATCACTATCTTTAGTGATTTTATAATAACTTTTTAAATCATCTTTAATGTTAATCACTAACAACCAATTGTATTCTCATATTCAATCTCATATCCTAACGCTCATTGCATCTCTTGTTATGAAACCCTAAAGAATGAAACGTAACATGACAATTTATTCAACAAGAGTCATATACGCGGAGAATGAGGTTCAACTGATCTGAAAATTCAATGTTTCATAAAAAATTAGGTATACTTTAATTTCAAAACTAAAGCTTCGTTATTATAGTTCATGCAATTTATACATGAAACTTCGATAAATTAAATAGAAAAAATAAAATTAAAGTAACATAGAATTTACGTGGTTCAGATTATGAAGTAATCTTACATCTACGAGTAAATATATATGTTTTATATTTGGAACAATTTTTTTTACAAAGATAATAAATAACACAAATATACACGCGCACGCGCACAAACACACACACACACACACACACACACTATTATAAAACTTCTACAAATAGTAGAAGCTTACATAGGAATTCACATAACTCTTAGTGTTTTTCTTAGTGTTTTTGAAGTGATTTTCTTCAAGAATTCAAGTTTAAAATAATTTAATTATTTAAAAAGTCTCTCTAACGTTTTTTCTCTATAATTAGATAATTTTCATATCATTAGTACATATGATGCATCAATATTACATAAAATAACTAAATAGATGTAGGCTAGGAAAAATATAGATCATGTTCGCAATAGTAAACCAAAATTGTTACAACAAGATCCATATTAATAGTTTTGATCAACTCGTACAATAAGTTGTTATAAAATATATACCACATTATATATTAATGTGTTTGATCAAATATTACGTCTAATTGATTATAAACAAAAATTGTACCTCATTGACATATCAACAATTCTTCATTTAAACGTAATCCAATATACCTAATCAGTTCCATATCAATTATATATAATAACCGAAGCTTTTAGTTTCACTATAAGTAACTTCCAAAAGTTTATTCTTTAAATATCGAGACTTGTTTATCCGAAGTTTTTAACTTTTCTATAAGCAGCTTCTTAAAGTCTATTCTTAGACCACCAAAACTTATCTCATACGGAGAGTTGACTTTTTATACCAAGATTATACTCAGAATAATCTTGAAATATATGCTGAGGCTATAAACATGCAGTTGGTGAAATTCAATACATTGAGTCTGAACCCTACAAAGGTTGAACATTTTTACGAGGCCCAAAATCTTGTAGTTGCCATAAAGTCTAAAATCGAGACTAGTACTTCTTGTTGAGTTTGTTCTATCTTCGAGTCACTTCACTTAAAACCAATACTGAAAAGATATGACTAAAAATAGTATTGAGATGACATTGATAAATATTGATCTATGTTAAAATGAAAATTTTAAGCATCCAAAACTTATAAATATTAAATGAAGGTAATGTTTTATAAATACATAGATAATTCAAATGTATTATACAACTTATGGTTTGTAAACAAAGGTTTATATTCTTAAATAACATTTACAAAATATTTATGGTAAAATGAAATATTCATATGGTATGATATTTGGCTAATCATCAATGATATATTTAACAACTTCAGTTTTATCATTGTTAAAAGTTAGATTATAATACCATTATCTATATTCTTATAGTAGATAACACGTATGTTCGACCTTAGAGAGCAAATATTATTGGACCAATAAACTATTATAAATCTTATTATAATTATGAATCCAATTACCTTATTAAATGATATACAACCTACAAATATGATAAGTGTGTATGAATTCTTGCTTCTGAATAAACCACACTTATACTTGTTTAAGATCTAAGTAAACCACAGTACTATAATATAATTAGGTATAGTCAATATATAAGATTTATTATTATATATAATTTTCATATACTTAGTTATTCATAGAATTTTAACTATTAGAGACAATTTCAAAGACATAGACTGACATATAAAACTATGTGTGTTAAAAGTTTTTATCAACAAGGGAATACGTGGACTTTATACTTGTGACTAAGTCTACGAT